>JAWNLX010000587.1:13180000-13595000 GCA_035042055.1 Drosophila macrothrix | reverse complement strand
ATTTCCAGAGCACGCACAAAGCTCATTGGACGCGTTGGCGTCTGCTTGCGCTTGATCTGCGGCGACGGCTGTGGCTGCATCGCTCCAATCGCGTTGCTCACGTTGCCTGACATGCCAGCCAATGGATTTGGCGGAAAGACAGGTACGCCACCGCGCAGCTGCGGTTGATAGCCACCAGTTGCAGTAGTCCCAGTGCCAACACTGGCATTACTGCTAGCCGGTAGATTGCCAATGCTGCCGCTGCTGCCCGACGCTGCAGCCGTTCCAGCAATGCCGCCACCGCCACCGGCGCCGCTGCAACGCAAAATGTATGTTTGTGCCGTGGATGTTAGCGGTAGTGTTGTTGGACTTGTGGGATTCGATCGATGATATGACGCAGCTGCTGCAGCGGCGGCAACGGCTGCCTGTTGTTGTTGCTGCTGCTGCTGTTGGATGGCATAGTCCTGGATGCGTGAGTGTGTCATGATAAGTGGATGGGCTCCACCGCCGGCTGTTATATACTGGGCATGCTGCATGACGCCGCCCGTATTGTTGCTGCTTGGCAGTGTGCCCGCACTGCTGCCAATACTAACGGTAGCCGGGCCGACGCCACCGCCACTAAAGCCGGGCGAGGTGTCCTTCCACATGTAGACACCGCGCTGCGGACTGCCAGCCAGTTCGCGTATATTGTCCACCGTGTTGTTGGAGCGCGCATACGAAAGCTCAGCGCCACCGCCGGCACCCTGACGCACTAGCTCACCCTCAGAGAGAAAGCGACGCTGCGGACTGCCCCCATAGGCAGCCTGAGCCAGCGATTGTTGCTGCTGCTGCAGCACTGTAATTAAAAGCATATTGTTAGCAAAGAATTTAATATGCAAAAGTCAATTCATAGTTACTCCACAATTGGCAATTTACTTTGACATCAAATCTAAATACAAATCATCGACGACGACAACTTTTAGTTGTATAGCTGCAGTCGTCGAAAATTGGTACACCCAACCCACCTTGTTGTTGTTGCTGCTGCTGCTGTTGTTGTTGTTGCTGATGCTGCAGCATGACACGTTGCTGTTGCAGCAGCAACTGTTGCTGCTGTTGAATTGTTGCCGCCTGCGGATGCTGCGGCGGTAGCCCGCTCGTGTATTCATAGTATGCAGCTGCTGCTGCTGCAGCCTGCTGCTGTTGTTGCTGTTGCTGTTGTTGCTGCTGCTGCTGCTGCTGCTGTTGTGCCGCTGCCTGTGCGTTGAGCCCTATGAAGTCCGGACGTCGCGGCTGCGTGGGCGTACCCGGATTCGATCTGCCAAGGATGAGAGAGGATGAGACACGAGAGTGTGAATGAGTCTGTTAAAAAAAAAAAAAAAAAAAACAGGACAAACGCAGCAAAACGGAAACAAAGCCAGTTTGTATGTTAATGGTTAACATTAAGGCTGCGTTTCCTTAACAGAGGCGTTATGTTAATGTTAGGATTTGACAAACACAGTGTTAACGAATGCAAAGTTTATTTGTTTGCTTGTTTGTGTGTGTGTGTGCGGGTGTGTGTGGGTGTGTGCGAATCTGTGAAGGTATGCGCATGAGTTATGTATGTATGTATTAGGCTACAATCAAACTTGCACAACAATGTCGTTAAGGGGGTATTTAGTATATCCAGTTTAGTAGTTACAACAGTTACAACAACACAACAGACACAAGTGCAGGTCTTTCAGAGAGCGAGAACGAAACAGCGAGAGAGAGAGAGAGACAGAAAGAGAGAGAGAGTTAGAGTGAAGAGAGCCGTTGCACACAGAGAATTGTCAAACGAAAAAATCAGTAAACAGGAATTAACAGTTGATGTTGAAATTAATTTCGATTGATATTCTTTATTATTATATATAGTCGACAGACAACCCCCGTATTTCCATCCAATTCCAATTCCATTTCCATTTCCATAACATTAAATGTTAGCAAACTGAAACCGTTGGTAAATAATGGTTATTATCAAAATTGAATATTTCTCAGGGCAATGCCTTGAACGAATTCGACAACGGTGCGAGGCACTTCGGATCGGACCAGCTTGATCATCAGATGGAGTATGTTAACGATACAATAGAGTATGCTACAGCCAAGTATGATGGGCGCCAATAGCAGCTTGGTCTGCATCGAGTAGCGTGTGGTATCCTCAAAGTCGAAGAACTCCCAAAGATTGGCCTGGCCAAGGAAATGACTGCGCAGCCTCATCACCTGAACCTTCAGCCAGCTAAAATAGCAGCAGATGAAGAACAGCATATTCGATATCAGATATCCCAGCAGGAAGCCAGCCAATGTTATATAGTCCACCTTGGGCTGCTGGCCAACACTAGCGGCATTTGGAGCACCTCCAGCACCACACAGATGACCATAACGAAAGCGGTGTAATTTGCTTGCTATTCTTGAGGAGGTTGGCCTTTGCTCCTGAGCCTGATTGTGCTCATCATGGTTGCTGTTGTCCTCAGCGTTGTTGTTATTGTCCAGATTGCCATTGTTATTGTTAAGGATGATTCGATGATTCCCGAAATCGTGGGACGGCTGATATCGATCCTTGTTGCTGTTACAGTTGTTGTTGTCGTGGGCATTCTCGCCACCGGCTCGAACATTATCATAGGACATCAGCTCTGCGATTTGTTGGGAGTTGTTGCCGGCTATGTGCTGCTGTGTCCTCGGCGCACTTTTCACGTTGGTCTCACCGAAGGCGACAGCTTGCAAGGAAGACGCCGCTCTTGCCTCATTATGGACAAGAGGGTGGCAATCGCGTTGCTCCTGTGTCGCTTCAATCGCGAATCGAGCATCGCCGGCATCGCCATCCAGGCCGGCACGTGACCGGCGCAGCAAAAATGGGTTCGTCTTGAAATGCATGCCGTTGAACTGGAATTGCCGGCGATTGCGTAGCTGTGGCACTGTTGCGGCAGTTACGACGTTCGTCTTCTCCAGCAAATCCAGCTTGCTGCACCGGATGCGACCGGAAATGGATGCGCCGGACTGCATCGATTTGTTGTTGCTCTTATACATAATGGAAACGTTTCTTTTTTGTTTTCTTTCTTTTTCTTGGTCGGTTGGTTTTTTTGCACCACAATTTGGGGTTATTCAACGATGTGCCGAAATAATAATTGCAATTTGAAAAATGTTAGTTTGTGTTTTGTGTGTAATAACAAAATAAGACTACAGGAATTTCTTTTCGTTTTGGGCAACAAACAATTTTGTTTTTGTTTTTGTTTTTTTTATTATTACTAAAGCCTGACAGAATGCCAACTGTGACTTTCGTGTGTGTGTGTGTGTTTTTTGTTGTTGTTGTTTTATTTCTATTTAACTTTTTTTGTTGAGTATGAATGAGTTGTTGTTAACCAGTTCCAGAGGCCAAATGTGTCTGAGAAATGAGCAAAGCCTGCCTTGATTTCAAATGTGGCGAAAACGAAACGAAAGGAAATAAAGACGGCACCAAGAAATCAAGAAATCACTCACCTTCAATCAAATGAAAGCTGAGCTTGTAGTACAGTACACATAGGTGGGTCGTGCTCTTGGTGGCGCTAGTTGTAGTTTTGCTTGTATTTTCTAAGGAGTGTGTCTGTGTACCGGAGTGTGTGTCTGTGTGTGTGTCAGAGTATGTGTGAATGTGAAAACGTTAAGAAAAAAAAAAAAAAAAACTAGAGGCAGAAATGAAGACCGATAGATTTAAAAATAGCTTAACTTGGATCTGGTCGGAATTTCTTATTTGTTTCTTATTTTTTTTTATTTATTTTTTTTTTGTATCTGATTTGGTTTAGGATATGGCTCAGGCTTAGGTCTGCTGTTTGCCTCTTTGGCCGATATTCGTCTTACGAATATCATCATTCATCGTAATCGTTATCGATTGTTATCGTCTCCCTTTACACTTAATCTATAATTTATAGTCAATGTTTTTTTTGTCGATTCTCTCTGGAGCTTTTGTTTGTTTTGCAATTTTTTGGTTTTATTATTACGTTTTGATTTTGATAGACTTTTCCTTGTGGTAAGCTAAGCCTAGGAGTTAGTACTGTTCTCAGAATTTGAGTGTTGACTACATCAAGAAAAATAAAACAAACAAAGAAAACGGAAAAAAAGAAAAGTTGAAAAATAATTAGTTTCAAAGTGTGTATTAAACAAATTAAGTTGTTTTGGGAAAAAGCTGTGTCATTTATATATATATATATAATATACACTTAATTATGTTGATGATGATACATGACGGAGAGATAAAAAAAAGGAATACAGATCTACACAGCTAATGCATAAGAGAGAGAGAGAGAGCGGCAGAGAGAGAGAGAGAGAGAGAGAGAGAAATCGAGGCCGAGAGCGAAAGCGATAGCGAGGGCGAGGGAGACATCGATGGACCTAGCTTCGGTTCAATGACCTGGTTTCCTATTGCCAACTCGCTGGCAGTCGTGCAAGCCAATACACCCGCAAGGAAGTACAGTAAGCACTAACTACATGAGAATGGTTCACAATGAGGCGGCAAATAAAGCAAAATTTACGAACAGTGAACAACAACAGATAAATAAAGACTTATTGATGACTCTCCTCTACAAACATGTTTTTGCAATATGCCACAAAAAATAACAATTTGAGCAGCTTACAATAATACTAATAATAATAATAATAATAGTAACAATAACAAATTGGAAGCACTTAAGCAATCAATGCAAGGCAAGGAAGCAAACCAACTAATGGAGCGGGCAAGTCGAGTACTGGACGGACGAGGAGTTGCTGTCGCCGCTGCAATAGCACAGCGATAGGTGTGGTTGCGGGTGTGGCGGAGGGGCAGCAGGAGCAAACCACTTACTTACCTTCTCACTGGACTGGCGATGACAAGTGGTGTGGCCACGCCCAGCGGCTTAATTCGTTGTTGCATGGTAGGTGTGGCCGTTGTGGCGCCACCACGCTGTCCTTGTGCTACTGATATGCCCTGCGGTTGACCATTGACGACATAACCACCACCACCACCACCAACGCCGCCGGGATGATCCGGCGAGAGTGCATCGCTCGTATAGACGCGCTGCGGATCCAGGCCCCTAAACAAGACAACATGTAAATTGTTTCAATTGGATTTAAAAGAATCGATCAGTCGCTACTCACCTGGTTCGCGCATGCGGACTGTGACGCGGATGATACATGCGAATGTGGCGCGGCGAATCTCCGCCGCCGCCGCCGCCGCCGCCTTGTGATGAATTGTTGGCAATGCCAGCGCCGCTGGCAATGTTGCCATTGTTCATGTTGCTCATATTAATGCCCGGCGCTGTGTCGGCCACCTGGGGCAGGTAGAAGTTGGTCGAGTTGTGGCGCTGCAGCGGCGGCGTCGGCTCGCAGTCTTGACTCTGTGAGGCAGGCGGCGGCTCAAGATCCGTATCGGAGCACTCGCGTCCCGGCGACAACTGTGAATATGTGTTGTGGAGATGGTTCGAAAGAAAAGAACAGATATTTCTGCATTAGTCATCACAAGTTCGCTGCACATGGCAAATTGTGCTCAACACAGAAAAAAAAACCTTAGACCTACATAAAACGAGTAGTTGCGATTGATCGATTTTGGAATGCACTTGAAACCAAATGAAAACGAAACTTTGTGTGTGGTTTTTTTTTGTTTTCTATTTTTGTTGTTGTTGCACAAATGAGTTTGGGGATGCCAAATGTAGATTGCTTTATATCGAATATTGGCTAGAAAAGAACGATGCTACTAAACATCTCCTGTATACATATAACGCACAGTGTGTAAGATATCCGCAATTCAAGTTGCGAGATTTTTGGTTTTGGGTTTTGCAAGACATCATATAAAAAAAATAGGGAAAATCACTGTTAAAAGTATTCAATAGGTCAAAGCTACAAATTTTCGAACGAAAGTTGAACAAATTCAGCAATCAATCAGGAAAGACACAGAAAGATCGAAAGAGACAGACAGATCGAGAGAAATATATATATATATATATATATATATATATATATATCGATAGAGCGGTTTATTGAGTTTTAAAAAGATACATATGTATATGTATGTAAAGTATTTGGAGAGTGTTCCACAAGGATTTCGGTTATGAATATTAAATTTTTGGTGAGGGGAGAAAGGAGTAGTCATGTGACAAAATTCAAGTCAATCACTTTTCAATCAAACAATATGTATAAATCAGTAAATAATTAAATAATAAAAGTACATATACATATACCTATATATATATATATATATATATATATACATACTTATATATATATATATATATATATATATTTATACACGTATCGTATTTTAAAATTATTTTATTTGTTCTTTGTTTTGGTTGGGTTTTTAAAAAAAATTTTATTTTATTTTTTTTACCTTTTTCGGTGCTTGCAGAAAGTGTAGAGTTTTGTTTTGACCAATTAATTTCATATGTTTCTAAGTACGCTACTGACTATATTGAAAACAATTGCACAACAGTCTGCGGGTAAATGTACAGCACAAATCCAGACAAACAAGCCGATTAATTAATATGTATATAGGCGGCACCAGAGCAGAGCAGCTTATGCAAAAGCCTTCAAATTGCAACACAACAAACTAACTAAAGAACTTAAGAATTCAGCATGCATGAAAAACAACAAATAAAACGGAAATAAGAAATGAAACGAAATCAAGCTATTAACTATAAACTATAAACGTGGCCATTACGCACCTACACAGATGGGGTAAGGTAAGAAAGTAAGCATTTGTCAAGGGCAGCGCAACAAGAAAAACTAAAAAGAAAAGTCATTAAATAAATGAAAGTAGTCTTTGGTCGTCCAAAGGTGAATCAATATGTATAATTAGTAGACGACTAGCAAATTCGATGTCCCTTTGACTAGATATTGCTTAATTATTATACACTTAAGAAAAAAATGCAGACATTTAAGGGAGACATTTGCTTGAGCACATTTTGTATTTCACTAGGCAATTGATTAACTAAAATAAATATAAACATGTGTGTTATTCATATATTTAGATCTGATTGAAATAATGCCAGTATATACGTTTGTAAATTATATTTTTTATATATTTATATTATTTGTATGGCAACTATCACATGTGAAGTGTCTTGTAATCAGACTGTAGTCAGCATTTGATGTTAATAGCTAACATTGACCTAGAACTTGCCAGTAATTAATTCAAAGACTAATAAGATCGCTCATAGGAAACACTTGTGTATATATAAGAGCAACAACCTGAACACAAATGCTACTTCCAAGCCCTCAAAGCAAACGACGTGTCAAAGTTACACATACTCTACGCAAGTGCATACAGGATAATACCAAGCTTTAAATAAACAATAAATAAATAGGGGGAAAGAGATAGCATTGTAACGCCAAACAGATGGAGATAATAGAAGTGAATGTGCATAAGTCCTGCTTTTTAAACTGTGCGACTAATTGATTGATTGATTGATTGATTGATTGTGTGTGTGTGTGTGTAAAGTGTTGAGTATTTGATAAGTGTCAAATGAATCTCGAAGAGAAGTGAACTCAGGTCAGAATGATAGTCTTGGAAAATTGATTTATTTTATTTATTTTTATACAAAGTGGAAATAAAAAGTTTCAGGTTGATTCTTCTTCTTGCTGCTGTTTTACATGCAACCATTACGAGGACAACAAACAGGGCTAACAAACTGTGCGTTAAATATACAGTTCTGAGGTAGTGGACCTGATGTGATTAACTTGTTAATGCTAGTTGGCTAGTGATTGAAGCAAAAGCATTTGGCAGCGCACAAATTCGAATGCGTATCTTAAACAGAAGAATGTTAATCAGCAAATGTGGGTTTGGGAGTGTTCACAAACAGTTTTAAAATACAATTAATTAGTTAAATATTCAGTTAGAGCATGAAAACAATAACACAAAAAGGAAACAATAAATATTTTTAAATAAACAAAAAAACTAAATTAAACAGAACCAATTGAATGACAATCACAATTACAATTATTGGGTAAGCGAATACAAATAGCAACAAGTAGCGACAAAAGTTAAGTTGTTAATTGCAGTCGCCACATTACAGATAAAGTAATACATTGTAACAAGAAGATAGAAAGAGCACACAAAATTATATAATATATACATAGATACAGAGGCAGAGACAGATACAGATACAGATACAGTTACAGATACAGATACAGATACATGGTTATAGTAGTATAGATTGGTTATAGAGTTTATATTCGTTTTGCATAGCAGTTTCTGCAATGTTTCGTTTTGGTTTTGCAAAATGTTACCCACCTTACTATAAAGCGTTGTGCTGCCCGACCGCTGATTATAACCATTGCCCTCGGCCATATAAGTCTTTACCTGAATTCCACGCTTCTCCCGACTCGACTCGTAGTAGGAGCGGGGTGAATATTGTACCGATGTGCCGCGCATTCCACTCCCAACGCCAACGCCGCTGCCGGTGCTGCCATTGCCACCGGCTCCGGTTCCGGTTCCGGTACCGCTACCGGCATTGGTCTGTTGGTTGGTCCGATCGTTGCATATGGTGCTTATGGCTTGATTTTGCGTCTGCGACCGTCGTGACGCATATTTCTTCGGTTTCAGCAGGCTGCAGGGTTCGTGTAGTACACAATGCAATAAAAAACAAAAACAAAATGCATTAGCATTATCGATATCGATATCGATATCGAAGAAGCAGTTCGATCGTTCGTTAGTTTACCTGGGATACTGGGGCCCGAACTGCGTGTAGCAGCAGTTGTGCCAACAGCCGCGCGAGAACGGATTGTAGCCACCCTTGAACTTGCCAGTCACCTGTTCGTTGGTGGTGCGACCCCGCGACACAAGCACCATGTGGAAGCCTGTCAGACCGAATATTGGTATTGCCAGCACGGTGACCAGGCCCATCAGTATCATACTATTTACATGACAGTTAAGCTAAACCAATTTGGCGAACGAGACGAACGAGTTGTAGCTGCGAAAAGAGACTTAACCCACATATTCAGTGTGCAACCTTTACAGACTTTTCAGATTTGAACTCCCCGATTGAACATATATTTGTAGCTAAGGGCAACTATTATCTTACAAGATAGACTTAAGTTTTTTTTTTTTTTTTTGTATTTGTAGCTAAACTTCTGCTTAATATCCCTTGGCTTTTTTTGTTACGTCCTAAAGGAAATGTCCGTCTATCTGGCTGTGTTAGTCTCATCATTGTTTATTCGCATTTTCTGCATAACTTGGACTGAGCCAGCTCTAAAGCTATCTTGCTTAAACATAGTTTATAATCGTCTTTCTGTTGTGCTCACTCAGGACTCGACATCTGAACAAAGATATCGAGTTAGTCATAGACATTCATTACTGAGTTCATAGCCAGTCGTGAAACAGAAAATATAAATAAAATTTGCTTAAAGCGTGCGTAAAAATAAATACATAATAATATTTCGAGCTCCAGACTAAAATTTCAAATCTCAGCAGATTAACTCCGCTCTACGAAGACACAAGATAAATGTTCTGTTTTTTTTCCTCAGTATATACGCATTGATATGATATTACTATCCTATAAAGTTCTGCCTTGCAACAGGCTTTGCCATATCCCTACACAAATAAACTGTGATGTGTAACAATGTATTGAACAATAATTATAATAATCTTCAGTTGGAATCTGATACAAAGGATGGGCTAGGTTTGGTTTGCAGGCTGGAATATTAGTTAAGGAATAATATTAGTATTCGATTTAGTTGTTGTCAAAAAGGATACGCGACAATTGGTGCCGTCTGTTTGATGTTGGGCATGATTTTGAGCACGTAGAATAGACACAGCGAAAATATGCTCAGCATATGGATGGAGAGTGAGACGAGGAAAAAGAAGAAGAACCTATAATTGCGCCTGCCAATGCAATTGTTCACCCAGGGACAGTGATGATCGAATGTCTGCAAATATATATACATATAGAGAGAGCGAGAGAGAAAGAGAGAGAGAGAGAGAGAGAGAGAGAGATAAACATATAGATTAGATTCGTTCAGTTTGTATAAGCTTAGATACACTCCTACCTCTATGCAGTGATTGCACACGGAGCAATGGGAGCAGCGGGGAGGTCGATAGAACTTGCAGGTGACGCACCATTTCATTTTGACGGTAATGCCGTTTATCTCGGCATTCTTGTAGAGCGGTGCACGGAACTCCTCCTCGCAGTCTTCGTCGGGCGATGCTAGAATTCAGTCAAATTTAGGCTGTGCGAGAGACGCTGGGCACCGTTTAGCCCGCTACATACCTTTGGGTATAATGCCCGGATCCATGAACGTCGCCAGTGTGAAATTGGCCAACACAAAGAACGTGATGACGCCCTGATAAGCCAACACCCATGGATGGCTCTTCACATAGTATTGGCAGCTGCAAAGATAGAGGCAAACGGAAGCATATACATATATATATATATATTATTAGCCGAAGAACACACAAAAGTTATGCAGAAATAATAAGCATCGCTCTCGACTTGAGTCCGTATAAATATGTTCGCTTATAGCAACGCCTTGTGCTACAGACAACAAAAAAATCAATGCAATTATTGCAACATGATAAATATCTATAAAAGGCTTATTCCATTTCAGCTTAAAATTCCCAATTGACACAATTCGCCGATTTCTGTGAGTGATTTAATAATGAATATACATATTTTAGTTAAACAGTGGATATTTAATAGCTGGTTATTTCGGCTACATCGCTCGTGCTTATTAATAACAATTTGTCAAAATTCCGATATGATTATGCTGGCCACTAATCAGCGAACAACAATCCGCATCATCATAGCCAAAAGCTCAGTTTTGCAGTCACATTGCAAAACACCACCTGCGGCACCCAACTCAAACCCATCCATATTTCCAATATCCTACAATCACTTTAGAGTCCACTGAACTGGAACTGTTTGTCGAGCCGAGCTGAGCCTCAATTCACACACACACACACACACACACACACACTTATGCCCTGGGGAGGTGTTCATATCATAAATAAACAACCCCCTACTTTGTAATCGGCCCTAATGTGTTTAACATAAGCCGAAACAGCATACACATTCTATTTTGCATTGGATCTGCAAGAAATGTATTATTATTAGTAATATTTGGCCAATGTTCAGTGCAATTATTTTGAAATTAACTAAATTAAATATCAGCTTTGGGTGTATTTATGCAGCTTTAGCATTCAGTTGATTGACAAAGCAGAAATATCGCATCGAGTTCAATGTTTAATCAATAAATCATAAGTTACTAATGATTAAAACCCATTTAATAAATCGCAATCATAACTTTTAACACTTGCGATGAAATGTGTCAAAACTTTAAATGCCAATTGTAGCATTTCCGGGAATGGACAAAACAGAAATGTTGCTTATTGAGCATTCACAAAAAAAAGCAATGATTAAATTGCATTTATAAGTACTTTTAATGTATACATTATCGACTTCATAAATGTCAACGAGAATCGAAGATTTTATGCTTTTCAGGAACAACTCTTGTCTGTGTGGCCTCTTTCAGCAATTTAAGTGCGATTCTTTCGCTTAGTTTAGCGCTGCTGAGTTCTGCTATAAATAATGCAATGCAAATTAAAAATGCCAATCTTATGGTCCTGCTGCTTCACCGGCTCGTTGCACGTTGCACGTATTTCTTGAGCAGGTCCTCGTGCGACCTTCGGCAACTGCTAACTGGCAGCTTGCTGAACAGCTGGAATTGTGAGTGAATTTTCAATTTATTCTCATTTAATTAAAATTGACCTGTGGGAGGCTGCTTCTGCCACTACAGTTCGTTCTGACAATAAACTTCCTGTCACTAGATCTCTCTCTCTCTCTCTCATTTTTAGTTCAAATTTCTTTGAAAAGTTGTAAAAGTAAAGGAAAGTGTGTGGGAAAACTGCTAAATTGTCATTCTAGATGGCTTCCATGGATTTTGGAAAATTCACTACGTTAAACATGTGAAAATTTCAAGAGGAAAGAAACCCTCTTGACTCGGAGAAATCCGAACCAGTTATTTAATTGTTTTGCTCAACTTGAAAACAGCAGAAGAGCATTTTTAATGCTCGAATAAAATCAAACAACAAACTTTTCATTTGCGAACATGCACAGTTTTAATTTAGAATAATTAGACGACTTAGCGACTCGACTGTGGTCCAAATCCAAATCCAGGCCAGAATATGCTGGCACACGTAAAAAGCAATCCACTGGGGCCGGCTGGAGCAGCAGCAAGGGGCTTAGTCGTAGCTTTTGCAAATATGAGATATGAGCCCTCCCTATTCTGAAATGGAGCAGTAGACCGACAAATAGAGAGGGAAAGATATGGAGAGGGCTAGAGAGAGGAGAGGAGAGACATGGACATGAAATTGGTTGCTGCCTGTGTTTGCTCAAGGATTTCATTTTGCTTGCGTTTGCACACGTTTTACACAGTGTAAGTGTAACAAACAAACACAGTAAAAAATCGCACTACATTTTAGTAACTCGCCATCATTTTGGCGGAAAGTAAATTTCTAACATTTATAGTTGTGGCTTTCTCAAATCCAGGGTTTGCGTTTCTAAATTCCATTATGAAATTTTTCTAAATATTAGAAAAAACATGTCTAATTCCCACCAGGGTATTATTATTCATAGTTTCAATTTCATTAGTAGTTCCAGAGTTTTTGAAAGTATTTTTTCTAAAATTTATGGTTTACATATCTTCCCTTTGGAAATGCATTTCTTAATAATAGAAAATATTTCAAAAAATAGAAAAAATCACCATATTTGTAGTATTGTCGATTTATGACGAGCCTTTATAATTTTTCGAAATTTTTCTTCATATATTTAGAACGTATTTTCTTTTAAAGAACAAGAAAAACTGTACTTTTTTTTTGTATTATTTTTTTTTCAGTGTGTGTACTCCATGTCCTGGAGTTAAAACACGGAAAAGGAAGAGGCTTGTGCTCACAGGTTTACGCCCACAGCTCTTGGCGGTAGCAATAAAAACGACAACAGCAAGAAATGAGCAAGCAGACAACATAAGAAACATGACAGGAACACAACAGAGATCAATTAGTGTTGGCCATCAAATCAAATCAATTTGCCAGCAAACTTGTCAACAACAACGGCAACAGCACCAGCGACAGAAGCAGCCAACACTTATAACAATAATCCATTTATAGAAACCCAACTCAAGTTGCACGCAATGTTTCAAGAGAACGAGATCGAGACAGTGACAAATATAAATAATATTAAAAGCGTTGAATTGAAAGTGAATTATTAAAAATGTATAACTTACTAGTAGCACACACTTGACACATTTAAAAAAAAATTTTTTTTTTACCAAAAGTTATGTTTTTGCAAATTTAAATGAAGTTTGAAGTTTCTCCAATAGAATTCCATATAAAAAGAAGCTTCAGTCAAAATTCTAGTTGACTAATTCTTCCCGATTAGACTGTATATTGATCAAGAGTACGAATAAAATATTTGAGCACGATTTTTATATTTTAATAAACCTCACTATCATTATCTTACAGAATGATGATGATTTGTATCTATACAATTTTATTCTAACTTAAAAGTCAAGTTATCTCATCCATTTTCAACAATATTTTAAAGAAATCATATACCTTTTCCAGTTTCCAACTAAAAAGTCTATATTAACCCATAGATGTAAATAATATTCAGGTTTGAAACAGCGCTTAATATTCATAAATATTTCGAGGCTGACAATTGATGTTACTCAATTATTGAAAATACAATTCAAACCAAATATAAACCCAAGTCAGTCAACATGAGGGCAACATTTCATTTAGTTTATAACCAGCATACATAAAAAAAAGACTTCACAGAGTGTGACTTGTGACAGATGGAATGTGTATATGCTCTCTCGCTAGGATATAATCGATGCCACTTCCTTGCGTCCACTTTTCATCTTGAACATGACTTTTGACAGACACACACAGACACACACACACATACACACACCCCTCGACAGTGGGTGGCAGGCAAGTCAAAGTGAATTGTGTAAACGGAAAACTGAGAGGCTTTGGTAAGAGCATTTCCGGTGCATTTAGGTGAACGAAGAGCGGCGTTAGCATTTCAGCTGAAAGTCCAGGAAATTGAATTCTCATGTAATGCGAGACATGACGCATTGACTGACAGACATACTGACAGACAGAGAGCCAGACAGCAAAATAGCAGCAGAGAGCCTTGTCAGCAGCAGTCTTCTCTGTGGAACAATGCGATGTCCGCACTGTGTGCTACTTGTTAACATAGTAATCACAGTCACTGTCGCCCTATGCCCCACTTACGCCCCACTTGTCACAAAACAATCATTTCAAGCGCCAGTTTACGACAACCTCTCAAATTGAAATGTGTAATTAATTGCAGCGGAGCAGTACTGGGTTGGGATGGTAGTCAGAAGTTCAAAAGCCCATACATACGCACATCCGCACACACTTCATAAACAATCAACAGTTGGAGGTTGCTTGAGGTTGAGTTATATAGAAAACGATGACGGTTTGTTTCTGTATCTGTATCTGTATCTGTATCTTTGTTTATGTGTTAATGCTTTTCTTGTCACTCGATCTTGCAGATAGTGTGTGCGTGTGTGTGTGTGTCCAATTACGTGGGGCAGCAAAAACCTCGTCTAACTTGACTGAATCTATTTCCATACTTAACCTATTTAGGTATATGCTCATTTATTTATTTCCTTATTTAATTTTAATTAAAGTCAATGGGCACAAAAAACAAAAATTACAAAAATTAAAAAATAGATTAGATTAAATTAAACTAAAAATACAATTTAAATATAAAAAGTAAGAGATATTTATAAAATTTCATTTTAATATTATTATTACTATTTTTAATCAGTTTTGCATTGTTTTAGAATTAGTTTGCCTAACGCATTAATGCCAACTAACTAACAAATATACTTGAAATAGATTGGATAAAAACAACTATTCCCATTCTGGTTCGTGCCAAATATCGATTAGCACTTTACACTTTTTGTATGCCATGCAGCGATAATTATGTTTGAAACACTTTTGAGTGCTGTTGTTGTTGAGCACGGACAAACGGAAACGCTGTAAGATATGAATCCGTCGTTGATATTATTTGATTTTTTGTGTGACATGTGTAATACAAGTACTTTTGGTTGGGTATCCAGTACCATACACATACATAAACAACAGCGAATACAAAAATATCATCCACTATCGCAGCATGGCCGAGCATTATTATACATTATACATTTGGGCATTAGTCATCAACATCATCGTCATCGTCATAATCATCATCATTCAGCTAGCAACAGAGACAATGGGTCAGAGAGCAGTAGCGAGTAGGCATCTTTATCTTTAGAGGGCGGCGGCAATAATCAAAATCGAAATGAAACTCGTTCACCTTAACAGCGCCTTAGCCTTAAGGCTGCCGCATTTAATGTTTTTTTGTGGCTTTCAGAAATTTGTTAATTATTGCACGATAAGCGCCGTTTATTGGCTAACCGAATTATTAATCAGCGCCAGAAACAGCTGCAGCTGATTATGAAGGGCTCCCAATTTGTTATTCTTTTTTTCTATTGTTTTTTGTAAATGTTAAACATTTTATTTAAATTATTGGAAAAATCTACGAATTATTTGGCAATTCATGCTCTGATCATAAATGAAAATGTACTCGAATTATATACTTAAATCGTAATGACAGCTAAACTAAATCTTCAATATGATATTTTCAACTAGCACTTTAAATCACTTCTCGAATTACATACGAAGCAGTTTCAAGGGTTACGGCTTATACAATATCTAGGGTTGCCACACTATGTTTTTGAGTACGGCATTCTCTTGATTGTTAAACATTTATGCAGAAAGTGTGTATGAACGTGGTGGTAATTTCGGGCAGATGTAAATATATAATTAGTGCCCCGGCTGGGCATTTATTTCCCAATTACCAAAATCATACATTTTAAGAAAATACACACTAAAAACACTCGGCGAAGAAATTCTTGAAGGGAAACATCAAGGGGAGCAGCAGGCATGACTCAGTTTTTCTTACTCACGATTATGATAATCATTTATTATTGTCGTCATGATGATGTTCTAAGGGGCAAAGTAAAGTGTCCTCCATTAGTTGTTGTCATGTGCCATATCAACTCAAATATTTATTTATACGACCCCCAGAAAAACCACCTCATAAGAGTGCTCTCAAGCCAATGCCCATACAAGGTCACCCAGCTTTGTGTGGGCTCCTGGTTTATTGGCACTTTGTAGGCGATGAATTATCCCAAATTACATAACGAACAGAACAAACTTTACAATTTACACAACCCCATGGTGCACGTGCCGTTAAAATTGGCCTGCTACAGTTTAAATAGATGTATTAGGTCCAATTTAAAAATACACCTCGACAGAGAACTTTGACTGTTGCGTACAATAAATTATGGAACGAAAACTTTGCGTGTACTCAAGTGCGAGGTCTTAGTTTGCCTGGGCAGAGCACTAAAAGGCCATATTTCCATTGATTTGTTTTTTGTGGATGGTCGGTTGACTTTTAACATGTAAAATTAATTTGATTTTCGTATGTCAAGCTGATACGGTGTAATCTATATATATATATATATATATATATATATATATATATGTACTACAGCTCATGTGTACTTTAGTAACTTAGTTAGACAGACACGTATATTGATGCTGATTAAGATAGTTTGGAGAAAAGTGCTTCTCTTTATTTAATTACATCCCATACAATATTTATATCTTAAGTCAGTTTATATAAGATGTTACATACATGTACAGTAAATAGTATAAAACGTTTTAGTTCTTTATATAACCACTTAAAGTCTTCTTAAATTTAAACTTAAGATGATATAAGGATTAATTTAATAACTCGAACTTTTCTATAATCCGTTTATTGACAAAATATGAATGATTTCTGATTTCTTGACAAGTTTACAATGTCAAATTTAGCTAGCTTAGATGTGTGTGTGTGTAAATTGAGCATAAAAAAAGAGTTCTTTGTTGAACAACCAACCATACCCAGAGCCGCCACAGCAATGTGCCTAACAAACAACTACAGACAACAAATAAATAGCAAACATCTTTCCTTCCAGCCACATCTAGCCTAAATTTATTTTCATGTTTATTTCGATTGCGTCAGTGTTGAACAACTCTGTCTGTCCACTTGTCTGTTTGTATGTGTGTGCATATATAAATTTATATATATATATATATACATATATGTGTGTGCTTGGGTTACAGGTCCAATGCCACAAGTAGGAATGCGCACGAGTCGAGAGTGCTCGTCTAGCAAGGCAGATACAGCAGATACACACATCGCATTTTTTGTAACATATTTTTGATTGATTTTGAGAGTTATGGAAATTGATGCATGAACCTAGTCTGCATATTGTTTAAGCGACTGTCTGCATATATAGGTGCTGACATTAGCTGTTTATGCTAAAGCAGATAATTCAAATTGTTTGCAAATTATAAGGCTTTGCTAATTCTTAGCCTTATTTTAGTAAATATTTACCTATCGAACAATCTTCATATATATTCATTATTGACTCAATTAAGATTGTGTATTGTATATATGTATAAGCTGTATACATTTAAACCAATAAAGCTTTGCAATTTCCACTAATAAATATACAAATATTTTATTTAAATTATTTATTTGTAATCGATGTCTATATAGACATTCATTTCACATAAATATTTATTATAAAATCTAGATTTATGTTACTAAATCTCGTACATATAAATATATATATAAAGGCAAACATTTAATATACAGTCTGTTCAAGCTGCCCAGACCAGATTTGAGTTCGTCTCAGTGAAAAGCTATAGAAACATTTGTCTAATTTGTACAAATAAAGTTTCGATAATTTATCACCGTACATTAGGGAAAACGTGTCCAAAAACTGTAAAGCTAAAAGCAAACAGTGTTAGAGTAGGACTTTTTTTCTTACACATTTTGTTCGCCTGGCTTCTTAATGTGTTATGAC
Source organism: Drosophila macrothrix (assembly GCA_035042055.1). Taxonomy (NCBI): domain Eukaryota; kingdom Metazoa; phylum Arthropoda; class Insecta; order Diptera; family Drosophilidae; genus Drosophila; species Drosophila macrothrix. Next base: position 13,577,096 of record JAWNLX010000587.1, on the reverse strand, counting down.
AGCCGGCGAAATTAATTTTGTCCCCGCTTTGAATTTCGGATGAGTGACTCGGAGAGCACTGTGACGTGCTCTGGGGCGTATGCGTAATATGCGTATGCGTATGTGTATGTGTTTCTGTATGCGTATGCGTATGTGTATGTGTATTCGTATATGTGTGTATGTTTGTTTATCGCTAAAAATAATCTCGCTCAATGTTGCCGAGCGTCGAGACATGAAACACAGTTTTCCATTTCCATTTCCATTTTCAATTCCATTTGCTCTTGCTCTTGCCAAACTGACGAACAACGTAAAGCCGTCGAGGCAGGGGAAGGTTGGAGGGACCCTCACCCCAAACCCAACCCCCTAATCGGGGGACAGCAAGTGCCCCCTCTTCTCTCACTGGCCTGGCCTCCGAGACGACTTTGCATTGTGCCGCCGTCTGGCGACGTTTTTTCTTTCTATTTCTTTTGCATTTGACGCGTAGATTTAGTGCTAATTAAAATCTCTAATTATTTAGCATGAGAAGATGTAGAAGTAGTAGAAGAAGTAGAGCAGCCAGCGACAATGGCAACAGGAAGTCGTTTCTCTTCTTCCAAAAAAAAAAAAACAAACTTAAAAGTTTTGTGATAGTTTTAACATTTTGTATGTTTAGACAACGCGGCGATATATATTGTCAGCTTCGTCAAAGAGAGATGCTTCTGATTTCTCCAGTTAAGCTCCAGTTAAGCAACAAAGTTAAGTTAACAAAAAAAAAAAACCAGTTAATGAAGTCTAAAACAATTGCACTCGTGTTTCTCACTCAAAATCTTAACATATAACAAAATAAGTTAAGTCATTAAAATAATTGTTTAAATTATAAGTGAATTGTGTTCAATTGGGATATGATTGCAGTTTGAAATGGCCTTTGAAATACAAATCCTTTGCCTGCATATGCATATAAAGATCACAATGCAGTTCTGAATCACAGTTGAAATTGTATACGCACAAATTGAAAGCATGCAACAGCGATAAAAGTGCGAAAATCGGGACTAACAGATGGCTGACATGCAAAACTGACCAGCAATTGCTAAATTCAAATTCAAGGGAAAAACTCAAATCGAAACCATGCATGACATAATTCCGAGAATCACTGAGCCCCTCTCTGGTCTTGTTGCTACCCGCCAGCGACGTCACTGGCATTGGTAAAAAAAAAATAAAAACAACAACAACGTTAAAAAATAACAAGAATGTCAACGTCGTAATCGCTATTTGAGTAAACGGCGGCAGTGATGCGAATGTTAATTGGCATCGAAATTGAAGGTGGCTGGTTGCCGCTGAGCAATTTCAATTCAACTAATCTTGAAATTAACCAAATTATTCAGTCGTTTATAAGGTGTGCATTACTCCATACGCCGATAGACACCTCCTAATTAACCTTCCCTCTCTAGCTAATCGTCGTGTTATGCTAGGTGTTATGTTTCTAGTTAAGTTACTAAGTGGTGAAATCAATTCCGTTGCGTTGATGAGCCAAATTAATTTCTCTATTGCCTCTAGACCGACTCTTCTTCTTTCTACATTCTCTTAATTGCTTTGCTACTTCTTCGTGTTATCAATTCAGAGCCCTGTGTTTCTATCAATTAGAACTCAGTTTTAAATGTCCTGTCTCGTGAATAACATTTTCGCATTTTCATATTACCTATTTTTTGTTGGTCTGATTGGGTTTTTCTGGGTTTTCCCCAATTCATGCAACAAAAGTTGGATCGTTTTGCATTTAAAATACCCCCAGACATTTTTTAAAATAAATAAGTCACATTCAAGGCATTCTTCAGTAGTTGACACTAAATTCTGGGGATCGGCAATTATTCATTATTATTGAAATTTACGCATAGAATATTCGCTATAGGTTTGAACATCAACTTGCTAAACTAGGTATAATCAAGGGGCATTTTCCGATTGAGAAGAAATCCTAAAAGCAGCCGAAGTTGCTGTATCCTTGGTAAACATGTCGTAAAATCAGAACACATCGAAATTCTCAACCCGACAATTTTTCTTGTTAATATACATACATCGTTTTCTTTTTTTAGAAACATGCGATTGGGAACGTGACTAAAATGGACGTCGATTTTGGCTGCATCTAAAAAACTGCAGAAATTTGCGAAATGCAACCGGAATTCTAATGCGATTAATTTTCAACTAAAATGGAAACGGGGATTTTTATTAACATATATTATTTTGAAATATATCCTTTTTTTTTGTATTTAATTGCTTACGTATGAATGATTGTTATTTTGCTTCAATAATGCATTCAAACAGTAACATTTTTATGACATAAGAGCCAAAATATCTTAGTTATTAAAAAAAAAAGCCAAATAAAAATTAAATACTTTTTAAAATTTTAATTTTTTGTTTGTCTTACTTTTTAATTAATTGTTTTATTATTCATTTCGAAACGGCAAATAAAATTAATTCGATCCGCTGATAATATTGCCACTCAAACGGAAAAAATTTTGGGCATAGTGAAATCCGGCTATTGATCTCACTATTTTCGAGGATATATCGTCAAATCAAACAAGCTCATGATAATTTTGGATTATATTCCATTTTAAGCTAATTACAGGGTAGTTGCTCGATTGCCTTTTATTTATGTATGTTGTGCGTGCGTGTTTGTACTTTTTATGTTTTTGTTTATTTATTTGTTACTCATTTTCAGAGCTTTGTGTGCTGCTATTGTTGTTGTCGTTTTTTGTTGCTGTGGCTCGCGATGACCGGCGGATATTATCAACGCAATAGCAAGGGCAAAAAAAAAAAAATACAAAAAAAAAAACAAAAGCATTCACATGGCTTTTTTTTATTGTTATTATTATTATTATTATTATCAGCCCAAGCAGCGAGCTCGCTGAGCAATGTCAGCCAGCAATGATGCCGCACAGGCAGCGTCACACATTTATATTCATTAACAAGTTGACAAAACCCACGGAAAATGCCAGAAGGTGACTGTGGGCGAGAGGGGGGCTAAATGGAGCAACGAGGAGCAGGAGGTGAACTAAATGTATTTGACGAACGAGTGCGATTATGTGCAAAATTAAATAGGTAACTTCAACTTTGAGTTACCCCGTAATAAGAGTAACTGTCAATGGAGAAATTTAATACTTTAAAGAAATTTACCGAAACTAAATAAAATAGTTGGACTTGCTTTAATAAAATTAATAGATTAGATTTTGTGCTTGCTTTACTAGGAATTGATAAGAACTGGAATGATTCCAAGCATTTGCCTAACGTAATTCGAACCATTGTGAATCATAGTGTTAACTGTTCAACTACCCAAACTGAACAATTTAATATTATACCTGTATATAAACATATATATGTATATAATATATAAAAAATAACGAGCTAACCATTAAATGTCGTTGACTGAATCAGCCATTATTGAAGCTTATATAATATATTGACAAATCGTATCGAATAACTGTATCATATAACATATAGCTCACATAGCAACAATCGATAGACAGACTATTCTTCACCGAGAAATTCGATTTATTTGGCATATGTACGCCGTGTATCTGTTAATACTTTAAGCAATCATCATATATAAAATAAAGGTAAACAAGTTTTTCTTACCGTAATTAAGAAGTTCACATGTCGAATTTTTGTATGCATTTTTGCATAACCCCGATACACGTTGTAGTTTCGATTGATCGAAAACACAACCTGCATATTATCTGTAGCTGCTGTCTTTTCTCATTGTCATTATTATTTTTTTTATGTACCTTGATGTGCTGCATGTGGGTGAACATGAACAGGTGTGGCTACACACACACACACACACGCACACACACACACACACATCCAAATACACATAACAGCTACAAGTTTGGAATTCAATCAGAAACTTGGCATAGTCATGAAATACACCACAAATATAAGGAATCGAAACAGGTGGAAGTTCTCTATTCTCGATAGAGAGGGGGAGAGAGACAGAGCTAGAGCTCAACTAGCCTATACCCTGTTACCAGCTATTTAAATATAGCATATCGTAAACACAAGCCCAACAAGCAACGTGCTCGTTGGACTGTTTTTAGGTAAACGCATAGACGGAGATCTTGATGCCAACTTGGATTGACGCTTTTGGACGAAAACACGTTTTTCTTTTCTTCTGAATCCTTTTTACAGGGTATGAAGAGAAAAGCATAGTCACAATTGCAACAAAAAACAGAGAGGTCAAGGAGCTGTTCTTTTCTTGTTTCTGGAAACAAGATTTGTATCCGCCGTTTATATGTATGCGTATACACTCAGAGAAAATCTGCACCAAACCTGAATTTCATTCAGAATTTTCGTGATTGCAGGAAATATAATTCAATTTCGGATTTCGTTTTCTGGTCTGTAACTTTAAAGTCTGGCATGTCATTTTGAAATAGTTTGTAATTAATTTTAGTTTGAAATTTCTTCTTTTCTCTTAGTGCCCTCTTTCTCCTACGTTATATACATATCTATAATAAATACTTTTGTTTTGTTTTTACATATGTTACATTAGTGTGCGCTTGCTCGTCACCTGCCAATCCTCACCACACGGCTCACTGAAACCGTACACAAAGTTTGTCCTAATATAATTAGTCGAAATGGTTTCGGCTTGGAGCACTTTAAGAACACACACACACACACACAGGAGCCACAACACCATTAGGTATTAGCAGTAAGTAACTTGAACACCAATAATAAAATAAAAGCCATTAGAATAAAAATAGCAACAACCACAATAGTGAAGAAAGAGAAGCTAACAAATCAAATAAAATCCTTGAAATACTTTCAACACAAATTACAGCACTTAATTGCAATTTAACATTAACAAATTCACCAACGATATTCTGATATAAAATTGTTGATCAATTGAAATTTCAATTTGACAAATTAATTAGAGACAAATTGTATTAAATTCCATTTCTGGCCATTTAATTCGCCTGTCTACTAAGCTGACATCAAACTAAAAAATTCCTCAACTGTCAAGCAGCTAAAAAATGCATTCCCATTTCTGAGTTTTAACGTTGAAATTTAACAAAACAGTTTAAAAGTAGTATTTTAAAAGCTGAACAATGCGGGTATTCTATATATATATTTATATTTCACATATATATGTAGTTATATATATTTATAGCCGTACAAATAGAAGCAAAACTGAAGTCCAATTAACTTGGGAGATAGGTTCCATACACACAATTGCGTTTCACCTACAAACATGTGTGTGTGTGTGTGTGTTTTATGTGTGCCAGAGTAAGGCATTTGGGTCTTTGCTGCATAAAATTAAGAAAACTTTAATTTCTCTATAGATTCTGCTTACAAAAGATAAGATTTGAATTTATTAAATTATAACAGAGTATGTTGTATTTTGGACATGATATTGAAGTGAAAATTCCCAGGTATTTGACTTCTTCATATCTTATTGTTTTTCCCACTTGTTTACGCATTATTTTGTTCAGTTGAATTCGAGAATTCTTCCAATTATAAAGTGAGAAATTCAGGTTCAAGGCGATCAGGTTTGTTTTCCTTTCGCTTCTTCGAGTTGTGGTCAACTTGGAATGGAATCAAATCAAACAGATAACAGCAAAATAAAATACTGCCGCAGTGTGTGTCTGTCTGTGTATGAATGTGTATGTGTATGTGTATATGTGTGTGTCTGTACGGGGCAACTGGTGGAAAATGCGACACTTGCTTCTAAAATTTCAATGGTTGCCGGGTGACAAAGCCGCCGGAAAGGGATGGGCAGGTAAGTGGGTGACGGGGAGAGGAAGAGGAAGACAGGGGTAGAGCGAGAGAAAGAGAGAGCTGTTTTATGTTAAAATTGTCGAGCGTTAAAGTGACGCAGTTGAATTGTACTTATTGCTGCTAACCGCTTTTTTTTATCGTTGGCCGCCAAATCTAACAAACCATTTTTGTATGTATGTGTTTAAGTCGTGCGTGTGTGTGTTTGTGTGAATGTATGTACACATGGCCAACAAATAGCACAAATGAGCAAGCAAATATTTATAAATATTATTTACTGCTTTTCTGAACGAAAAAGTGCATATTGTTTTCTAGTTAGTTCCAATTAAACAACAACATGAAATTCGAATGTTTTTTTCTTTCGATCACATCTCTTTCAAATTGTACAGAATTGGCAAACATTTAAAAATACAATCAATTTTCTTGAATATTATTTTGTTCAGCTAGTTTAAAAATAAATTATTTATAAAATATATGTCAAGACAGTATTTTTTTTAGGAGAAAAAATTAATACTCTCATTTCTTTTGGAAAAAACGTACCTTATTATCATTTAATATAATTTTTCCGTATGTTGTATTATTCTTGAATGTTCTTGGAACGAATTCAAAAACATTCAATTAAATTTATTGACTTAGACAATTTTGTAAAATCGAAAAGCAAAAATTATTAATTTTGTATAGTTGCATCACAAATGCGTTTTTGGAATTCTCTTATTTTTCAAAGTACATCAGTTTAAACTAAAAACTCACTTTAAATATTTGTTAAAGCATTTATTTATTTTGAGCTAACAACAAATCTAATTTTCTTGCTGTTAATTCAATTTCAGCTGAATGTGTTGTTTGACCATAGCTTTATTTTATATGCACACACAACATACACACACACACACACACACATGCATACACACATACATATATTATTGTGCATTTGTATCGTTGAATTTGCTGTTGTTGTTCTTCTTCTTATTGTTCTTGTTGTTCTTCGCTTTCATCGTGAATTCGCGTGCTTTGCGGTTTCGTTTTTGTTGATTTTCGTCAATTTTTCGGGGCGCGTCGTCACCGTTTCTGCCAAGTGAATGTGTGTGTGTGCGAGTAAAAGCGGGGGAAGGGGGCGGTGGGTTGATTCATATCGTGGCCTTATTTGTGTTTGTTGGGACAGAGGTCACACACACACATACATACATACATACATACATACACACAACCTGTGGCATTAAGCTTATTTAGTACAACACTTTAAACTCCCTTCTCGAGTCCGTCTCCTCTCCAGGCAACCAACAGCACGTGTAAAGCATTCAAAGAGAGGATGGAGATAAATGATGGTGAAGAAGAAGACTTCAAATACAAATACTCATATTACTGGACATAAAGGATATTCTATGAGGGAAATGTCAGCTTTCAAGCAGCATCTGAGATTTTGATATCCTTGTGGAGTTTATTTAAAAACTAGTCTCGTAGTTTTCGAGTTAACTTGATCAATCTTGGATCTTCTTAGTTGAGATCTTGAGCTTAATTAGTTTATCTTTTTAATTTCTTTACTTCTTTCGGACATTACATTTAAAACTGGCGCAAGAGCATTGAAGCTAAAATTTATAAACAGAAGTTTAAGAAGCTAGAAATTGATGGTACATTTTTATTATACTGGTAAATTCAAATTATAAAAATAAACAAAAAAACATATTTTCTAATTCAAAATAAATAATTTTCAATTTGATTAATTTTATTTTTGATATGTGACAGACCGTTCGCAATAACGCACATGCTCCACAGCCTTAATGTGACTACTCTTTCTCTCTCTCTCTCTGGTCTGACATGTCTTCGAACTGTATGGCAAGACAGATAGACAGATAGACGCAAAAAAGCTTCGCTGATTCATTTAACAAAAAAACAACTGACAAGAACTAAGAACAAAGACCAATTGCAAGGTTAGGGTAACAAACGGTCGTCCTTTTGACAGTTACTTCCTTTATTGGTTACCCAACCCCCACCCCACTCTGCCACCTTTAACTCCCTGTTTGATTCTATTGCATTTGCAATTTAATGCAATTTTCTTGACTTTAATGACCCTTCTTCCTTGTGACGTCAGTTTTAATTATGCAATTATGCATTATTGTATGTCTTACTCACATCCACCCCTACCCGCTCATATAAATGTCCTTAAGTTAATTTCATCATTTGCTCGAAGAAAGCACAACTATTTCAATAGTGGTAAGAGGGTAGTGCAAGAGGTAGATGGGCCATAAATGTCCTGAAGCAGCTCCGTTAAAGTCTACGAAAATGAGAGCAAAGTAAATAACGAAAAGCGACCGACTGGCTGACGAATGACGACAAATGACGAAAGAACAAAAAATATCAGATTTCGAAAAGCGCCCACACCGCCGAAAAGATACCCTTTGCATTGATATTGATTACATTTGTATAGCTAAAATAATAAATAATACAAATAAAATCAGCTATATAATATATTTGTTTTCTTTTCTTCTATGCGTTACACACTTGATGACAAAAATGTAACATACTTTTCGAAGAGTTCCATGGGGTATGCACACATACATTTGCACATGCATATATCCCAGGTCATACAGACATACATACATGTATGGAAAAAAAAATGGTAAATACTTACGGATAGAAGAAGAAGAGAAATGTGGTCAGTAGCAGCACAATCCATGCGAAAGTCGCCGGAATGTAACGGGTTTTCACATCGCATTTGGGCATTGTGTTGTTGTTGTTTTTTTTGTTGTGTTTATGTTGTTGTGTTTACTGCTGATGATGCGGCGACGTCAGTTGGCGTCTCCGTTTTGTTGGTTGTTGTTGCTTATGATGATGATTGCTGTCGATGCAATAGTCGATATCTCGATGATGATAACGATGACGATAACGATGAGCTAGTGATGCCGGATCGTGTGCAACTGCAAGTGCGACAGAGACAGAAAACAACATAAGAGACGGCGAGGCGACGCGTGAAATTTGATCGAGCGAGTGTTTGTTGTTGTTTCTGCCACAAGTTGATTTTCCAGCTCCAGCCTCTTCTCACTGTGTTGTTGCTGTTGCTGCTTGCTGCGAATTATGTAGGTGATGTTATAAAAACATATCGTCACACACACTCACACACACACAGCTACCCACGCACACGGACACGCACACCCAGATAGAGATTGAGGCACACACACACACATACACAGACAACAATGCGATTTTCGTTTTATCCAAATGAAAACTATTTGAATTGTTTTTTGCTCTTTCTGTTTGCTAACATTTTGTTTTTGTGTTGTTGTTGTTGCTGCTGTTTTTGTTGTTATTGCTGCTGTTGTTGTTGCGGCTGTTGCAGTCTTCCCTTTTGTACTGTGTGTTCGTCGTGCTCCTGTTTTTTAAAATTTTTTTTTCTTTTTTGTTTCTCTTGCCTGCTGTATGTCACCCTTCTCCTGTTATTCTTGCTTCCCACCTTGCGCTCTTTTTCTTTCGATTCGTCGCTTGCTTCTTTTTTCCCCGAGTCGCTGCTGCTTCTTATTCTGGCTTTTTAATGCTTTTTTCTTCTTTTTTTTACACACACGCACACACGTTGTTGTTGTTGCCTGCAATTTTTTTGCGATATTCCTCCTCGAACCCGTCGTTTCGCTTCTCTCCTCTCTCTCGCTCACTCTCTCCCCACCACTCCACTCCTCTCCTCTACGAGCGACGTTGATGATGGCGTTGCCTGCAATTTCGTCCGCTGTCAACTTTCAATCGAAAGCCAAAGCAGAGGGCAGAGCCGCATGCACAAACATCACTTAAATCAACGCGTTCACTTTACATTTGCACTTCATGGCATTTATGCACTGCTTGGTATATTTGTATATGTATGTATTTACGTAAAAATAAATAAAAAAAATAACCACAACACCGCGCTGCGCATAATTTCCTCGCCCGTCGATTGTCGAAAAACTTTTGTTTCTGTAAACGCAATGTTAAGGCATGAGCTCCTCAACAGCATGTTAACAGAATTCCTTGGACGTCATGCCTATCGATGATTTGAAAATTTGCCAGCACTGTGACTAGTACGCGATAGTCGATAGAAATTTTTATTGGAACTACTGCGTGACATTTATAAAAAAGTGTTCTCAAATAAAAACGACTTATTTTAGATGATAATTGTGATTTCCAATTGCGAAATGTGGTTACATCCAAATATTAATTGATAAAAACAGTTTAAATTTAAAAGTATCGATTATAATACAAAACGGAGACATGAGTCTTGTGCTGACACGATAATAAGGGTAGGTGCGAGTATCGATACTGCATACATGCTGCTGATTTAAATATAAATATAAATATAAAAATATATGTGTTCATATATACATTTTATAATTTTCTATTTATTACGATTATATTATAACAGACATTTGTTCGCCGTATTGAGACACAATCTGCTTAAACTTAAAAATCAGTAATTTGATTTTAAAAAAATATTTTAAAAATCGTGTTATTCGATGTTGCAGACGTCCAGAAGCTGGTTGCTTTTGCTCTGCAAATGGAGTTCGTTTCTAATTTGTACAGATTTTTGAATAAGAATGCTACTATTGTGCATTATTGTAGTTGAAATTCAAATTTATTTGTAGTTTTATCACTACTTAAAATTAAATTTTTGTTTGTTTTACTTTAGAAGCATGTAACGCCATGCCTCATAACGTTTCCTATCGATTATCGATATCGAAGAGGTGGTGTGCCAAAAGACTCTTTGCGAACCGATTGAAAACTTTGGATTAGATAATCAAACGATACTTAACTTCGATATGACCATTTGAAAGGGATGGATATCCAAATGTACCTAATAAGGTTAGGTAATTTCCATTCAAATATATCGTAACATCGATATACCGATATGAACTATGCAACGTTTTTCAACACTGCTGCAGAAATGTATTTTCGCTTCTCGCTTTGATTAATATTTGCAATAAAATTAGAGCGTTTCTCCAAAAAAACACTCGAGACAGAGGCTTAACGCACAACATACCACATCGCAACACAACACAATACATCAGGGCGAGGAGCAGTGGCTCAAAAAAGTTGCAGGAGCGCCGCACCCATCAAATTGTCAGCCGCATTGCCAGTTTTAGCCGCCTTGCAGACGCCATCGCCATCGGCACATTGTGATATATATATATATATATATATATATTTGTATATATAGATATATATATAAATAGAGAGAGAGAGAGAGGGAGACATGTCACGTAGTGTGCGCGCCGAGACAAGGAGCCGGGCCAAGGATGATATCAAGCGTGTTATGCAGGCCGTGGACAAGGTGCGACACTGGGAGAAGAAATGGGTGACCATCAGCGACACGACAATGAAGATCTACAAATGGGTGCCGATCTCCTCGAACAGCGAAAAGAAGTCAAAGCAGCTGCAGCTAAGCAACAAGATCAGCGACAAGGAGAACTCCCAAAAGGGCACGCCCACTCCGCCGCAAATAACGCCCAGCTATGCCGGCCTCACCGCCGACGATTCCAATACATGTGAGTCTAAGTCTCAGTCTCAGCCTCAATTTCAGTAAATAACCATGTGTTTCTCTCCATTTGGCTGGCAGGTTTCTCCGTTGTTAGCGACAGTCAGGGCGCTGATTTTGTGTCAAGCATGCCCTTCTCGGAGGACTCCAATTCGCAGGGTAGCGATGGGCCGGTGAAACGGTTGAAAACGAGCGATTAGCCAGATTCACCCCACATTTATCATCAGCTAAGCGACTGTGAGTGTGTGTGCGTGCGTGTGTGTGTGTATCGATATAAATAATATAAATATATATCTTTTTTTTTAGAGATCTAAGCTAATTTGTTAATAAGTACGACGATAATCATCTGCCTCACAAAGACTTAAGCAATTCTCCTAAAGGTCTAAGCATAAGTAATTATATACAAGTATAAATACATATAATTAGAATATACATACACACACACACCCGCACACACGCACACACACACGCACACACACACGCACACATACACACACACACACACTCTTATGCAATACTTCGCAATTTGGTTAAGCCTAATCTTTGTGTAAAACTGTACAACTTTTGTCGTCCCCATTTGTGAAAGTGTTGTCCCCAAATTATATATATATATGTATGTATGTCTAGGTCCTAGCATTTAGCACAAATACTTATACATCAATTTATTTATTTGCACAAACAATAAAAACAAGAAAATAAATCTGAAAATGTTTATGTTTATGCTGAAAAGAAGATTCGCTGGTTTCTTTTGTTTCGTTTTGTTTTGTTTTTTTTTATATATTTTTTATTTTATGTTTTTTCTTTAGTTTTTCATTTTGTATAATAAAAAAAAATTAATTTCTTTCAACAAATAGTTTTTTCATTCACTTGACATTAAATATACATACATTAACTCTCTCCACATCTTTTCACATTATCATTGTAGTATATATATATATTTATATATATATATATATATATATATTTATTTATATAGATGTAAGGTTGCCAGCCAGGTTGTGTTCTGGGCTGGATGCCGTCAACTTGGTTGGAATACGTCGAACAAACGAACGTATTTATTTAGTTCATCTTTCACTAAAATTTATGCTAAAAACACGCTTAACTGAAAGGAAGCACAGATTTGCAAGAGTTACAAAACTTTCGATGACCAAAAAAAAAAAAACAAATGACAGAATCAATAAAAGGATTAAAACATTAGTTTAAATATATAAAAAATGTTACATGTTAATTACACACACAAACAAAGCTTCGCTTTTGTTTTACAAACAAACAAAATACATACGTATATATATATATATATATATATATATGTATATATATGTATATATATATGTACATATTTATGTATAATAGTACACATACATACATGTGTGCATATAATAATAAGTAAATTTAAATACCAAAATTTTAAAAAGGGGCTGACAAACTTCAACATGGCTCATGCACTATGGAATGTCTTGGAAATTTAATGCATATGTAAAACTTAACCACAGAGAAATGCAAAATGTAGCACAGACAAAAATTACTTTAAAATTGATTGTGTGTAATAAAATAAATAATTATATTAAACGCATTAATCTACATACGTCATACATTTGTTTAAACTTGTAAGCACAAAAGTGTTTTGTCCTTCATCTTTCCACTTTTTCTCTCTTTTGTTCACATTTTTATTTTTTAATTCGTTTAGGTTCTTAAATTTTCTTATTAAGCTTGTGTTTAGTTTTTTTGTTTTTTGCGCAGTTTTTGTTTATTTTTTAATTTTTTTTTTTTAGAAAAAATATAGAAATTTCGCTTGGATTGTTTTAAATTTGTTGTTTGTATTGCTGTTGTTGTGGTTTAGTTTTTGCTTTTTGTTTTGTTTTTATTTTTATTTTTTATTTCGTTTTTGTTTTGCGCTAAAAAAAAGACGCGTAGCTTATAAATGATGTCTGTCTTTTTGAAAGTTTAAACAAATACAAATACATATATAGTATAATGATATCGTCGCGTTGGTTTTTGCCTTGTATACATAGACATTTAGATACATAAGTATATAGTTAATATTGTCATTTAGCGTTCAGAAAAATATATACTCTATGCCTTTTTACAATTCATATTCATTTTTTTTGTTTTAGTTTTTTTTCTTTCTTTTTCCTTCTGTTTTTGCAGTCAGGCGCAAAAATGGCTTTAAAAAAAAAAAAAAAACATTTTGGCTTTACAAAGTTTTCTTCTTTTTTTTTTTGTTTGTTGCTGTGTATGGGTGGGTGTGTGTGTGTGTGTTTGTGTGTGTTGAATGCGCGCCTCAAAATTGGACTCGAAAATGTTTGTTTTTGTGGCGCTTTCATTTAGAGATTCGCTGGCTTTTCAAAAGGCGCTCGTCTTCGGGGCGCTTCAGCTTAGAACCGAGTTGGCGCCGCCTAACTTAGTGTGCATACATATGCATATGTATGTGTATTTAGTATATGGTATATAGTGTATATATATATAAATTTATATATAGATTTATATAATAATAATTGCAACAGTTGATTTTTTTTCTTTTTTCTTTTTTCCTTTTTGTTTGCTTTGTTCTTGTTTTGTTTTGTTTTTTGTTGTTGTTAGTTTATCGGGGCGCTTCCATTTGCCCCCCTCATTCGTCTCCAAGGATATGTGTATGCGGGGGTAGTGTAAAAGTGGGGGGCGGGGGTAAAGATTGGTTTCAGCGAGGGTATATATATATATATATGTGTATAAACTCTAGACTTTAGTGGTTTGCCTTGTGTTGCCCTCGCTGTTGGCTGCATGCCAAGATTTGTGATGCTTGCTATGTTGTTGTTGTTGCTGCTGTTGTTGTTCTTGTTGCTTATGTTGTTGATGTTGTTGGATGAGTCGATGCTATGTGTGCAGCGGATAACTATTTGGGCGTGCCTTCGATCGCTGCTGCCGTCGACAGCTGAGCGATCGCGATACCGCTGCCTGATAAGCTTGATATCAGCACTCTGACTTATCCTCCTCGACCAGATACTGTGTGTCCTTGCCGGTATCGGCCGATGGGTCCAGCTCCCTGGTGCGCAGCTGCAACTGCGGCGATGACTTGTGCGTAATGCTGCTGGGCGCTATTATGGCCGAGGCGGGCTCCGTGAACGACCCAGAATGGCCCATGGCCTTTGACTTGGACGGTTCCTGTGGCACATCGTAGATGCCTATCCAGACACACAGAGAGAGAGAGAGAGAGAGAGAGAGAGAGAGAGAGAGAGAGAGAGAGAGAGAGAGAGAGAGAGAGAGAGAGAGAGAGAGAAAGTTGAGATATATTTGCTTAATACAATTCTTTTTTGCCTTAACCTTAACTTTAATCATTTAATCAATTATTTATTGATGCAAAAATTGTATGCATCTGAAAACGAAATAAAACTAAAAAATTGATAACTTTATTTAAATATAAAACTCTCTTCTTTTTGCATAAAAATCAATAAATCAAAAAGGATACCCAAAGAATGTTGCAGCTGTAGAAGCCAACTGATATAATTCAATATAAGTTGTTAATTTAAAAAGCATATCAACAATTTCTATAATTATGGCCATTATTTGAATGAGAGAGAAAAGAAACCAACAAAAAACTATAATAATAAGGAATATTGTGTGATTTTGTGGCATGAATCTGACAAGATAAAAATCATTAAAAATCATTTTCGATTAAATTGAAATTATTTCTTTTTATACCCTGATACCGAAGGTAAACAATATGAGGCTAGCAAATCCATAAGATTGATAATCGCAAATCGATAAAAATCGATAATCGCAAGTCGCTTAATCAATATATCTCCCACAATTTTGACACTAGTCATCAAATTTGGTTGGTAGGTTTTTGGCGATGTCCTTCAAAGGTTCAACATTTTGGGCCACGCCCAACTCCGCAACCAAAAACGATAAAAAGCCACATCTCCAGCAATGAAACTTGGCGGAAAGATTACTAATTATCTACTTCCGCTCACTAAAACATTACAAGAAAACACCCTTTTCGTTGACCGCAATTTGAGGGCAAACTTGGAGGATAGATTACTAGGAACGACCTTCAAAGATCGATATTGACTACACCCACTCTTTGCTGTGGCACCTGTTACCAGAAGGTATAACTTACTGGGATCAGATAGTATTTCACAGTCGATTACGCCCGACTGCAAGTTGCTCTCTTGTTTTTTTTTATTTTTTATTTTGGTTTTGTCTTCCTGTTACTTACCTGAGCCATTGCTCATGCTCGGATCGGTGTTGGTGCCCGATTGTACAGCATCGTACATGGGATTGGCAAAGTCGCGAGCCTTGTTCGCATTCACCGTCTGCAGGTTATAGCCCTCGATGGGCGCCATGTCGTTGGCGCCGGGTGCCGAGGCACCCGGGAAGCCGCTCTCGCTGAACTCCACATTCGAGCCGTGCCGGAAGGTGACGCTCTGGGATGACGTTATTGCTGGCATGCGCGCCAATTTGCCGCTGCAGAGCACACAGAGTACAACAAATCGGTTGGGAGCCGTTAGAAAAGTTAAAAACTCAAAGCAAATTTTTCAAAATATCTAAGAAGTCAAAGCTAGGAAGGATCAAGGTGAACGGACAAAGGCCATTTACCAAGTGATCGGGCAAAGACTCTTCACTATATGATTAGATTTGAAAATTGGTTGGGCCTACTTACAATGGACGTTTGCGGATGACATACCAGGCACCGGCGGCGGCCATCATGACCAGGAGTATGACCATGATGGGCACGACGACAGCGGTGACATTGGCGCCGCCATGCCCGAAGGCGCCCGTTGTGCTCCGCTCGCAGTGGTCGCCCTTGAAGTCGGGCGGACAGTCGCAGTAGAGCTCGCCGCGATCATCCTCCTTGCAGAGGCCGGTGTTCTGGCACGGACAGATGCGTGGTGCGGGCCGTGGGCGTTCCGCAGCCGCATCGCAAATGACCTCGGCGGTGCTGCGATGCGAGGGCAACGGGCCGGAAGTATCTGGACAGGCGCAACGATGTCCGCCGGGCACCAGCAGACACAGATGCGAGCAGCTCGACTTGTAGCACGGATTCCGCAGCGAGGTGTTGTACCGCTTCTCGTGGTAGACCTTCAGGCCGGACGGATTGACGAGGTTGCGATGCACCACCACCTGAACGCCGCGCCCAAATTTATCCTGGCGCAGCAGCTCGCCCGTGTCGCGTGTCACCCAGAACATATTGGATTCGAACAGATCGAGGGAGACGGGATGACGCAGTTGGTCACCCTTAACGATGGCCTTGCGTCGTGAGCCGTCGGCTCGCATCGATTCAATGGCATTGAGCTTGGTATCCACCCAGTAGATGATATGATCTTGTGCGTAGTCAATGGTGAGGCCAGCGGGATGACGAATTTGTTCGGTAATAAGCGGGCGTCGCTTGGACCCATCCATCCAGGAGACTTCGATTTTGGGCGCAGAGCCAGCGTCGGCCCAATAAATGCGTCCCAGCTGTGGATTCACTGCTATAGACGTCGGCACCTCCAATCCAGCATTCACAATCGATCTGCGATAGCGTCCATCCGTTTTGGCCACCATAACGCGTCCACGCGGCTTCGAACCAGTCCGATCCACCTCTGTCCAGTATAGATTCGAGGCGAGCCAATCAACGGCAACGGCCGTCGGCTTCGAGCCACCCTTCATATTGAGGTCCTGAGCAAAACCGATCTTTGCCTGGCCATCTGCCGCGTTCACCATGTAGGAGCGCTTGATTGTCTTATCGTAGCTGTCCGCCCAGAACACGATCTGCTGTTGTGCATCATAGTCGAGGGCCTCGATGCGTTTCTCCGCCGCAATCACATCGAACTCCTCCTTCTTTTGGAGATCAAGGCCGCGTATTTCGGGCCCATTGGCAAACACCAAAATGACATCCTCCTTCTCGGCCTTGCAGACGCCGCTGCTGCCATCGGAGAGATGGAAGCCGTCGCGACAGCTACACGAATATGTGCCATTCATGTTGTGGCACTGATGCGAGCATGTGTGTTGCCTTGTTGCACACTCATCGACATCGGCGCAGCGCTTCTTGTTGTCCGGCGCAATGATGTAGCCCGGATAACAGGTGCATATGTAGCCGCCATCGGTTAGATTGTGACAATGGTGTTGACAGCCGCCGCGGTTCTGTTCCGAGCAGCTGCTCGTATGATGGCAGCCCAGTTCATCGCTGGCATCGCCGCAATCATCAGAGAAATCACAGACCTGGGCACGTTCGATGCAGTGCTTGTTAGCGCACTGGTATTGGGTATAGAGATCGCAGGGCTTCTGTTTGCTGGCACAGAGGGTCATGTTATTCTCGTCGCTGCCATCGCCGCAGTTGTCGATGCCATCGCAGATCTGGTAGCGGGCAACGCAACGATGATTGGCGCACTGGAAGCGTCGCAGGGTGTCGCAATTGAAATCGCTGCAGACCTTGGGATCCTCGTCACTGCCATCGCCGCAGTCATCGGTGCCGTCGCACAGATCCGTCAGGGATACGCACAGATTGTTGGTGCACTGGAAGCGCGATTCCGGACAGAAGCGGCCGCCGGGGAATCGGGGCGGACAGCCAACCTCATCGGACATATCGCGACAATCGCGATCGCCATCACAGCGGAAATAGCTGGCGATGCAGTGGCCCGAGGCGCATTGGAACGTGCCATTCTTGCACTGATATCCCTCGCAGTTCATTTCATCCGAGTTGTCGCCGCAGTCATCCTCGTGATCGCATTGCCAGCGGGATGAGATGCACTTGCCGTTGCCGCATCTAAACTCCGATTCGGAGCACTCCCGATAGCGACCCTTGCAAATCGCATCGTTCTCATCGCTGGCATCGCCACAATCATCCGCAAAGTCGCACATCCATTGCCTGCAAATCGTGCAAAGAAAAAAAAAAACAACAACAAAGTTGGGAATACGTTAAGGACAATCTTCAATTGGATTTATCACCTATCAGCTATATTCATTTGGTATGTGAATCATATTTACTTTGGTATGCATCGGTTGTTGCCGCACTTGAAGTCCGTCTCTGCGGAGCATTTGGGGCAATTGTCCGGTAGCTCGTCGCTGTTGTCCCGGCAATCGTCCTTGCCATCGCAGAACAGCCACTTGGGTATGCAGCGATAGTTCGATTGGCCAGGGCAGCGCTGCCAGCCGGTGGTGCAGTTCCTCTGGCGGCACATGTAAGCCGGCTCATCGGAATCGTCGCCGCAGTCATTGTCAAAGTCGCACATCCACAGCTGCGGAATGCAGCGTCCATTCTTGCAGGAGAACTCCGTGTCCGGATCGCAGCTGCGCTTGTCTACACGCGCCACAAAATTGCGAAATCGGTTTAGTTTTGGCATGATCAGAACAATATATTTCCTAATTACAACATTAAAATCACTCTGAAAACAATAAATGATTTTTGTTTCTAAATTTCTAAAGCCTCAATTATATTTCTGAATTTTAATTTCTTATTTTAATCTTTGGATTTTGAATTCAATTTTTTAGCTCCTCCAATTTGTATTCAATTGTATATTTAAAAAGACACTTGCAAAAATTGAGAGGGGTGGAATCAGTACTTACGACAGACAAGGGGATCCTCATCGCTGCCATCCTTGCAATCGGCATCGCCATCGCAGCGCCAGCTGTCGAGGATGCAGCGTCCACTCGTCTTGCACTTGAAATCGGATAGCGGACAGGGCAGTTCGCAGTTCTGCTCATCGCTGCCATCGCCGCAGTCATCGACGCCATCACAGATCGTGGCGGATGGGGTGCAGTTGGTGTTCTTGCACTGGAAGGTGCCGGCGCGACAGTGGCGCGGTGTACAGGTGCTCGGCTCATCGGAGCCATCCTTGCAGTCCTTCTCGCCGTCGCATTTCCAGAACCAGGGTATACACTTCTCATCGCTGCCGCCGCACAAGTGCTGCCCGGCCGTACAGTTGGCTATGCACGTCTTGGAGTCGCGCGCCAAATAGAACTGATTGGGACAGGCGCACTTGAAGATCGGTGCACCCTCCTCAATGTAGCCCTCGATGTTCAGGTAGGTGGACTCCGGCGGCGGTGCTATCAGGCAAAGATGCGAACAACCGCCGTTATTCGAGCCGCACGGATTTGTATAGGGCAATTGACGTAGCGGATGATTGATGTGCAGATCATATGGACGATGTGTTGTATTTCGCAGCACCGTGTAATTGGCGCCATGGAACTTATTGGCGCGCACAATTGCCTTGAGATTCCAATCGCTCCAGTAGATGAAGTCATCGAACAGGCTCAGCGCAAACACATGCGGCACACTGTTGCCAGATAGGACAATGTGGCGATGACGTCCCTCCAGATCCGTGTATGCAATGTAATCCAAATGGGCATCGGCCCAATAAATGCGATCCGTGAAATAATCAATGGACAGAGCATTTGGCCATGCGATCCCATCATTCCAGTTAAGAATGCGCGTAAAATTCGAGCCATCCATGCCCATTTTGGCGATGTAGGCCTGCAGATGCCAGGATGTGAAGTACAAGTAACCAATGCCCGGATGTACAACGATCGCACGGGGATCGACGACACCACTGCGCAGCGTTTTGCGCTTGGTGCCATCCAGCTCGGAGACATCCAGATTCTTTGAGTGCCTGTCCAGCCAGTAGAGTTTGCGACCGACCCAATCGATCGCGATGCCCTCCAAGCCATGCGAATCATGCCGGATGACAGCCTCACGTTCCGTTGGCAGATCAACGCTGGCGTCCGAGTATTTGGCACGGAATATCGTCTTGGCCGTCACATCACAGAAATACATATACTGATCCTTGATATCAAAGTCGAGGGCCACCACATTCATCAGATCCTGATGCATCAGGTTATATTGACGGCCATCGACTGACATGTTGCGCACATAGTACTTGTTGGTGAAGATCAGCCACGGCGGAATGCTATCCTTGCGCTTGCAAGTGTGCTCATCGTTCTGTCGCTCATAGTAGGTCTCGTCGCATTTGCAGTAGAAGCTGCCCGGCGTATTCGAGCAGTGCTGCGAACAGGCGCCCGGTTGTTCCAAACATTCATCCACATCCGCGCATGCTTTGCCATCGGCCAAGAGCCTGGAAAGAGAGCGATAGAGAATGAGATTCATGTGCGATTCCAATTGGAAACTGGGAAAGTAGTACGTGCAGCTGGTCACCAATCCAATCAGTTTGTCAATCAGCTCATCAATCAGTTAGTCAATCAGCTTGTCAGTCTGTTCGCCAATCAGTTCGTCAATCAGTTAGTCAATCACTTCGTCAGGTTTTCAGTCAGTGCGTTAATCAGTTTGTCAATCAGCTCATCAATCAGTTAGTCAATCAGTTTGTTAATCAGTTAGTCAATCATTTCGTCAATCTGTTTGTCAATCAGTTTTTCAATCAGCTTGTCAGTCAGTTCGTCAATCAGTTCGTCAATCAGTTCGTCAGGTTTTCAGTCAGTTCGTTAATCAGTTTGTCAATCAGTTCGTCAATCAGTTCGTATATATTATTGTTGTTTTTTTTTTTTCGCTCTATTTGCACCCATTATAAATGGGGAATAGGTGGATAACTTACTTGTAGCCCTCGTTGCAGTCACAGTAGTAGCTGGTTAGGGTATCCACGCACTTGTGGCCACATTGATTGATCTCGACCTTGGCGCACTCATCCACATTGCAGTGGGCGGGCTCATCGGATTCGTCTGTGCAGTCGGCCACTTTGTTACAGACCAGACTGTAATCGATGCATTGGCCATTGGTGCAGGCAAATTGTCCGTGGGCACAGGTGGCATTCTCCTTCTTACAGTTGACCTCATCGGAATGGTCGCCGCAGTCGTCTTCGCCATCGCATCGATACTGATTGCGTATACACTTGAAGTTCTGGCACGTGAACTCCAATGTGGAGCACGTCTTGTATTTGGAATTGCAGAATTTGCCCTCATCAGTGCCATCGCCGCAATCATTGTCATGATCACAAATCCAGCCCTGATATTAACGAGAGTCGATTTTATGGCATTTTCCTTTTAAATGAGAATCTGAGAACTTACCTTGTTGATACAGCGACCGTTGCCGCAGGTAAACATATCCTCGCCGCATGGCTGTTGGGTGGCGCAATTGTGGAGCGTTGTGTTCTCATCGGCGCCATCAACACAATCGGGATCCCCATCGCATATCCACTTTTTGGGTATGCACTGGGCCCGCTGCCACGACTTGTTCTCCACGCACGTGAACTCAGTCTCCTCGTCACATTTCCGATCGTCTGTGCAAAGCGGGACGGAAACGAAAATCAAATCGATTCAGTTTATGACTTAATATAATACTCACTGCACTGATGCCGGTTGTCCTCATCACTGTTGTCCAGACAGTCGTTGTCGCCATCACAGATATAGATGCGTGGAATGCAATTGCCATTGTCGCAGGTGAATAGATCGCCAAAGCAGGTGCGACCCTCGGATTTGCAGTAATCTGGCGGCTCGTCGGCACCATCGCCGCAGTCGTCGTCGCCATCGCAATACCAGGTGGCCGGAATGCAGCGATGATTCGGGCAGCGGAAGCTGTTCGTTGGACAGGTGCGCTGGCCACAGTGCAGGGGATCCTCGTCGGAGTTATCGCCACAATCGTTATCGCCATCGCACAGCCAGTAGGGTTCGACACAGATGTTTGTCTTCTCGCACTTGAGATGGTTGGGTGGACATGTGGTGTTCATGGGGCAGCGTTCGTGCGTTTCATCCGAGGTGGCGTTATCCTTGCAATCGTTGACACCGTTGCAGACCTGCGCCTGCGGAATACAGCGTCCATTTGCGCAGGTGAACTCGCCATCGACACAGGGCGGATAGCTGCAGTTGAGCTCATCGGAGCCATCCTTGCAGTCGTTCTCGTGATCGCATTTCCACGACTTGAAGATGCAGCGACCGTTGTTGCAGCGGAACTCATTTGGCGAGCACGAATGATAGGCACAGTAGTTGAGATCCTCATCGGAATTATCACCGCAATCGTCGTCACCATCGCAGGACCACATCCGTGAAATGCACTTGCCATTCTGGCAATAGAACTTGCTCGACTCGCACGTATTATTTCGGGGCGCACACATGCGACCCTCATTGACGACCTTGGAGTTCTCATCGCATTTGCATTCAGCCTTGCCATTCGGTGCCGGATGGCAGCTTTGCGCACATCCACCGTTATTAATGCGGCACGGATTCACATTGCACTTCTGCCGGTCGGAGCTAAAGATGCGTATATCGCGTGGCGAGTCCTCCAATCGCTTCACCATCTCCACCATATTGGCGCCCGTATGCTTCTCGGCCCGATAGACGCCACGAAGTTGGACGTCCGTCCAGTAGATGTAGTTGCGGAACACGGTGATCGCAAACGGATAAATGGTAGCCGCTACAAGCAGCTCCCGATTCCGACCATCCAAATCGGCGCGTTCGATTTTCTCGCGCACCGCATCCGTCCAGTATAGCTTACGGTCGTCATAGTCTATGGCCAGACCACTGGGCTGTGACAGCTCCTTATCGACAATGGCCCGCTTCAGCGAGCCGGCCATCGTGGTGCGGAATATCTTGCCGGAGGTACCGAAGCGACCCCAGTCAGTAAAGAAGAGTGTCCCATTGCATGGATCGAGGACAATGGCACGAGGTCGTTCGACCCGTGCTATCATCACCAGCTCTGTGCCAACGAGATTCATCGCATAAATGGAGTTATTCGAGCTATCCGTCCAGTAGATCTTGCTCTGTGTCCAGTCGTACGCAATGCCCTCTGGATTGATGCCCTTGTTGAGGACCACAGTGATATCGCTGTGGCTTGGCTTATTCGCCTGCGTGTAGGCAATTTTCGCCCATGGCCGGATCTGGGTGTACAGCATGCGATTGCCGGCAAAATCAAAGTCTACACCGACCACATTGGTCAGATTTGAAAGTGGCGTAAATGGCACCTCCGTTGAATGCGGATCCAAATTAACTGCTCGAATCTCCGTTCGGGTCGCGAATACCAAATACTCATTGACCGTCTCACATGTGTGATTATCGGCACCCAGTTTGCCTGTGGCGCAATCGCAACGATAGTTCTTCGCCGTTGAGGGTTCGGGTGGAAAACTGAAGCAGAGCTGATCGCAGCCGCCGTTGCCCAGTTGAGCGCAGGGATTATTATCATCGGCCGGCTGATTGTTAATGTCATAGATGGCAATGTCGCGCAACTTTTCGAGATTGGTGCGCACTCGTGTGACCTCGGTATCGTTGCCAAACAGCTTGGACGCCTTAAATACTGTCATCAGATTGCGATCCACCCAGTAGACATCGTTGCGGAAAATGGCAATGCCCATCGGATTGGGCAGATCACGTCGGATCACCTTGCGATTGACGCCATTATACGAGATCTTCTGTATGGTGTCCAGCTTGGAGTCAACCCAAAACACATCGTGCGTCTGCATATCAATGGTGAGATCACGTGGCAACGATATGCCCGATGTGACCAACGGCTGCCATTTGCTGCCATCGAGCATCGCTTTGCCAATGCGCGGATGCTGACCGTAGTCGATCCAGTAGAGGAGTCGCTTGATCGGATTGACGGCCAACTCACGCGGCGCATCGTTGGTCGTCTTGACGAGCACCTTGCGATTGCTGCCATCCAGCCAACAGACCTCCACATAGTTCTCATGCGGATAGACGTTCGTGAAGTACATGTTGCCAGCCACCCAGTCTATGGTCAAGCCGCGTATGCCATTGCTACCGATGCCATCCTTGACCACATGCTGCACATCTGTGCCATTGGGTCGCGAACGGAAGATGCCGTTCCAGTAGCCGCGATTGAACTCCGCCCAGTAGATCCACTGATCACGGAACATCACGTCCACATGCAGTATATGATGACCCTGTCCGCTGACGGGTACCATTGCTTCCGAGCTATCGGTTAGACTGTAACCGCGTATCATGTCCAGTTGGGAGACGACGGCAAATGTCTTGTACGCCACGCAATTGATCTCGTTCTCCTTGTGGTAGCCAATGCCGCAGGCACATGTCCGCGATGCAGCAGCTCCCGGTATGCAGAGCTGCTTGCAACCGCCGTTGCCCGTCTGGCAGGGATGCTGCATGAGTGCCCGCTTCTTGTAGATCATCATGCTGCGCAAATCGGGCTCGTTGTCGACAATTGTCTTGGGATTATCACCTCGCGGCAAATCAACTCGCACAATTTTCTCGTACACCGGGTCCAGGTAATATAGGCGATGGTCTAGGACACCTAGGCTGCGTGGACGCGATATGGCCTGGTCCTCATTGAGTATGATCGTGTGATCTTCACCATTGTAGTCCATCGAACAGATCGATGCTGAGTGGCTGGTGCTGTAGTAGATCATCTTCTTCTCAATGTCGAGGGCAATGCTCTCCGGATGTTTGAGGTCCTTGCGCAGTACACGCGCATCCTGCCCATTCATATCGACCCGTGCAATTTTCACCGGAACCTCGAGTACACCCTCATCGATCCAGAACAGTTTACCCTCACTTGGATCGAGCACCAGTTGCTTGGGCTTGGACACGGAATTCTCGCTACCATCGTTCGCCAATATGACAGTGCGATACTTTTGCTTGCCATCCACACGAACAGCCTCAATGTTGCTGGCCACCCGATTGCCGATGTACAGATTGCGGCCGAGCCAATCGAATGCGATGGTATACGGTGCTCCCACAATGCCCGTATCGATGTCGAGGAAAAGTGTTTTATTGCCGCCGCCGTAGGGTGTCGTAAAGATGGTGCAATTCTCGTCGTCGTCCTCACGTCCCTGCACCCAATACAAAGTCTCACCCTTCCGGTCAAAGTCCAGGCCAGTGCTGCTCTCAATGCCGATAACGGGCGCCAATGCACCGGCTCTGGCATCGCCGCCATTCAGCGGTAAGTCAACAATTTGGGTACCCTTGACAACCATCAGATAGGGATTCTCCTCTTCGATACACCGACCCTCGCTGAGCAGTCGATAGCCTGGCTTGCATTTGCATGAGTAGCCCTCGCTGGCACTCGGACTGAGCAGGCACAGATGCTGACAGCGGGCCTGGGCACACGGATTCGGATACATCGGTTGCAGTGAGGCATGATGCACGTGTATCGACAGCGGTTGACTAATTAGATGGGAGACAACGGTTTGATTCTTGCCACGGAACTTATTTGCAGACAGTACACGGTTCAGCTGACGATCTGTCCAGTAGAGCGTGTCCTCGAACAGAGACAGCGAGTGTGGATGCAACAGATAATGACTGCTGGCTAGCACCTGCTGACGCCCCGTACCGTTGTAGTAGCAAAAGTCAATAAAGTCCAGCTTGGAGTCGGCAAAGTAGACGCGTTTCGTCGCAATATCCAATGTCAGGCCATTGGGCCAGTAGATCTTCGTATTGATGATAGTCTTGCGCATGGTGCCATCCATGCCGATCCTTTCGACACGCGGATTCTCGCCCCAGTCTGTCCAGAAAATGAAGCGGGCCTCGGGACTGGGATCAATGCACATGCCTCGCGGCTGTGTTATATTCTCTCGAACGAGCACCAATCGATTGGACCCGTTCTCGGCGGACACCTCAATCGTGTTCAGTTTGCTGTCCAGCCAGTAGAGATTCTTGGCAATCCAATCGTAGGCCAGACCCTCCACCAGATCCAGGCCGGTGTTGATAATCTCCTGTGGCTCCATACCATGATCTAAACGCGATATCTTCTTCAGTTTCATGTCGCTCCAGAAAATGGTGCCCGTGTGCATATTCGAAGCGGTCGCCACTACATTCTCCACAATGATGGGCACACGCTCCAGTCCCTGCTCCTTTAGATCGGCGACCAGTATCGAATGCCTATTCGAGATGATCAGGAAGGCAGCCGTATGATTGACAGCCTTGCACGTATGCTTATTGGGGCCGAGCACATAGCCGGGTGTGCAAGAGCAGAAATAGGAGCCTTTTGTGTTCGTGCATTCCTGCGAACAGAGACCGGGTGGATCGCATTCATTGGTATCCACGCAGGTGAAACCGTCTGGGCCAATCTCCGAGCCTGGTGGACACACACAGAGCGCACCGCTGGGCGTCTTCTGGCAAAAACTGGAGCACTGACCCGTCTGATGTTCACACTCGGCCAGATCACAGCCCTCACCCTCATCGGCACCATTGGGACAGTCCATCGTATCGTCACAAACCGAGGTGATGTTCACGCAGCGTTCGGCAACGCCCGGACACTGCCACTGACCGTGTGGACACTTGAAGGGTGGCGGCACACAGGCATGCTCGGTACCCTCGTCGGAGTTGTCACCACAATCGTCCTTGCCATCGCAGATGTACGCCTTGAACACACAGTTTGTGTTGTTGCATTTGAAGAAGTTCTGGGCACAGGTGATCTGGCCGCAATCCTCCTCGTCCGAGTGATCTGAACAGTCATTGGAGCCATCACAGTGCCAAGCAATCGGTATACAGAAACCAGTC
The DNA here is from genome assembly GCA_035042055.1 of Drosophila macrothrix. Taxonomy (NCBI): domain Eukaryota; kingdom Metazoa; phylum Arthropoda; class Insecta; order Diptera; family Drosophilidae; genus Drosophila; species Drosophila macrothrix. The sequence continues at coordinate 13,550,521 of JAWNLX010000587.1, read as the reverse complement.
GATTTGCATCGGAAATGCTTCTCCAAATTGCACTGATTGGGACCCATCGAGGGGCAGCCAAGCTCATCGCTGCCATCGTTGCAATCGGGTATGCCATCGCATTTGTAGGACTCTTCGACGCACTGCCGCAGGTCGGCGCACTTAAACTGATTGGCCAAGCAGCTAATCGGTGGACAGTCCTTCTCATCCTGCCTATCGAAGCAATCGTCGTCGCCGTCGCACACCCAACTCTGCGGTATACAATGCCCCGTCCTTGGGCAAGTGAACTGGAAATATGCACAGGTCTTCTCCGCACAGAAGTCACCCTCATCGCTGCTGTCGCCGCAATCATTCTCGCTATCGCACTTCCACATGCTGGGAATGCAGCGACCGTTCGCACAGGCGAACTGAGATGTTGCACAGGTCACATTGCCACAGTCCACTTCATCCGAGTTATCGCCGCAATCGTTTTCCTGGTCGCACCGGAAGTTCAGCGGAATGCAGCGACCTGATTTGCATTGGAACTCATTCGAGCCGCAGGTCGGTTCTATTAAAGAATAATAATCAAATTGGGTTGGGTTGTTAACTTAATTATGCACACAAGGAAAGCGAGATAAAGATCAATTGAATACCAATTATATTTGAGTGCAAGGTATTTAAAACTCTTGACGATCTACAGATTCATGTCGAACACAAACAATTTATACTTTGTCCCTTTGAGAGCAGGGTATGGCAAGTAAAATAATTCGGATTCAATATGCTCTACTTACTTGTGCAATTTTGCTCCTCATCGCTGTTATCCAGACAGTCATCGTCGCCATCACAGACCCAGGACTTGGGTATGCAACGCTGATTGTTGCAGGTGAAGTCCCATAAGTTGGGACAGGGCTGGACGGGTGGCTCGGCACTGGGGTCGGGAATGCAGCTGATCTGATCATCGGCCAATCGTTCGCCATACGGACAGGAGCAACGCGATTGCAAACGGCTCGCAGCACCAGTTGTTGTCGTCATTTCGCTGGTATTCTGTGAGATGGGTATGGCAAAGCATATCTTCTGGCAGCCCCCATTGAACAGGTGGCATGGCTGTGTGTCGGCGATGCGTTGCACATCGCGACTGTAGACTTTGACACCATACAATCGATTCGTTTGCGGTTCGCGGACCATCATTTCCTCCTGTTCGCCGGTGAGCTTGTGCAGCCGAATGATTGCATCGAGTCGCCAGTCCGTGATGTACATCCAATCGTTGTGTATTACAATGGAGAACGGATGGCGGACGAGGCGAGAGTTAACCGTCTTGATGTCCGTGCCATCGAGATTGGCATGCTGTACATGATCTAGCAGGGCATCGCACCAGTACACACGATCCTTCTTGAAGTCGATGGAGAGGCCATTCGGCCAGCCGAGAGTCACGTTGCGGAATACCAAAAGGCCAGTGCCGTCGGTATTCGCACGCGTTATATTCGCCGGACGATCCCATTCGGAGAAGAATATATATCCCCGATTCGGATGCACAACGATGGCGCGCGGACGCTTCAAATTCTTGAGCAATGTGCGACGATGCGTGACATTCCGGGTGGAAAGCACATTCAGTGTGCCCTTGCGTGAGTCGATATAGTACAGATTCTTGGACGCCCAATCGACAGCGAGACCCTCAACGCCTTCATTCTGTGAGGCGAGGACAATTTCGCGACCGGTGCCGTTGCGGTGCACCCGATAGATGACATCCTGCAGTACATCAGAGTAGTAAATGAACTCGTCGCGTGCATCAAAATCGAGGCCGACAAAGCGAGCGCGTCGCGAGACAACGGGAAGGATCGCATCACTGAAACCCTCAATGACCGGTTCGAGGACCTTGCCCTTGATGAACCGCTGTTGCGAATACATGAGGAACTCCCGCACCAGTTTGCAGTTCTTCAGATCCGTTTGCAATTGGTAGCCGGTGTGGCAGGCGCAACGGAACCCAAGTCCCGTCGGTGCTCCCTTAACGGCCGTCACAATACACATGTGATTGCAGCCGCCGTTGTTGTGGCCGCAAGGATTCGAGACATGCGGCTGACTGAGCGCATGCACCGCTATGATGCCCTTCGGTTCGCGTATGTCCTTGGCCTTGTAGGTCACCTGAATGGAGCTGGGACCCTCATACTTGTCGACGGACATAATGCCCTGCTTGGTGGCATCAGTCCAATAAATTCGATTCTCGAACAGGGCCAGACGCGATGGACTCGGCACCTGCTGACCCCGCAGCACCATCACTCGCTGTCCACCCTCATAGTCAACGGATTCGATGTAGTCCAGCAGGGAGTCACACCAGAAGACGCGCTTCCCAATAATGTCGACAGTGACGCCACTCGCCTTGTATGCCGCTTCCGATACAATTGAACGGGCATGGGTGCCATCCATATGGGCGCGCAGCACTTGGCCGCCATCGGCGACAAACATCAGACCAGCGGTCGGATCCAGGGCCAAGTCAGCGGGACTGGTCAGATTCGAGCCAAGGACAACGGCATGCCAATGTCCGCTCAGCTCAAACACATCGATTTTCTGGCCCACCAAATCAGCGACATAGATCTTATCACCCACCCAATCGACAGCCAATGCAACCGGCGCCCAAGTGCCGGGCAGCGTTTGATCCAGCGGCGCCACAGCGCTGTTTAGCACATCCAATGGCAGCGATTGCACTTTCCGTGTCTTAATGTCCGACCAATAGAGCGTATTGCGGGCATAATGGAAGGCAACGCCAGCGGCAGCGGTTGCATTTGCCAGCACCTTGGGATCGCTGTCGTGGGCGAACATCCGCATGATAGCCCGATCATGGGCGAATATCAGCTGCAGATTGTTCGCATCGGGTGCAATGCACTTGGACTCGTTGATTAGCGTATAGCCCTGGGCGCACTGGCATGTGTAGCTGCCGGGCGTATTTGTGCACAGTTGATCACAGTGGCCCCACTCGGCACACTCGTCCAGATCGATGCAGGTGCGATTGTCTGGCGCCAGACTCTGGCCGGGTCGGCAATAGCACATGCCGCCAGTCAGGGAGGGGCCGCACTTGAACTCACAGCTCAGCGCGGGACAGGAGGCGATGGCTGGAATAAAAACATATACCAACATTAAACAGTTAAACAGTCAAAGGACTAACAAATTATGTTAAGCATAAGTATTAATTATTCTTAAATAATTGCACAAAAGACAAACAAACTGAAATATAAAAAGTTCAACTAGTTGTTTTTTGTTGAATAATTGTTTTTAATTTACTATTTTTTGTGAATATTCCTCAGTGGTAATGATTGCATTCTGATTTTACTAAATAACAAATAATGATTATTCTCTAATTTTTAGAATTTAGCTTAAGAGTTCTTCAGTAAACCTCTAATTTTATCATTATTGAGAGAGCAAGTAGATAAAATGAATGAAAGAATCATAAAATTTGAAATTTCATTGTAAAACTTATAATGATTTCTATCCCTGAGTTATTTGTGATTTGATATTAAGTTAATTTTGATATTAAGTTAAACATATCCTTATTTCACATGAGTTTATTTACACATATACATTTTGTTAATTCCTAGCGATATCTATTTGAAAAAATGTTGTAATTAAAGTCAATGTGTATTGAAATTTCAAATCAAAAAAGAAATGCAAATATTTATATAAGGAACAAATTTATTTGATTGATCAATATGCGTTTAAATTTAATTTGCAACTTGGAAATGTTACTTGACAACACCTAGATGATATTATGATTATTGTTAACTCAATATATTGGGGGATGGATTATGAAGGACGAAGGATGATTGGGAGAATAATACTTACAACATGCCGTCTCCTCGTCGCTGCCATCCTCACAGTCGCGCTTGCCGTCGCACAGTTGCGATTTGAGGATGCACTTGGGTGCACCATTGACGCCGCCACGTGGGCAGAGGAACTTGTTATCAGGACAGGCGATGGCCGTGCAGTTGGCCTCGTCGCTCTCATCGGCGCAGTCGTGGTAGCCGTCGCAGTGGAAGTTGTATGGAATGCACAGCGCATTCGTGCAGCGGAACTGCGCATGATGGCAGGGCGGGAAGTCTACAGTGAGGCGGCAAGTGGAAAATGTTAGGCGAACTATTGCTTGAACAATTGTCTGTCTCATTGTACTCACTGCAGCCCTGCTCGTCCGAGTTGTCGCCGCAATCGTTGCGATGGTTACATTTCAGCGCCGCATCAATGCATTTGTGTCCATTGGCGCAGCGGAATTGATCCAGGTGACAGGCGACGCCGTTGCAGCCATCCTCGTCGCGACCGGTGCGACAGTCCAGGTAGCCATCGCATCGCTTCTCCTTGGGCACACACGGTCCAGTCAGCCGGCCCTCAGCCGGAGCTGCACCATTCGCAGCATTGCAAAAGACGTCTGTGTGTTGGCATTTGCGATAAGCTGTCAAAAGAAAAAAGAAAAAAAAACATAAAAGGTTAGCTCTCTATATCCAATTATATATATATATATATATATAAAGCAAAGGCATAGCAGAGGACGGATGCAGGGATGCTGGCGATAGCGGGGTCTCTAAAGATTTAATTAATGTGCACAATAACAATAAAGACACAAAAGTTCCCTGCAATTAGTAAAACCAAGTCAAATCGAATTGTTCTAAGGAAGAAACCTCTTTTGCTTTATTCACTTCCGACTTCCACTGTGGGCTTTCTGTGGCAACCATTGACAACTTAAGTATATAATTATAACAATATAATATTATAAGCAAAATTTAAGATTGTGGCAAAATATGAGAAGACTAATCAAATTCGTATTTAGTCAGTTTGATACAGTTCTATGATCGGATCACTACCGAAACGATTGAACCTTTTGAACCGACGAACTAGACAGACGGACAGACGGAGACGGCTATATCGAGAATATATTCAGGTCACATTTAACACAAATTGTGTCCATTTTGTCCATGGTGCCAGTTCAGTTTTCGTTGCCAATAGTTGTCTTTGACTGGTTAGTCTCTAGCTGTGACACTAATTAAGTGTCTGTGTGCTGATTGGTTGGGTGGTTGTCTGGTTGTCTGGTTGGTTTGGGGTGATTAGGTTATTGGGTAGTGTCCCTGTCTTTACACTTAATTATTGAGCAGCTAGCCAATATGAAGCTCCAATTGGCACACACAGAGGGACATGCCCAGAGGTGTGATATGTATTGACGTTGATTGTTGTTATTGGTATCGGCATGGTTAAGGGCTTGGCTAGGATTGCGTTGTCAGGATAGAGTCTGCCGGTGAGAGTCTACCAAAGACAAATTAATCAAATTTACATTATGTCAACACGCTGGCAAATGCCAGTTGTCAGTTGCCAGTTGCGAGTTGCCAGTTGCCAATTGTCAGTTGCTAGAGCTCTCCCACTTCAAAGGGAAATCTACAGATTGAGTGTATGACGTGCTTGTTCCGCCGCCTTTAGGGCAACATTTCAGCACACATTTCCAAGAAAATTTTGACACACAGCAGGCGGCTTGCAATAGACCTAGAGCAAATTTTAAAACCCCCATGTCCGTTCAAAGCTGTTGTTCAAATATCCGTACACACACACACACACACACAACTCTGTGTCGAGTGTGAATGCCGCCAGAGAGCAGATTGGAATCGCACCGCAGGGTTGCTGACAATTTAAAAATGACTCCAAAATACATGTGCTCAACTATTGCTGCCAAAGACATTAAATTTGGATACCAGACATTGGAGCACTGGCGATGTCTAGTTGGCAACATCAAGCTAGAGCGACCCCTGTCAAAAGCACACACTCACACACCAACACTCATGCACACATACACTGAGAAATTAGGATACTTCTTATTGCAAAAGAACAAAAAGAAAAACATTGAAAAAAATGTAATTCTTAGAGGAGTTTTTAAGCATGAGCATGAACGAAAATATACCTCGATATACGTTGTCAAAGAATTTGTTGCTTCCAATCATAATTTGCGATTTACGTCTTTATTTTTTCGAAATTATTCTTGTCTGCTTAAAATATATATTTCTTTCTGAGCTGCAAGCATTATTAGATGAGTGATAGGATGCTGCGTTTGTTTTTTTAAGTGTATACATGTGGAATACACTATTGGGCACGCATGGCGTATACATAATGCATATTGCTATAGAAATGTCGGGCGTGATAGTCCGTCTCGCTGTCACAGTCCGGCCTGCGTTTGTCCCGCTGTCGCCGGCCGGCTTCCGTCTGCCCCCTAAGCTCTGGTCTCTGGTCTCTGGTCTCTGGTCTCTGGTCTACCCATCGGCCTTGGACTCACCACCCTTTCTCGTATTGTACACTTGAGTTGTATGTTGGCAAGCAAAGTGCTATAAATTATCGAGTAGTTGGTTGCAGCTCCGGGACAAGCTGAATGAGTGGAGTCGGGACGTGTCGAGAGACGAGGCAGGGCACACAGTCCATCAAGCTGGCTACAAGAAAGAGGTGGCCATTGCTCAGCGAAAGTTGTGGACTTTAAATGACCAGAAATTAGAGCTGCTCGATTAAGACTCCGAGCTCGGGCTTAAAGCAATGTTTAGCAGATGTGAAATGTGCTGGCTGCTGGGGTCACAGATTGAGCAGACTGCCGCCAGAGACAGCAACAGTTAAATAGAGGGAGCGAAACCGTGGAAAAGAGAGGAATAGATATAGATATAAAAAGAAGGAGCGAGCTATGATGATCTACGCCACTTTCAAGTTACTTTTGGCATAGGCATAATAAACTTTTCAAAGGTTTTTTACTGCCCCCCGCCGATGCTGTGTTTCCGTTGTTTTTATCCCGTTGTTGTTGTTGTTTTTGTTTTTGTTTTTGTTATTGTAGCTGCTGCTTCACATTAACGGCGCACCGGGACAGCCAAGTGTGGCAGAGCAAACTTAATTAGTACAAGTTAAACAAGCCAAGTTGAATAAATACTCCCCGGCAGCACGAACTTTTATAGCAGCAACAATAAAAGCCAAGACTCTTGTCACTACTCCCTACTCCCGACTCCCGACTACCGACTCCCTATTCCTCTATTATCGTATGCCCTTTGGTAATGAGAGCACCTAGCCCGCCTTCACTGAGACGTCATCTGAGGCCGAGCTCAAGCATCCTAGGTGCTGCAGTTAGTGGGCATAAAATGTAAGAGAAGTTACCTAATAGCTTTCCGAAGCTTAAATACTCTTGCAGATAATATGGAGATGATTGAATTCATTCATTCTAATCGAGGGCACGCCATTTCATTGCCCACATCTACTACATTAACTACAAAACTTAATTAAAAATTAACTGGTGCCATACAAAATCACTGCAAGCGTCAATTTGGCTTATGCGTATCGCTTTTACAACAATTGATTCTATTTAGAATTACTTTAAAATCAAAATTATTGCACTGAATTAAATGGCGAATTCTTACAACACACTTAACTTACCAGTTAGCAAACTTTTAATATAAATGTGGGATTTCGTATAGAAGATAACATAAAAAAAAAACAAAAGCACTGTCAAACCAATCCGGCAGCCTTGTTCCCTTGCAAGTAATCGAGTCAGTGGCAATATCACTAAATCGATATCTGATCGGTATCGATTCAGTTCGGTTGCAGAAAGCATAAGTTCAACTTATTTATCAATAAGCACAAACATACCAATGTATATCGCTAAGCCATCCATTATAATACAATAAATAATATCATAGATATAATATATAATATCTAAATATATTCAAGCATTTGAAAATTTAATTCTTGCAACTTATTTATGTTGGTTTTATACACTCCGAAAAAAAAATCGCTCTGAATTTTATAAAAATCGCCAGATTTTTTCTCTGTTCAAATTCAGAGTCAATTTTTCCAAAACTTAGAAAAAATATGTTTAATTTTCAGCTTGCTTTTTTTATAAGTTTAAAAGCAACTCTACAAATTAGCTTTCTCTTTGCTTATAGTATTCATAACTTTAGTATTTTAAAATATACAAACATATACAAACATTTTAGATAGTTTATAAAATGCATTTAATTTCAGTTTGCAGGTCGATTTTCATTTCAAGGGCAACTCCGTTAATTCAAGGCGAGTTTTATGGAGTCAAAGTTGGGTTCAGTCAGTTGAGTCAGCTGGGTTCCACTTAAAGATGGTAAATTTAATGCATGAGCAGCTTTTTGCTTTTGTTGATCTACCGTTGCAGCAGTGGAACCACAATTTGCTGCTGGTGCAACTGGGAATTTGGGAGTTGCGAGTTGGGTGTTTGGTCATTGACAAGATTAACGCGCACAATTTGTTGCAAATTCGTTGGCGCTGCTGTTGCATTACATTAAAAACAAATCATAATGACAAACGAGTGGCTGGCTGCATTGGGTGGCAGCACTTGGCTGCAACTTTTGTGAAAGGTCATAAAAATGTTGAATGTTGAATTGTGGACTGAGCGATTGCTGGCTCCTCCTGCTGCCTGGCTTGGGACCCGGTTGAGTTGCTCCGCACCGAACTCTGCTGCTACATTATTCACATTTTACAGTTCGCAAAGTTTGACGCAAAACTTTAACGGGCTGCGAGGGCGCATTGCTGTTGCCACTTTTATAAACACAACGGCGATCGGACGGCGGCGAATTTTAAAGTGCGCAATGCTCTTGCTTTTGCCTCACACCTCCAGCGGAACTGCCACACTCAAAGACCCGCCCAGTGTTATGTACCCAAAATCATACAATCCCCAAAACCATATCTAATGATTATTCAAAATAGCTTATCATCAATTAAGAGCATGAACACTTTGCTGTTATTTTAAATTACAAATTGCTGGTAAGGAATTGTGATTCTGATTTCGACATTTAGAGATCGATATTTAGGCTTGAAAACGAATTATAAAAGTACAAAAGTGTGGAAATAGAACTGCGTTTTTCTCCGAGTGTATTCGTGGCATGCGACACTTTCTAATTGGTAAGTGGGCGTGCCCAAGGGAAACGGACTACTGTGCATTAACGTTTATTGCAGGCTAACGATTCGCAGTGCGAGACTCGAGACTTTTATGCGTGTTTATATTGGAGCGCTGGCTTGGCTTGTGTAATTACGCGCGACAAGTTGTGGAAGCCACCCACCAACACCACCCACGTGTCCAGAGTTCAGCGTCTAGCGTGAGCCCGTGAGCCATAGTTTACAGCTTTTCTGCACGTCTAACTGCTCTGACAGCTGCAGTCAAATAAACGTCAGTCGTTGCCAACTTCCTACGGGTTCAACGACAGTTTACGACAGTTTGGCGGTAACACGCTCAACGGGCAACGGGCAACGGGCAACGGCTCGAAGGGAGCTAGCAGCGCTTAGTGAAAGTGTAGTGTGTACGGTGTTTGGGGATGCCAGGAGAGGAACTCGTTGTACTCGTTGTACTTATGCCACCAGGTAACGGCCAACGGCCAACGGCCAACTGCAATCTTCTTGATCATTTATGTTGTGAACTTTTTGGGGTTCTTTTACGCTCTTTTTACGCTTCCTACTTTTGCCAACTCTCTCGTTAGTTCTCGTAAGCCCCCATCCTCCATCCTCCATCCCCATTGCCCCCTTTACAGCCGTGTGTCTAGGTTTGCAATTAAAAGCAGATGTCTGCTTATATATTTTATATGCACAGCAAGAAATTGATCGTTTCTCTAACATTTCATTGGTTTTTTTTATTTTATTTATCAATAGGAAGCAGCTTGGATTTAAGAGTAGTTTGACTCGCAATTCGTAATCCGCTTATTATTTATTTTTCGCCGACAAGAGCTTTTGCAATTTGAATACATTTTCCAAGCACAAGAAAGACAACAAATCGTACTTTTTAATTAAATTATAAATTCAGTCAGCGCCAAGTGCCAAATCGAAGAGCTCAATCATTTTTCCACTCATATTTTTTCCTTTCTAGATTTCCATCTTGATTAGAATTTCACTTTTCAGCGTTTTTAATTTAAGGCAAAGCTTTTTACCGTGTATGCTCTCCACCTTTACGGTTGTCTAAGGAGGGGGGAGGAAGTGGTATGCAAAGATGCTGAAGCACTTTGAGTTGTTAAACTGCTCTTCTTTATTGACTCAGCAGCGTCGAGTCTGCAAAGCACTTGCGTGTCGGGTAACTACTTAAGCCCAAAAATACCCTCCCGCCCATCCCCTCGCTCACCCGCGGGTTGCGAGTCGCGGCACACGGCAGACATTGCTTTGGGTGGTTTTTGCATAAGGACATTTAATTAAACACTCATTGCTGTAACTCGGCAGCTGCAGCCCACTTTGACCTCCAAGCAAGGCATTTTTTTCTTGTGCTGTTGTTAAACTATTAGTTTGCCGGTAGAAGCTTAGGTGTTGTGGTGGTTGCCAGCTTCAAGTGGCATCTCTCTTTGGTCTGTGGTGTGTGGCATGTAAAGCAGACACCGAGAAACGCTCACATTAATTTGCAGGCGTACGCCCAGCAAGCGAAACAAACAACTTAACGCACACCTCAAGTAATTAAATAGTTGAAATAAGCTTGCTTTAATATTTATATGCCATAAATTAAACAAACAACGGCGCACGCAATGGAGACGCAGATGGAAATGGCAATGACGATGGAGATGCAGACGACACCCGCAAATCAACACACAAACAGTAGCACAAACACACCGACACAGAGAGAGAGACAAAGAGAGACAAAGAGAGAGAGAGACAAAGAGAGAGAGAGAGACAGATTGAGGGCAGACAATTTGCTGGAGGGGAAGAAGGACGTTCAGAGACGACGCGTTGACACGTACGCAAAATAAATTTGTTAAGAACGCAATAAGAGCGAACATTTTGTCACAATTTAAGCGCGATAAATTATTGTAAGAGCAAAGAGACAGACGCGAAAGTACACAAGGAAAAACACTGAGAGAAATAGAGAGAGAGAGCAACGAAGAGAGAGAGAGAGAGAGAGAGAGAGAGAATGATTATGTAAGTCTAGCCGAAGATTTAATGCCTTTGTACTGTGATTTTTTCATAGCACTAATAAAAAAATATATAAATAAATAATAAATTGATTGATTAAAATATTACAAAATTACAACTAGATCAGATAATGATATATTACTCTCTATAAAGTTAGTAAACATTTCTAAGCGCAAATAAAAGTTAGCTTTTGAAACTCGTCCCATACAAAAAGATAATTTAATAACGAAAACAAGTAAAGCACAAGATCAGATGACATTTTGCCTGCTTACTCCGAATGTCGAATGTTCCGTAAATTGATGCTTCTTTAGGGTATTCAAGGGAGAAAGCTGCTAACAGGAAGAGTTTTGCTCGGCTCTTATTAAATTAAAATGAATTTGAAACTTGATCTTGCGCCAGTCAAATAGAGAAGTGCTGCTTTCCAACAAATTGCCCAGCTTGCAGCAGCCAAAACTACGGCAACAGCAACAGCGACAACAACAACTGGAACAGGAGTAGCAACAAGGAGCTTGAACTTAAGGACGCTGTCTGGCCCCGCTGCAGACAGGAGGACAAGGACTCGGCACATCGAGGACAAAGTTGTGCGCGTTTGTCTAGCCCCAGTCAAAGCTTAAGCAAAGTTGTTAAAGCAACGGAGTACTTAGGAATTGGTCGCTCAAAGATATTAAAATATATAAATCTTAAATAACAAGCAATAAATGCAGCTGCCCTCTGCATCCACTTCTCTCTCCCACTCTCTATCTGTCTCCCTCTCTCTCTCTCTCTCTCTCTCTCTCTCTCTCTTGTGTGCGCTCTCTGTCTGCTTGTGTGGGCGAAAGTTTTAATCAAAATATGCCGCACACAGTCGACCGGGCTTGAGTTTTGCTTTCCACTTTAAAGTTTTCAGAGAAGCAGTCAAGAGCCGAGTATAGAGGTAAAGCCCAAAACCAATACATGGCCCATTCAAGCCGAAACCTCTTCAAAATGGAGTACACGTTTCAGCAAAAGATGTTGATATACATGCAACAATAATTGGATGCGCCCCTGATGTTTCTATCTTAAATATTACCAAACAAAAAAACTACTTATTAGCTTCGACCTGTTCTATTTATTGCCTACATTATGAAAACATTGACAATACCTTTCAGTGTTAGAGAGGATATTGGAGGAAGTACACACACACACACACACACAAATGCACATGCTCATCTTATGCAAAATCTTGAAATGTGAAATTCGTCAATATTGTCTTAAAATATACTTTATACATTAATTATGTTTGGATTTGTGCAGCTGAACAAAACTAAACAAAACTGAGAGCAATTCTGATTTGCTTCAGTTTTGGGCGAAAATTATAAATTCGTAGGTAGAAACGGTTAGTTTAAATGGAATGCTTAAATCGGTTGTGGACTTTGTGTGGACTGCTCTGTTGAGTATTCATACGAAATGGCTACTTACTAATTCCCACAATCCCCCAATCTCGAACCCATTTTTTACATACTCCTTTCCGCACTTGTGAGCTGCCCCTGGCGTATTTCCCTCCTCCTCCTCCTCCCTCTCATAAGCCTCATGGCCAAAATGATTTTAGCTTTCCTCTGCGCACCTTTGGTTACACACTCACTTTGCTTGGCTATCACAGCTCCCAGGAGGGAGGGTGGGTGGGTAGTGGGTATTCTGCGATTGCTAAATGCCAACAACCATCAAAATGTGGTCTGTCTGCGTGCGTATGTGTGTGTGTGTGTCTGGATGTGCGCCTGTATGTGTGTGTGTGTGTGTGTGTGTGTGAATTTGGCAAAATTTGCATAAATAAAATTGGTATAATAAAATGTAAACATTTTGCTAAGCAAATTGTTGGCGCACATACACGAGCCAGAAGTGAACCAAACCAAACTGGGAATGAACTGAGAATTTAGTGAAGCTGGCGTCTGAGGAGCTGGGGGAACTAAAATTGAATGTACTCGTTGTGGGTGTGGCAGACGATGCTGTTGCTACACTGCAAGAAATACTCACACGTACATATTTGCTGAGTCAACAAATTTGCATTGAAATCAAGTGCAGATCAAATAGCTTGACAAGGGTGAAAAATTGAAGTTCAAGACTATGCACTCAGAAAAATATTGCTGCATTAAAGTCATACACTTTTCGAAAACTTATCACAATTCAGTAAAATCTGCTTCGAAGACAAATAAATACAATATCTAAGATACTTAAAAACTTTTCCGATTTTCAGATTGGAAGTTATTTAAAATTAGAAAAAAAATGAAGTAATTTCTTTTTTTTCATGCACATCTTCATTTCTGAGTAGTATTTCGCAAGTGTTACTAAAAAAATGACAGGAATGGCGACCTGCCCGAATCTTTGGCATCGCTTTTGTTTGCTGAGTGCGATGGCTCGTATAAAATTGTGGATGTACTTACTGCACTGCGCTTCGTCTGACTTGTCCTGGCAGTCCTCGATCATATCGCAGCGATAATGCGGTGGGATGCAGTACGTCTTGTTGAAGACATATTGGCCGCAGTTCAGCTGGGGGCTCTCGCATTCGGGCGGCGCTGCAATCAAGGATGGAATCACATTGGTATTGATGCGTTTGCCTGGGATTGACAGGTAGTGGTGGGGGCTAGGTTTGGTTTACTTACGACACGACTGCATCTCATCCTCGCCATCGTCGCAGTCCTTCTGATAATTGCACACCCAGTGCGATGTTATGCATTTACCGTTGTTGCAGCGAAACATTTCCGGTGGGCATGGCACATTCGATGCGGCTATCGAGCTGCTGCCGGCGCCCTCGCCAAGTCGCACGCCTGCAAAACAGAGAAAACCAAGAGATGAGACAGGACAGAGACAGAAAGAGACAGAGAAAGGACGAGGCATTTAGACAGGGATTCAGTGGCACATCCTGGGAGCCGGACACTCGTGCTATATAGCACTGCGTATGCGCCACTGCTGGGTCACAAATCACAAGTCAAATTCAACCATCTACAGCCATCATCAGCAGTTGCAGTTGCAAGGGCATTGTTGCTCCTTGATTTGTCACCTATTGATATGCCCAATTGCTGTCTGGTTCTGGCAAACAGCAAATGCCATCCAACTGATATATACATATATATATATCTAAATTCATATTTATAATCGCATTTCAAATTCGCATCATAAATTCCCCGCTTAACTTATGCCCGGCTTTTATCCGGGAACCAATGAGCTGGAAAGTTGGAGCGCCAAATGTGAAATGAAGTAGTCAAGGTGACATTATATTACGTCAATAAGATCAATAGGAGAAGCAAAAGGCACCCCACCCCACACACACAAGCTGCCTTATTAAAAGAGGGTAGCTTGTCAGCTCTTTAACGCTGCTGTAGGATTTAATGCATCCTTCTTTCAACGACTTAAGGCGCCTGCAGACTTTCTCATTGTGCATTATTCCGGAGTAGTAACCACAACAGCAACAGCAACAACTCCAAAAACACAAAAGACACAAAAACAAGCATTGAACGTAATAAACCCCCCCCACTCCCCTACCCACCCATCCCCGTCCCCCGCCCCCCTATTCGCCCACTATTATTACAAAAGCTTTTCTATAGGCTGCTGTGCCAACTTTAAGCTTTTGGCCATAATAATAAACAACGGCAAGCAATGATGTTACTCAATAATGCAGAGATGGCTACACGATTCCATGATACCCTGCAATACTGCCGAAGCAACATCCTTCCTTCCTTTAGTTATTCGAGTACTGATCATAATTGTGCTGTCACTTGGCAAATAAATAAAAACAACTCATTGCCATTTAGGGAATTGTTACGAAACTTATTTGCAGTGCTTCGAGTTCCTTCGAGTTTTGCACGCCATTTTGCAATTTTATGGGCAAAATGTGATTGGTTTTTGTGTACACAGAACAGAAGTGTCTTATAACTATTATGTTTAGACTGTAAAAAATACAAAATGCCACATGAATTTCATTATAATTATAATAAAATGCACAATCAAAATGGAATACATAATTAAAAAAGTTTCAGTTTAGATTTCGCTCGAATCGAGCACTTCAATAAACATATGCATGAAATAAATCGAACATACGTTTGAAGTGTATACATATGCACAAAAACATATACAAATACATATACATATACATATACACATACACATACATATACATATGCATTAATGCCACACTTGAGGCCAAGAACCTTGCTGTGACATTGCCGCACTTGTTTCTTGCCATTATTATTACAATTGCGAAAGGGATTGGAGCTGGTTTCGGTGCTGTTGCTGGCTTGTGGGGCATTCACTGCTTACTTTTCTGCTGCGTTCTCTTCAAATTAAAAACAAAAACCCCAGGAACCGTATCTGGCGAGAGGGGCGCGCAGAGAAGTGGGGCTTTTGGATAGCGGATGCTGTCTATGCCGCAGACAGACAACATGTTTCGCTCCCATTAAAGTTGGCAAGTTTGTGGCTGAATCTCGGCAGCAACTTCTTTTAAGCACTTTGTGCCCGGGCTGCTGCCCAGGTCTCCATGTTTGTTGCTGTTGTTGCTGCTGTTGTTGTTGTTGTTCTTGTTAATGTTGTTGTAACTGTTTGGGGAACGTGTCGCAGCGACACAGCAAAAATGAGAGCAGCCGGCGTATTTTGGCAGCATTAATTCCTCCCGTGTGTCACATAACATTCGCCCAGTTGCTGCTCCTCTCGTTCCTCTTGTTGTTGTTGCTGTTGCAATTGTTGTTGTCGTCGCTGTTAGACGTGTTTATGGAGTCACTTCCCAGTTGGGATGCAGCAGCACGTAGCCAAGTCGCGACTTTACTTGTTTTCTTTCTCCCTACATTTCTCTCTCTCTCTCTCTCTCTCTGTCTCTCTCTATCTCTATCCATCTCTCTCTGTCTCTTTTTTACAGCTCCCGTCTCTTTTTTGCGTCCCGATCTATGTCATCTGCTCCAAGGGCTGCCATTTTGTCGGCGTTGACAAACAAATTAAGCAGCAATTGCTTAGCACTTGGCAGCCATGAAAGACATAGATGCAATTGTAGAAATGCACTCTTCAGATACATTTGTGTACATGTGTATTTATAGGTGTCGCTGCAGCATAATTAGCAGGTTTTATTGCTTGTGTGTGTGTGTGTGTGTGTGTGTGAGGTGGCGAGTAAATCTGCCACTCATGTGTATTATTTGCATTTAAATTGCTTTTTGCCATTAATTATAGGGTCTTTTGAGTACGCGCATTGCGCAACAAGCAACCGACAACCGACAACAACTGGCAACTGGCAACTGGCAACTGGCAACTGGCAACATGCAGCTTGCAGCAGACTGCATTGTTATTAATAAGTGCCGAAGGCCCTTTGAAGTACGCAATGGTATTTTACGCCGATTCACTCGCTGTCCCAGTCCCACATCCACCTGGTTGTCCTCCTCGTTGCGCTCGTCGAGACCAAAAGCCATCAAATATACATTTAAAAATTTTGCATTACGCTGCGTGTGTGTGTGTGTGTCTGTGTGGGTGGTTGTGTGTTTGGTTGGATGTGTGTGTGTTCTTCTGGCCAGGACGCCTCACTAGAGGAAAAATGCCACTTTTTCAATCATTTATCAAGTGAAATAAACTATTAAATTGGTGCTAACTAGTCTCGAAAGTTAATAATCATTTTGATAGTAAATTGAGATGTTATTCAAGAAAACAGAAAACCGGAAATTGATGTTATATCCAGAAAGGTAAGTTTTTGTTAAAAATTAGTTTTGTTTCAAGTTGATTTATCGCAACATTTTAGCATTTTACCAAAAGTTTTTTGTTTCAAGTTTAAAGCATTTCGTAACGTTTGCATCTACTCAGATTCGGATAGCCAAAGATTTAATTAAACAAATTTATAACGAAAATGTGCTATTTAAAACAAATAATAATTTTACATTTTTGCTTTCTTTCAATTTTTTATTGGCCAAAAACTATTGTTGCTTCCCACAGTGCGGCTGCCCAGTTGCCCATTCGGTCGACGCCCGCGTCAGCGCTAAAAATAATAGGCCGCCTGTGTGCATACTAATGAGTCCCCGGACGAAGTGGCCCGTCCGTCTGGCAGCCACTTGTCCGCCAGCTCGCCCAGCCCGCCCAGCCTGTTTGCCAGCCTCCTACCTGCCTCCCCCCTCCCATGCCTGGTGTGTGAGCATGCAATTATGCCAGTTGTCTGTGCCACACGTCTGTTGAACTCTTCGTTTTTGTTGCACCTATTTGCGTGAAAGGCTTACAATAATTGTAGTCTACATATGACTGCTGACGGCAAAATCGCACACAATTGTTACAGACTCCAATTCAATTTGATTTACAAAACTTCCACTTACTAATTAAAACTACTACAGTTTTTCAATTATCCATTTCATTTGTAATTTGAAATTATATATTTCACATAATGCCATTAATTGTCTAGTTGTTAATAATAATAATACTGATACCTGTTTGAGAAGATATCTGGGAGATTTTGAAAATAATCAGTCAATATTAAAAGAGACGTATTGAAAAAGTGACGTTTGCTGTTTCATATTGTACTCTCTGACGCTGAATATGTTTATGTTTATATAAATAGAAGAACCAACAGCACTTCGTAAACAGCATATTGGAAGAGGTCTCACCAAGAAATAATATGCCCTGTTTTCAGGTAGAAGGGGTAGCAACAACCCTCTCGAGTTGCTTAATGAACAGCGAGCCTGTCAGCTTTTGCGAAACGAGAATTCAGCCCGTGGGTCAGTTGCTTTGTGTCTTTTTTGGCGGTGCATTTATTTGCTTAACTTGGTTTTTATTTTGTGGTTTTTCTTGCGCACAAATGTGCGTGTGTGCGTGTGTGTGTGTGTGTGTGTGTGTGTGTGTGTTTGGCTGTTGTTGTTTGTTTAACTTTTGCCTTTGGATTCGCTGCGTGTACTTTAATTTTGCATATTAATTTTTATTTACTTAATTTGTTTTTTTTGCCTCTTTTTATCATGTGTTTTTGCAGATGGTTTTGTCATTTTTGTTTTCGTTATTGTTTTCGTTTCGTATTTTTATAGCCCCATCGGGTTGCACAACTACATAAATATAAATGCATATTCGACCATTTATTCATTTTATAATATTTTGTTATGCATCTGGTGTGCTTTATAAATGTATGTGTAGCTTTAAAACACTTGTGATTTACATTATTATTTTAATTTTTATATTATTATTATTTTTTCTTCTTGTAATTTATTATTTTAAATACTTTTCGGTATGTGGCCACATTTGTCATTTGTGATTTAGTGACTCAAGCGCAAAATGTATTATTCATGGCTCATTTTTCAATAATCAATGCACCATTATAAATAATTAATATGGGGCACGCCCACACGCCAAATGTCGTGTACATGCGATTAAACTTAATTTCAGGCATACAAATTGTTGGCAGCCCCAAATCAGGCTGACAAACACGTATGCCATATGAACCATGCGCGAATGCACTCAGAGAAAAAGTTAAGTACCACCGCAATTGTGCTGTTCATAAAATTTCAAGTACAATTTAATTTGGAATATTTCGTAATATGCATAATTAGTTATTGATTCTAGAAAAGAGCCAAGTGTTGCATAATTAGCAACATTTTTGTGTTAATTTTAAAACCTACATTTTGAATTTAAGCTGATTTTTGGCCTTAAGGATGATATCATAATAGGAACTTAATGCCTTTAGGTAATCAAATTTCGATTTAAGAAATATGTGGACTTAAGTGCAATTGTTTTAAGCTGACTTCGGCCGTACATAACTTATCCATTGTTCAAATTTAGGTATTTTAAGCATTTTTCTTAGAAAATTGACCCGATCTTGGTTTGTACTCGAAATATTTCAAGTTTTTCCACATGTGGCAACTGTTCAAGCGGCTTATCCGTGATATCGGAAAAAAGTAGGCGACTAATGTGTAGCTTCATTATTTTCGCATAGCTCTGGTGAAGTCAAGTGCCATTTTCAGATTTGCCCAACACAAATGCACTCAAACTTGTAGTTTCCTTTACGTTTTCATGCACTATTTCTTTTGCTTCATGCTACAAGGCTTCGCACACACACACACAGACACGGAAATACATTTATGTATAACTGAATATGTCCTGCGTATTTTTTGGTACATCAGTCACTAAAAGCGATACGAGATGTGGCATAAGCGAGCAGAGCATCCCAGATCTGCTCGACAGCTACTCGCACCAAAAAGTATGCTGGATGTGGCTAGAGAGATGGATAGACCTTATGCAGACGTTACGATGCTGCGACGGGCAGCCATCAATAAATAATAAATTGCCTATAAAAACTGATAAATTCATTGATGAATCTCGAAACTCGCCGCGTTATGGCGTTTCGTATCTCACATTTGTGGCTATGCTACACTGCCCTGCCCCATCGCGATGTACTGTGGGAAGAGCCTACATTTTTGCATACAAAAATTGCATTTTTTAATAGAAACCCAAACAGCCACCTTGTGTTTCACCATTTATTTCACAACATTTCAATAAAATATTTAAAGAACCATTATTTAAAATAAATTACGTACTTGCTGAGTTTGAGAAGCGTTAAACTTTCATTCTAAAATATGACAATTTGTAAGAAAAACTGATATCTGCGATTAGTGGTTAATATTTGACGAACTGGTTTTAAGTTCAAAACATATTGTTGACTTAATAGTGTTGAAGGTAATCATTTATTAATTGTATTTGACTTACAAAAACCTTCAATTGTGTTACAAACTGTTATTTGCATATTTTCATCAAGACCAATTTCGAGCCATTTAAATGTTTGTCTTGAAATTTAAAAGTGAGCATGACTGGGCAGTGCCTGGTCCCCAGTTAACAAAATAATTTCGTACAATATTCGAAACAAGACCCAAAACAAAAAGGCGTCTTTATTCTTGAGTTGTCAGCTTAAGCCAAAAAAAGGTGGCATTTTATTCTACAGTGCACTGATCCACTGCCTGAGTAATGGAAATTCATGACGGCAATGTACAAAGCAGAGCGATAGAAATTGAAATACGCCGAAAGAGACAGACAGAGAGAGAGAGAGAGAGAGAGAGAGAGAGGGGGGGGGGGAATGAGAGAATAAGTGAGAACTTTAAATGCAAGGCAGTTGCATGCCACTTGCGACTTGCCACTTGGCAGTTGGCTGTTGCTGCCTGCTTGCTATTTTGGTATTGCGCCATTGACAGTATCAGTGATTTTATGGTAGTTATATTCGGTAATGGGCATCAGTATGGACTGCCATCTATTCATGGCATACTTAGGAGCTGAGAACCACGTTTTTTGTCGGCTTTGGTCTGCTCTTTTTTTTATCTCTCTTTCGTTTTGTGCTGCTGCTGATGCTGCTGATGCTGCTGTGCACCAACATTGATTTATGTACGAGTCGTATATGCAATACTTGCAAAATAATCTGCATTTCCATTTCTCTTTTTTGCATGGTCTGGAACAGCGGACTGTGTGTCTTGCGGAGCAGACCAGACCAGAGAGACAGAGAGAGCGAGACGGAGAGAGAGAGAGAGAGAGAGAGGATTAGTTAAGCGTTCGCTCGGCAAATTCTTTTTTTGTCGCTCCAAAAATATGACAAATTCGTGCAAAGCTTTACGACCAAGCATATTTAGTTGGTTTTTTTTCGAATGGAAAGTGTCCATTTGCTTTACATAGGAAACACTCAAATGCTAAGTGGTCGGATCGGAAAGGACTGTGGGGGAGTGGGCAGGGTTGTGTTGTGCTGCACACACACCGAACAAAAAATATACACTCGAATTTTGGTAGCCATCTTAAAAATGCATTAATTTAATTTTATTCATTATCTATTGTGTTTTATTTGACTGAATTTACAGTCGATTGAGGACAAAGAAGAAGGAAATGTATTTCGTAAATTTAGCAAATTTAGCATATATGTTTTATGAGTATGAGCTGATTTGCATATCTCATAAGCATTTCCAGTCACATGCCGAGCACTTCACGTATTGTATTTGTATTTGCATTTATATTTGTCTTTGGAGCCGTTCTTATTTCTCTCTTTGTTTGTCAATCGCCTGGCCAGCATGGTATTCATTATGTGATGTGATGTGATGTGCCGCTACTAAAAAGCACAGCACGTGAGCAGCTCAGCAGTCAGGGACTCACACAGACACAGGGGCAGGATGCCAAAAACCGACTGACGACTCATCCATCTACTTTTGATTTTTGCGAGACGAGCAAAAAAAAATAACAGAAAAAAAAGTGAATGAGGAAAAAAAGAGCCGAAAATCGCAGACAAACATTATTTTCGGTGCTCCTTTATTTTTATTCACGTGCTTCTCATCATTTTTTGCTTTCATTTCGTACGATTTTTTTTTATTTTCTTAAATGTTATTTTAAGTGACGTCGCCAAAGTTAAAACGTGACAAAATTACAAATATTTTGTACGCTTTTAAAACCGTTGATACTGCAGCGGCACGAACAACAACCATAACATTACCCTATAACAATAAAAACAAAAAACAAAAAAAAAAAACAAATAGAAGAAGCAGCAACAGACGCAAAAACAACAGCAACAACAACAATGACAACAACACTAATAACAAAAACAAGCAAAAAAGTCAAACACAACAACATAATACCTAATAACGTGCATTTTGATAATGTCGTGTGGCGAGAAATGTCGGCGATCAAGGGTAGCAGATGGCGGGGGCAAGGGGCAAGGGGCAAGGGGTAAGCGATAAAGGTTTCGTCCTGATTTCATGATTCCCACATTGGGCGGAGGCTTGGGGTCGTCGTGGCAACTTTTTGGCCATCATGGCATCAAAGATTCTCGACGCAGCCCGGGCCTGAAAATAGTTTGAAACTGAACACTCTTATGGGCCCGGTAGTTAGTGGCGCAACTATTTAAAGTTTTGCCGGCAACATGAGGCAACAAAGTCATTGCACAACAGCAAAAGTTACCAAAATTCCCCAGCATCTTTTTATGTCGTCTGGCCCCATAAAAGGTAACGATCTGTCCAGCAGCCACACTGTCCAAACTTTCTGTAAAGCGCATTTCCCATGGCAATTTTCAATGTTTTTTTTGTTGTTTTTTTTTTTGTTGTTTTGTATTCCAATTTTCATGGCAATTTTGCGTGTACTTTGAGCCTGCACTTTACACAAATGTCCAACTTCCAGCTACAGCTACCAAAATATACATTTCGAAATTTGTAATCACATTTGAGAGGCTGTCACTCATCATTTGCGTATATGTTTTAATTGTTAATATTCCGTTTTTAAATATAAGATAAAGCCACATTGTAGATGCCAATTTTAAGGAGCTGATAAATGTGTTAAAGTTAGTATATATTTATAACTCAAAACATAATAACAGTTATCTATATGCTCTTGGCCATATGCAATGCCAGTTGGCAATTAAAAACAAAAATCATTTAGATAACCAACTATTTATGGTCGAATATAAAACTTTAATTAAAGTGTTTTTGAGATTTCGTTGTTCATATATATATATTTATATATATATATATATATATATATATGTATATATGTACACATTTGGCAACGTGTTTGCTTATGTCACTTGTACACTGAATTGTACCGAGTTCTGGAATATTAAGCACAGATA
Organism: Drosophila macrothrix; assembly: GCA_035042055.1. Classification (NCBI taxonomy): domain Eukaryota; kingdom Metazoa; phylum Arthropoda; class Insecta; order Diptera; family Drosophilidae; genus Drosophila; species Drosophila macrothrix. The sequence goes on along the minus strand of JAWNLX010000587.1, from coordinate 13,528,128 downwards.
GAACCAGCCAAAATGTCTGGATTCAAATTGATTTTGCTGCACATACATATGTACATTTGTCCAAATATTCTATGCACATTAATCTATCTAAGTACGAGTGCAAACTAAGCTCCTTATTCTCCAACAGATACGCTGTTTGTTCATGAGCATTTCATGCGTGTTAAATTGTGAATTGAATGCGGATGGAACAACGAGTAGTATTCAGTGCACACCTGTGTGTGTGTCTCTGTGCCTCTGTGTCTGTGTGTGTGTGTGTGTGTGTGTGTGTGTGTGTCTCACTTGGTTGGCTTTGTGCATATTTTGTGGGCGGGCGTTATTATGGGACAAGCTGAAACATTCATTTGGCGAGAATTGCGTTTGCATCCCCAGTCACTAATTAGATGCATAATTAGACACGGAGTTGTACATGAGCAGTTTCGGATGATGCGTGGCAAATTTGGAGGGGTTGGGGCAGTCAGTGCGACAACTGCAGCTGGAAGCTGAAATTAATGACAGGCAAGTCAGACAAGAGACGCAGTTAGACACAGGTAGAAAACAAATGTTGTTTGTGACTTGCGCTTATAAACTCAACAAATTATGCTTAATTCAAGTTTGGGTTGCGTTGCAGTCGAGCCGCAGTAGGTGACAAGTGTTCTGCGGCCAAAAAACGTGGCAACACCAACAAGAACAGCAACAACATCAACAACAACAACATCAACAACAACAACAACAGCTGACCCAGCACGTGCAAAGTGCACGTAGCCGGAAACAAATGACATTGTCAGCGCCTGTATTTTGGGTCGACGCAGCGAGAAATCCAAGCTAAGCATTTCCGGTCGCATCATCTGCCATTTTCTGTGGAGCATGTGCTCGATGTATACACAGAGGGAAATGGCCAAAACGAAAAACAAATAGCAAGGATAAACATACATTTTTGATACTTCATTTCATTTATATTTTACTGCAGCTGCTCTTCGAACTAGATATTTAATCTTGAAATCGGAATAGAAAACTGAAAACACTCTCGCTTGCAAATTATTATATGAGGAATACTAAAATCGATCTTTTGCCAACATTGCTCGGCTGTGTTACAGTCTACTTGAATAGAATTGTACTCACAGATGCTACATGAAATCAACGATTCGGAAGTTTTCTTCATTTTTGTTCAGTGTATGCTGTGTGTGTATGTGTGTGTGTGTGTGTGTGTGTGACAGTGCTATTAGCCAACGCGACACTGCAAAGTTCAGCTGCACAGCCAGGCCAAAACGCAGGAGACGTCTCTTAAATCGTTTTTGGTGCTGCCATTTTATGACTGAGACGCCTTTTGTTGTCTGCATTGGTTTGGGGCAAAGGCTGCTCTCTCGAGTCTGTTGGTTGTTGTTGATATGAATGTTTTCGGGTCACTTTGGGGCTTTGGCCAATTGTGTTTAAATGAAACGCCAAATCGCTGTCACAGCTTTGTTCCGTTCCGTATCAATTAGCAAAGTCGGCGACTTTAGTTGGTCCTTCTGCAGCCTGGCGCAGCATTTGTCGCATTCATTTGAAATTTAAAATTTTGTTCAAGCGCTCTGAGCTAGTTATACCCACAAAATGGTGACAAATCCATATTGGCCCATAGAGAATGTTTAAGCCAATGTGAAACAGTCGGAATAATCAATCATAATCCACAATTAACGATAATTCGTAAAAAAAAACTCTTTTTCCCATCTGATTGTAATTGAACTCGCTTAGGCTGGGTATCTGGCAGTGCAGCTCTGCCAAATCGTTTCATGGTTTGCTGATGCTGACTTTGTTGCCAGATGGCGCAAAAATTAGCATTAGGCTGGCAAACGCTTTGGCCACTTTTTGCGTTTAAGGGGTGGTGTGGCAATAAATTGGTTGCTGCGCCTTCGCCGGCTGCGCATTATTGGAAATTTCTGCATTCCACGTTTTAATTGCCTGCAATTGATGAAATGCATTTTGGTCATAGCTTTAAGCCCCAATTTCGCTTTGGCAATGCGGGTCCCCCTTGTGCGTCATTGAACGATACTCTGCACCGTGTAAATCATGACACCCCCCGAAAATACCCCCCTTACCATCCTCTGGCATTCACAGCCCAGTTGTATCCTTTGTCCGCGCGCCGAGTGCTCCTGTGCTGTGCTGTGCTGTGGTGTTAATAATCGATGGCTGCAGTTGCCGTGGGGCAACTGTTGCAGTCTCAGTCGAGCGACCAACAGACCGCGTTCTGCGCCACCAAAAGAACAACAGACCAAGCGACCAACCGTCCGACAACAATAGTGGCCAGTGATTTAGGGTCAGCACACGGCCAAATTTCAATGCACTCGGCCGCAAAATGTAAATCGCGCCGAGCGGCTGCATTGGAAAGAATAACCAACAATCACCAGTAAGCAACAATAGCCAGTGCAGCAATCAACAAAAAAGCACACAGAACACAACGCACCACTGATGCCCTTCCCCTTTCAACAGTCGCCGATCTAAGGGCAGATCCGTGGCACAACTAAGACAAGCCCAATTTTGGTGTTGCCATTTTGAATGGATGGCCGCAAGAATAGTTGAAATGCCTCAGTACAAATTTGGAATTACAGTGCAGGTAAGCAGTCAGCCTAATCCACATATGACTCGTGTTTGAATAAGTTCATTAATATGCTTCTATAAAAATAAAAATAAAAATAAAAGAAATCGAAGTCGAAAATGGCTGCACTTGAAATAAATTCTAAATTGCTATATCAGATGGTGTTCATATTGAAGGATCTAGCAGCGTGCTGAAGAGGACTTGGAATTGAGCTCGGACGTTTCTGCTCATGCGGCAAGGGTATGTATACAAAACCGATTCTCGACAGGGAGGTCAGCTAAGGGGGGAGTAAGGAGTAGAGCGGCAATGGCGCCAACAATGAAAATAACACCAACAACAACGATGGTGATGATGATGGTGGCCAGTGGTCGCCCTGGGGCAGTGCAGCGGCGAACTGACCATCGCTGGGCGTGGGCAGTGGACCGGAAATATTAAATTCGACACTTTGGCACACAAAGTGTTATTTTTCACTTCCGGGTCGACGGCGTCGGTAATTTGAGCCCTGTTCGCTCGATCAGCCGTCGTTGCAGCCACAAGCCCAAGACATTTATCGCTGTGTACGGCTGAGGCACGAACTCAAATCAAAGAATTTCAAATGCATTTCTTTTTCCAAGTGACTTATCACCACAACCGCAATACTGGTTTTTTTGGTCAACAATTTTTTGTTTTAGTTTCGAGTAAATCGTATTATCAAAATAGAATCTGTGTCCAGTTGCCCAGTTTTAAGAAGAACACGATTTAAGCGATTTGAAATTTTACTAAAATTCGTTCATGGCTTGTCAAACAGATTCGTGCTTCTCAAATATATTCACTTTAAGATTGATTAAAAATAGTTTGACACGTCTTCAAATGCTCATCATGACGATAATCCAACGAAGGAGTTATGACCAGTTCTGCTCCCACTGGTCACCAGATTATTCGAATAGGGCTCCAGTGTTTCAGCCAGTGTCTGCGAACCAGCAATGTGTCGCCAGCCCAAGGGGCACATAAGTATTTGCGGTTATTAATGTTTTACCTTGAAGGGGCGGGTGAGTTGACAGCCAAACAGGAAAATTAATTAAATTGTTCTGAGCCTTTCCCACAGAACTAGTAGCTATGTATAATCATGTACACAATATATATATATTAAATATATATATATTAAATATATATATATATATATATATATATATATATATCTGTGATATATATGTTTATTTATATATGTGCGTGTGCGTGTATAAATACGAGCAGAGGATATTTGTTTACTTATAAATACGTGTTGAATGTTACTTGCTGTGTGTGTGTGTGCATAAAGCTGGTGGTATGTGTGTGTGTGTGTGTGTGTGTGTGTGTATTTGGTTTAACAAAAGGCAAGGCTAGCAAGTCTTTGCTTTTGCCTGAAACTGTAAAATTGTCAATTGCGTTGACCCAAATAAATAAATAACAAAAGTCCGGGACAATTTTAATTAAAACCAAATTATTGTTATGAATATTTTGTGATGCAAAATAAAATGGCAACGACGGCCGGCCACCCGGAGGGATAAGGGATTAAGATTGGGTTCTGCTACACAATGGAAATGACAATGACCATTGCTGTTGTGTTGCTCTAAGCGAACACTTTTCGGTTTATGAAATATGCAAAACGATCAAGGAATTCCGGTCGCAATGGCCAAAACTGACAACAGCAACAACAGCAGCAATAAATACACATGTACAAATAGAAATACAAAATATCAATTGCAAAGAGTTGAGTTTTGAGATAGAACGGCTGAAATTGCCTGGCCAATACACATACATACTCGTATGTATGAGAGCTGAGCCGAGCAGTCAAAGGTCAAAGGGTGCCAACGTTAAGTATTCCATAATGCATTGGTCGTCCTCTCATTTCAGTTAACACTTCTGCCACGTTCACACAAACTTTGATATTCTGAGGTGGCATATGAAAGCTACTTAGTCAAGATTGTTGTTATGGAAATAGGCGAGCTGGGACCACAAACAAGTCATTTGTGGTTCCTTTTGTTGGCAACTTAAGTTATTGTCTCTGCGTTTTTGCTAAAATCGATATTGTAGTACGTATTTATGGCTTGGTCATACTGGCTGCGCCAAAATAATGCACATTACCCCAACCTGAGGCAGTTCATAAACTGCAAAGTAAACTACAAACTAATGCACTTCAGCCAAGCAGCGTCGCATTCGTTGGTACTTCAAAGTTTTGCCCCACCACCACCACCACCACCACCACCACCACCACCACCCTTCTGCCATCCCAACCATCCTCCACAGCCAGCTAAAATGTTTTGTTGGCATGCAAAGGTGCTCCTGTAGTTATTGTTGCCCCCATCTCCCCGTCTTCTTAAGCAAATACTCTTTACCATATGGCTTGCATTAAACCGCAACTATGTCTACACATAGACAAAAATTGGTTGCCTTTTTTGGCAAGTGAATTTCGAAAACTGACAAATGCAGGTTTTAATCTTAATGTGAAAATTAAAAACAAAGTTATAAAATTAAAAAATAAAATGTACAATTTTAATTATTAATATATATTTAAAAATATATAACCATTTCGGATTTTGTGAATTTGGTAAAGAGAATTTGTAAAACTCGAAGCTGATCTACGCGAAATACGTTTCTCAAAAATTGGGGATTAGTTCTGAATCGATCCTGGGCGAAGCATACTCAAAGAATCAAATATTTATTCTGCTTTGCAGAGTGAATTTGAAAAGAATTTTTGTTTCAAGTGTAGCAGCTAGTTTTCTTATGTGTGTCTGCTGTCTGTGGCCACGTTTGTCATGCAACGCTCGAGGCGCTCCCCAACTCGACCTGCAATCCCAGCTCCAGCTGCAAACAGCAGTGGCATGCTTCAGCTCCTGCCCCTGCGGTACTTTTGCGCTGCAAGTGGCGCTTTAAATGACAATACCTTGAGTGAGTATATCTTCATTTCCTATACATAATGCTATGATATCATAATATCGTCCCGATGCCATCCTATCTGCGAAATGCAATGCCCACAAACGGTGAAGCTAAATAGAACATTAGCAAAGACCATCGCACGCATGCCAAATGGGTCGCTGATGCCTCAAGGGAAGCAACAATAAAAATATGCTTCATATATAGAGTGGCAGCAAAGAGTGATGCAAATATCACACGCACACACACACACACACGCACACACACGCGCGCAAACACTCTAACCCAGGAGTGGAGGGGAGAGCGTGAGATAGAGATAGAGAGTACACAGGCAGTGACCCCAAAAGTAAAATGCAATAAAAGCTTGAATGAGGCGACATTTTTATGCATATTTATGCCCCAATGTGGCAAGCGACTGCCTGGCTGCATGTGCTGCGAAAAGTAGAAGTAGTACACTTCAAAAAAGTAAGTAACAAATTATATTTGTTTTAACAACTAATCTAATCTGCACTTAATCGATAATCCAAATAAAAATATCGACATTTCGTGAATGGTTTTTGATTTTGAAAATTACACTTCTTGAAGGTTGAAATACATTTTTAATCGAGCGAGACTCCCATTATATTATGTACATTTCATTTCTCTGGGTGTAGAGGAGTAGTTCGAGCAAGGGTGGCCATACACAATATTGCTAGACGCGACTGTGGGCGCCACTGTTAAATTTTAGTGCTCAGCTGTTGTTATTGTTGTTGGTGTCTCTATTTACAGCAAACAGCAAAATGAATGTAGCGACTTTTACATTAAATTCAAACGAGTATACCAAATAACAAGGGGACAGGTTGAGCGGAAGTGTGGTGGAAAGGGGGAAGTGACTGCTCGGGGGTGTTAGAGAGAGAGAGAGAGAGACACACAAAAATTGGAACAGCTAGATCCTTGACATAGACTGCAGGCAACGGTCGTTGCTGAAAATTGCAAGCCAAATGCTGAGGGAGCTGCGTTCAGTCAACGCTTCTCCCCTCCCCCCTTCCCCTTCACCAATCCGTGTGAAGTGCGCGAACCAAATGAGTTTCTTGCTGTTACCGTTCTTGCTGTTGTCGTTGTTTTTGTTTTTTTTTGTTTCTGTTATTTTGTGTCACGCTAAACTATAGCAGCAACAAGAAGGAGAAGAGAAAGCAAAGTTAATAGCACAGTTCCCTGCACCGAACGCATTAAGCGAAAAACATAAAAACCTAAAAATTGAATTTAATTTTTGTGCATAGGAATGGAGCCGAAAGCATTGTGTTCCTTTTGCTATTATTGTTGTTCTTATTCTTGCTGTTCTTGTTCATGTTGTTGTTGTTGTTGTTGTTGTTGTTCTTGTTGCTGTTTGCTGTTCCTGCTGTGCACTAAATAGTGTCGCAAATAGCGCATTTTATGACGCCAAGCGTCCGTCGAGCGTTGAAATTTGCCAAAGTATGCTTTCAGGCAACTCGCATGCCGCTTGCAAATAAGCAGCCCGTCGGTTATCGCATGTTGGCGGCACGCCCACTTTTGCACCTAAAGGAGTACAGCCGACAGCCTTCCAAACAGGATATGCACGCATTTAGGCAACACTTAAAGCAACGAACCCACACCCCAAACTTGTTGCCCCCCTCGGGGCAAAATGCTTATTTAGCCTTTGAAGAATGCCTCCTACAAAAGGTGCGGCAGAATGTTGTTGCCGTTGTTGCCGTTGTTGCCGTTGTTCTGTATATGCAAATAGGAGACGGTGTTAAAAACTGAGCCATCTGAAAGCAGAAATTAAACTAAGATCACGATCAAGAACTTACGTACCACAAACATAAACATTTACATAATCTGTAATCGGAGGTGTTTTCATCTTTGTATGTACACATATAATAATGATATGCATGACGCCATACAATTTGTGCACACATACATATGCTGAATGTATATGTATGTGTATGTGTGTAAGTGCTGACTCATTATGCAAAATCATTTAGTAAACACATAAACCACAATTCACTGATTACACTTAGACACGAAAATTAAAGCGTCCTTTAGCTGTTCCTTGAACAACCAGAATCTGGTTATGTCTAAATTATTTAAGCAATCGCTTTTGCTCTTGGTTATTGGGCTCTTATTCAAATGAATTAAATCAATGCTTTACCATTTTTTGTATTTCAATTAAATGAAACAATTTTATTGTGTGCGCATTTGCAAGATGTATTTGTATCTGCATTTGTAAATTGAAGAATTCATAAATGCAAATGCAAAATTGTGTGTAAAGTGGTTCTGCAACAGTTTCAACTTTACTTCGATCGAAGGGGTTTTAATTTATAAATCGTTCAGTTTTTGCATATGAGGAATGCATTTTCTTCATTTATTTTGTTATTTTGTCAATGCTGGCAATATATTATCGATTGTGACCCGACTCTAACCAAAAGTAAAATGGCTTAATAATATGCTCAATTAATACAACCATAAAGTGTAATTCGATTTAGAAATAAATGTTTGATTGAGCTGAATATGAGTTAGCTCAATTGAGGATTTTCTCTTCCATTACATTGTACATTGTACATTGTACATTGTACATTGTTTGTATGCATTAGTTTAAACAGGTGCTGGGCTAGTTGCTGATGCCCAATCAATGTGACGGACAGGATGTTGCTGTGCTGTGATTCTGAGCCGAGCACAAAAGCCAATTTACATTTACGGTTACGGCTGCACTTGACTGCTTCAACATGGGTGCAGGAGTGTTAAGCTTTGTTGTACCCCCCTCTCCCGCTCGTATACCTCACCAACCCCTACACCCTCCCCAACCAACATGTTATGCTCGTCGTGTGATTTTAGCCTTTGCATTGCCGTGTAATTGAAAACTTGCACAGCAGAACACACGCCAACCAGCTGCGTGTTCGCGTGTGTTGTCTGCGTCTGTGTGTGTGTGTGCGTGTGTGTGTGTGTGTGTGTGTGCGGTTGTGTGTTAAAATTTCATTTGACTGAGGCTTTCATTACATTTTATTTGCTGGCATTTGGCGCCTCGACCCGCCCCATAGCCATAGTATCTACTGGCAGTGTGGAACGTGTTGGCTTTCAAAACAGCACCTGCTCTCGCCATTTTGGGGCACAGGTGGTGCTCGGCTGGGTCATGTCCTAACAGTAGAGAGTTGAGGCTCCTGCGTATGTCAGACAGCAGATTGAGCGCCCTTTTGAAATATTTATGCATGCAAATTAAGGCCACAACAAAGCAATGCGAAAGCGAAATGAAACCAAAAAAACACTTAAAAGCAGCAACAGCTGCTTCTGTTTCTGCTGCTGCTGCTGCTGATCGTATTTGCCAGCATTTTATTTAATTTACACCTAATGCTGTCAAGAATTTCGTTAACAGCTCTCATCAGCTGTCATCATTAACGAACAATCGGAATTCAGGATCTCCGAGCACTTCAAACGGACTGCAAAACAGGCTTTTAGCTTGACGGAGTAAATTTCCACTGCCAGACACACATATGTATGCCAGATATATATATGTATGTGTGTACACAAGCCCACATGTATATGTATGTGTGTGTATGCAGATACAGTAAACACTTTGCAAATGAATATTGTAATTGAAATTTAAAATTTGTTTTTGCTTTTATTATTACCAATGCACGCTTCTCAGTCGCACTAAATATATTTCAACTCTATATTTTGTCCGAAACATTTTCCAAAATTATTTGAAGTTATCAGGAATATGTTGTCAACTAGAAAGCAAGATAATTTCTATGATTAATATTATTAGATTCGCACAAGAAGAAAGAAGGAATGGAAAATGAAATTTGTATTAATTTGAGCGTAAATTGTAAATCCATTAATTGGTTATCAAATTAATTTGAAATCAAATATTTGATTTATAAGTAATCGATAGATATGTTATTATGATGAAATGGGACATTATTGCCAACAGGATGTGTGCATCCGAAGGAGTGTGCACTGTGCTTGCAAAGGACTCTTGCTGCTTGCTTTGATTTTGTCAATTTTGATTTTGGTCAATTTTTGGTTATCAGCTTTTAACAAATCGCCCAATCAATGTTACGTGAGTGCCAATTACTGGCTGCAGACAGATTCCCTTTGGTTCTCTCTCTCTCTCTCTCTCTCTCTATCTATCTCTGTTTCTTTCTCGCTTTCTCTGCACATATCTGGCTGTGTCTTTCTCGTTGTTAGTAGTGCTACTGGTGCTGTGGCTGCTGGTTGTGATTAAGCTTATTGCTTGGAAGCAGTGCACACACATAAATAAATTATGGAAATTAAACATGAAATTGTACAAAACCCCGACACGAATGCGTCGACACGAGGACGCTCATGCGTGTGTACGTGTGTGTGTGTGTGTGTGTGTGTGTGTACATGTGTGTGTGCGTCAGAATGACAACAGAATTGCTTATGGGTGGCGGCTCGCTGGCTCCCAGTCTGGCAACAGGAGTACGCAGATAACGTTGCAAATAGACAGAAGCAACACATTTGCGACAAAAGGCGCCCAACGGAAGGAGCACCCGAGTCAGGCTAAGGAAATACAGGCCGAGCATGGCTAACTGCAGCGTAGCGCAGGTTACACTGAACCAAAACTGAGCATGTCGACTCATAAAAAGTGAGACAGAGACAGAGACAGAGACAGAGAGAGAGAGAGAGAGAGAGAGAGAGAGAGAGAGGGAGACAGAGAAAGTACCCGAGGTGAATGCCATTCAAAGGTCTTACCGTAATCGCTTTATGACAAGTATTTCCATTTTGGTAACACAGACGAAAAAAATACTGGCCACAATAAATGAAGAACTTCAACTTGTAAAAATAATAAGCACTTTAACAAGGCAAAATCAAAATGAAGCCAACATCTGTTTTGTTTTGAGTGTACTTTTTTCACGGTGCTGATTTCGAGCAGTGTGCCAGCATCATTGCCAGCTGCCTTGGCTAACAACTTTGTCAATGTCGCTCGAGACAGCTGTGTGACCAGAGACACAGGAGAAGTCGCAGACGGAGGTGGAGCCGGGGTAGGATTCGGGGGAGCAGTCCGGGCAGGCTGTGCCCTCACCTGCTGCCTGTCAACGTGTTGACAGCGTTGATGATGATGAGGACCTCGACAACAACAACAATAATAACGACGACGACAACGACAACGAGAACGAGAACGATGAAGCTGTGTGGCCCATGTTAACAATGCACGACAAAAGCGCATTAGGCGTGTGGCTGCCCAGTGGGTGGTGGTGTGAGTGTGTCTGTGGGTGTGTGCTGTGTGTGTGAGTGGTGTGGATGGGATGTGTGGGTGCTGCTGCTGCTGCTGCTGCTGCTCGTGCGCTGGGGTCGCTACTGGTTACTCGCTTGGTTGGCTGTTGCATTCATGTTGCAACGATTTGTATCAAATAAGAGTGTGTGAATTGGAGTCTGTGGGCTGTGGAGCTCTTCTCGTCGCTGTTGTTGCATTTAATTACGCGTGTCTGCACAGCGAAGTTTACTTTGTCTCGCTATGACACACACACACACACACACTGACAGTGTGTGTGTGTGTTTAAGTTTATTAAACATGTGGCAACGGCAATTCGAGCGCGGATTGCGAGAGGTAATTGTGGTTAGTAACCACAGGGCTTTTGACTGACAGCCGACACTTTTGTGCTGCTGACAGGTGCAATTGAATGCAATTGCCTCGACAAATATGTAGAGGGGCTCCAGTATCGATGTCGATGTCTACTTTAATGACGCTGGCTGGCGTTAATGTGTCGCAAATCAAAATTGCACAAGACAGAATCGCCCTCACGCATCGAAAGGCATTGGCAGAGCAGTTCATTTAAGGTGTCACATTAATTAAATGCAAATAAACATCGATCGCAGCATTGGGCAGTCAGCTACAAAGCGACCTGGCTTGACCCCAGCCCAGTCGCCCAGTCGCATTCACTGAGTCCGTAATTCAATTTCGGTGCATGCCAAATTGCCCATGAAATGTGTCAAATTGAAATTATGATGAACGCGCATTTTGGGCCCGTCGCCAAAATTAGCAATTGCAATCGCAGCGAATTGAAATCATTCTCAAATTACTAAAATCCTTTTCTGTATACAAATTGTACTCGCTGTTACATTTTATTTTTTGAAAAATTAGTTTAAATACTTGCACCGATCCAACATCGTTGTACATCGACAAGAATGCTCCAGCCGAAAGTGCTCGACTAGGAGATACCCTGAACAAACAGTTCGTATATCAATTGAATTAAGGAAGAAAATCTGAATTGATTTTCGTGTCTATGTCAAAATATATATATATATATAAAATATATATATTTTATATTAAGTAAGTATGTTTACAAGTATTTATATATATGACTGATATATCTCCGACTGTTTGTTAGATTAGTTTTTATTATTATTATTTCGGACTGACCTTATTTGTAACTTATTGTGCACATTTACAAAAGATGCTAAATGCAGCAATCCTAAGCTAACCTAAGCGACAACTATAAACATACAATGTCAGCTGGCGCAACCAAATTGTTAAGGCATTGCGACATTTTGGTTGCATAGCTCGAGGCGCTCTTGCGGTCGTGCAACATGTAACAAAGCAATATGGTGGCAAAGTTAGCCATTATTGCATTGAGGCTTTGTGGGAGCGGGTAGCAGTTGATATATGAGCTCGCATATTTCTCGATTTGCATATTTTTGCAGCATAGCCTGCAGCTCGCATTGTATGCAACATTGTTCAATAAAGTGTGGCAGCCACAGCAACAAATAATTCATAATAAATTTTATTGGAAATTATCGGCATGGATAAAGTTTTAACGGCCTTCTTGTCTATCGACTAGTTAACGTTCGACGACTTCCTTCACCCGCCTGATTGTCCCATCCCCGCTCAATACCAAATGCCCTCAGCGCATAATTCAGAGTTTGTCATTGCGATAAATATTAATTATTTGAACAAATATTGCTCTCCACATTGTTTCCACGACTCCTCAAAGCCAATGCTTTAATGCCCTAAGCTCTCCATGAGCATTAGATATACATTACAGTGTATAATTAAAAAAAATTTATATGCCCCACTACAGAATATTTAAAAGGAATTAATGCATGACTCATTAGCAAGTTATTTACATTTCCTCTGTATTATCCACAAATTATTAACAATACTACTTCAAAATAGCACTTGTAATCCAAATTGTTTTTAAATTGTACAACAAACACGATTTTACAATCTTCAATATTGATAGAGAATATTCACTTTTATTTAAAGTCCGCAAATCGGGAATTTCTAATGGATCCAACCTCTCTTTACTAAGAAGTCTTTTGGCTAAGTGAGCAAATGTACATATTATCTAAATACTAGTTAAAGTTGGCCATATTGTTATTTATAACACATTGAGTCAAAATCTGATTTCTCTTCGAAGAACTTCTGTGTGTCTTATATTCTACAAGCACATTTTTACTCATAAAAGTAGTTTTTCTCGAACAGCGGAAACTACAAGATTCTCTATTGTCTATGGAAGTTTTTGTTAAGAAAACAAAAACAAACAAAAACAACATTAAATTTATATATGTATGTGGGTGTATATTAGTTGTTTTTCTTTTCTTTTAATATATAAATAATTCATAAACATCTTTAAAATGTAGCAGCATTTATTGCCGTAAACATTTTCAACTTCAACATATTTATAGATTGTTCTTACATACATGTACATATGCTCTTCCATCTGTCCTCGTGCTGAACGTGATACAAGTTATGCACTGTGCAAAATCTAGCAAGGGCTGCGCATATTTTTAGGCGTTCAAAAAAATGCGGCACATGCCGCCCACACCAAGCACCAAGCACCAAGCAGCTGGCTGACTGCCTGACTGCCTGACTGCATGACTGGCTATGTTAGTGTGGCTGTGACTATGGATATTAAAATGTCGCGGTTGGCCAAGTGGTCAAAAGTTGTGCGACGCATCATAAAAGTACACACAAACAAAAAAAAAATATATATATAAAACATATATATGGACAGAAAGGCGAAAAAAGGGGCAGTCGCTGCAAACAAAAAAAAAAGAAGAGAAATGTGTAGCATAAGCGACCGGCGCGATAGCCCCAGGGTCCTGGGGCAGAATATGGCGTGGGGTGCTTGGGGTTTTGGCTTTTACGAGCACAGTGGCGTGGATTTATGGTCATGCGGATTGTTTAAAGTGGCGACGCCGCGCCAACAAAAATATGTTGTGAAATATTTTACAATTTCATTTTTCGGGCTGCGAGGCACGCCTCATAGCAAGGGCAGCCAATGTGTCGAAGGAGGCAGTTGAGCAAGGAGCGATGGCGGTCCGGTGTTTGGGGGCACTTGGGGCAATTGAAATGAATGTTTGTCGTGTTAAAGGCTGTGATTTTTTCTTTTTTTGTTGTTTTTTTGTTGTTTTTTTTTTTTTTGGCTTTGCAACCAGGGACATGGGAATGCATGTGCCTGGCGGACTAGTGAACTCAAGTGCAGATGGCTGAAATTGTGCGCCTGCCTGTGTAATTAACAAACACTGCTAAAGAGCGGCAATACTGGCAGATAACAGTACAACTCGTAAGCCTGACAAATGGCTTATTTAGGCGTAGGCTTATTCACAGGCCCAGGCCCAGGTCCAGGTTCAGTTTCTGACCGAGCCTTAGTTACAGTCTCCTAGTTTTAGTCATTGTTCACTTGCGTAGTTAACATTTACCTGCAACGAGAATAAAATTAGAAGCTCAACGTTAGTTTACTGATAAGATCAATGCAGCAGCACTGCACACTTACAAAATATATATTTACAATAAATATAAATATTTATATTATTTATATGAATTTGTTTTTATCAGAGATCTTTGAAGTCCATACTGGGGATAGAAGCTTAATATAAATTACTGATTTATATAAATAATGAAGTTTTATTGTAAATTGAAACATGAAGCAATACCACTTTTGAATTTTATATTGACTAAATGACTTATTATTTATTTATTGGATATGGCCGAAGGCCTCTGCAGCCCGCCCGTGTTTGATAATTTTGTTTCCTTAACTAATCTTAGTATAAATATTATAGAATATGTAAAAATGATTCAAAATGCCATAAGCAAAAGATGAGAGGAAAATTGCATAATTTAACGCTGCTGTATTAGAATTTTCAATAGGCGATGGGTATTCGGCCGAGCTCAAAAGGCCACGCCAACTAATTTAGAGCCTAACCCGACACTAAAAACTAAAGCTGGTAATCAAGTTGGGCGCTAATCAAAGCCACCAAGTGCGACTCCCCAACAGGGAGCGGTACAGCTGGTGCTCTTTGTGGCCGTACCGTTGGTCCAATGAACCACGTGCGGTTCATAAAAAAAGACGCCACTGCATATCATAAAATGAAAATAAACATAAATACATAAAGGCAGGCGAAGGGTGGCGGAAAGGGGGAAGAGTCTGGGATGGTGCTTCGATGTTGAGCGGCTCATCTGGGCCAGGCCACCAACCCCAAAAGCCATAAATTCAATTTGAAATTTACTGTCAAAGGCGAGCGGTGTTGCGGGGCTTTGAGCCTGTGGAACGGGGGGTAAGCGAGATCTGCGTTTTGGGTGAGCATTTCCCAACATTGATGAGTACAAAAAGTTGGTCGGCGCCGTTAGCCGCTTGTCAATAATGTCAATCGTTGCTGCTGCTCCTGCTGTTGCTGCTGTTGCCGCTTCTGCCTGGGAGGCATACAAATTTGACATTTGAAATAGTACAGTCGCAGCAGCAGCAGCAGCAGCAGCAACAGCAGCAGCAGCAGCAGCATGAAATGCACCAAATGGTCACAATAAATTTCATAGTTTCATCTCTCGCTCGTTGCGCAGTTTTCACTGCTGCTCCTGTTGCCATCTGTATTGAATTTACTACTTGCAACTGCCAGCTATAAAAGCCATTTTGGTTGCACGCGTTTTTTTTTTTTTATATTTATTATACCTTGCTACCGAAGCTAGAAGAGCATATTGGTTTTGAGTAAAGTCTATCCCTCCGAGTGAGAGCAACAACACTTTGAAGCGATGAAAATATATATATATTTGTCTCTGGCTTCGTCAGACAATGTATTTAAATGTGCTTGCTAAGCACAATCGAGGCATATTGGAATTGAAGTAGCCATTGCCGGAATCGATAACCCATATACACTCAGCGAAATTCGATTAAAGGCACTCGTGTTCGCTTGCTTACGCAGCTTCTAACCGTACTTCTTACATTGCTATGATGTATTGGAGATCAAGTTCCGTCAGTTTTTGTCTGAGATTTTTGTTCATTTGTCTTTTTTTGGGCTCGTTTAGATGCGAAATTCGATTAAATGCAGTCACTTTCTAACCTTCGAAGAGGTAACTTCTTTGAATGGGATATTTAAGTATACCTTTTTGTTTAATATTTTATAGGTAGAAACAGAATTTGAAATGGAAAAAACAAACACTTTCGCAGGATACTGGAATTAACAACAGGCAAATATCAATTAAAATAGGTCGATCGGCATCAGCAATTGATAACATATTCAAATTAAAAGAGAAAACTACAAAAGTGCAGGAATGGGAAAATTTGGCATTTTCTGATGAAAACAAAAATGTAATCCCGATGGTCCAGATGGATTAAATTATTGCTGGCACGATTTTGGGACGTTTGAGACATTTTTCCCCTCTCGAAGCTGTGGTTCTGGCCCACTCATGATCTGAGCTGCTTTAAGTCATCAAAACAGGACGTCAATATATAAAATTTCAAACTGCGAGGGTTATATAAACCTGGTCAACTTAATGGAGCATCAATCAGATCCAAATGCCTTAGTTAAGCAGGTTAATGCTCCAATACGGATTCGGTTTAATGATTAAGCTTTTAGAGTGACCAACAAGATCACCCAGTATCCCTGTATCCCGTAGAGAACATGTGGCGCAACCTGTGCCGTCGAACTTATGCGGGTGGTCAATTGAGGCAGTTGAACAGCCACGAAAGGTTGTCGTTAAGGAATGGTCCCAAATCCCACTATCTGACTTCCACCTAAAAACCGATGACTATATTTGATTACAGTCACAAAATTTAGAATATAAATTACCCGTCTTCAGGTATCGACCAATATAAAGGCCACGCCCATTTCCGCTTCCAAATCGCCACGATTTTAAACGGGTAAGCATCGAAAATGTATATTTCTAGTGTTAAGAAAGCCACAATTGTAAATTTGAGAAATTTACAACTACAAGCGCCTATATATCCGTTAGAGATTGTTAGAGATTGATTGATTCAATGGTTGGAGGCACACCCACCCAATGGTGCCTCTACCGCAGCTGGAATAACACTGGTTGTCAGAGTATGCCGTAGACGGTTACGGCCAATCGCAATGTTCTCTCTTGTTTTCAGCATTTCAGTTGTTATTGTCGTGCTTGTGGTCGTCTGGCCATTGACTGTTGAATGTGCGGCAGTTTACCAATGTTTTAGCATGTTTCGATGCGGGGCTAAGCCAACCAACCTCACCATTGGCAATATTTATCGCCACGGGTACGAGTACGGCTACTGGTGCAAGTCGTTATTCACGTCGACTAACGCTGACTCTGACTCTGACTCTGACTCTGACTCTGACTCTGACTCTGAACTCTGACTCTTACTCTCACTCAATCTGACTACCATGCTAACCTTGGGTCCCCGAGCCACAAAAGCGCTGCTAGCCATTTCCCACTGCGCTGCGTGTTGATTTCGTATTGTTTGATTTGGTTTGGTTTGGCTTGGTTTGGTTTGGCATTGTGCTGATTTTACGTTATTGTGATAGCAAATTCTTGGCATTGTCATGGACACCACCTCGCTCGAAAGCCTGTCAATTCTTTGCCAAAGTTTTGCACCTGGCAGACAGCTGGATCAAGTGGCCAATTGATGAGTGGACCGTCTGCTCTTAGGTCCAAACAGAAAATGCGTTGTCATCGTAGATCTTTCAGCAATTTGATTTCTCACTCTCATCTTTCAGTTTCAGCAAAATATTGCTTAATTTCGTTGCTGCCTTTTTTCACAAATTTGAGTATAACAAAATCAATACCAATTTCTTATACCCTTGGAGAAAGTATTATAATATTCTCGTGACTTGAATAGCATTTTTAGCCGATTTGATACAGCAACTTCCAGCTGTGTCCTTTTTACGCTAATTTCCTAAATACAATTAAAATGAATTCTCTCAGTTTTGTAGCAATTTTGTTTGAAATATGAAATATATCTGTTTTTCTCGCTGAAGGCAGCACATAACTCGAAGTCGATCGGATCGAATCACTTTCTCATAAAAACAAACAGCCGAAGTTTTAAGTTGTGGAATCCAGATTGGCTCCGACATACGTGTCACACTTTCTAATGCAACAAAAAAACAAACAAAAAAAAACAAAGAAAAAAAAACAAAGAAAAAAAAAACAAAACAAATATCAATGTTAAGCAGATTAACTCCGGCTTACAAGGAAATGCCAACTTCGGCTTGTGAAATATAGTCTTCCATCCTGTTTTATAATAAGTTAAGCGATATTTGGCACTTGTTTAAAGAGAAAAATGTCATTTGAGATGAATAGCTGAAATTTGCGATATGACTGATTACAAGTTTTCGACTGTGCCCATCACTCAGTACTTATGCCTGTCTGACTGCCTGCCTGTCTGACTGCCTGTCTGACTGTGTGTCTGTCTGAGTGTCTGTCTGTGTCTGTCGCCCTTTAGTACAATTGGCTGGCTTTTGCGTGTGGGTGCAATAAAAATCCGAAAGTTGACATGAGCGTGACATTGCATTGTTGGATCAACGCCATCATCAACACATGCACTCATCACAGTTGTACATCGGCATTTGCACAGCAGCAGGCGGGGCAACGGAGTCAACGACGTGAAACTAAAACGGAAAAAGAAAATGGACCAAAAAGCAGACCAACAGCCAGACATCAAAATGTGACCATATGAAGACTGCTGACTCAGCGTGCGAGTTGCCACTCCCTGCTCGACTATCAAATGAACTGCAAATTGTACTTTAATTGAAAGCTAACACTTCAAAGTTAATAGTTAATAAGTTAATAATTAAGAAAATACCAATATCCATTGTAATTCTAAACGAATGCATTTTGTGTGGAAAATATGATTTTCAATTTATTATTATGGTTTTTATTAGAGTATCTTTGCCTTATGGTTAAATCATGGCTTGCCTAACTGATGCCACTTGCAAGTTTACAGGATATCAGCATAAACAGAACAGCATCCACAACACCAAGGGCAACATAAAAGATTCGGCCCGTACTCTTAGCAACTTCGGCAGCTATTCAGATGTGGAATGAAGTGCGTTTCGACACAAAAATTGAGTTCCAGGTACTTGAAATCCGGAGCTCATACCCGTATAGAGGTTAGTTAGTCCTGGTTGTTCAAAAGGTGTCTAAAATTGTTGAATGCCATTTCGACTGGCAATTGTCATTATTCATACGCACCGTGGCACACCAACAGGAGCAGCAGCAACAATAACAGATTGCTTTACAAGCCTGAAAGTGGTTGAAAATTGTTTTGGCTTTAACCTCATTTTTTGTGGCGCACCGCATTGCAAACAGTTTTCAACTTCTTTTTTATTTTATTTTTTTTTTCGATTTAGCCATATTGCTGTTGCTGCTGTTGGCGTTATCAAATTTTTGCTGTTGTTGTTGTTGCAGATTCTTCAATGGTCTATGGATTTCGGATTTTCGGACATTTTGTGTGTGCAACATAAGTCTCGTAAACTACGCAAACAGTTGCTTGCTACAGTTGCAGCCACAGTCCAACTAATTTGACTCTTCTGTAACTCCAACAGAAGCCAAAACTTGAATGTATCTATTACAAATACTTTTGGAAATTATTTCAAATTTAATTTATACAAATTTAAGGGGGTTGGTTTATTTATTTTCGAGTACAATGCCACAAATCTCGACAGTGGCGCTTAAATATTTTTTTTATCTCTTAAGTTGAATTCGATTCGAGTTGGAGAAGTTTGGCTGTATTTGCTGTGCATCGTTATTAAAACCAAAAGTGAACTTAACTCTCGGATCAGTTCGTGCCTGTTAATGACCAAATTTTGGGGGCCAATTGCGAAATTTGTTGACAGGCAGCCGATGGCAGCAAAAGTTAGCCAGTGAAAACGGAAAAGCGAACGGGCCAAGGACGATAAAAGGCGACAACTTTATGTCAACACGCACATCAACGTGTCCTGTGCTCTTATATTGTTGTTGCTATCAGAGCTAAGGCATGTCACAAAAAACTTGGACACACTCACACACACACACACACACACACACACACAGACACACACACACACAAACAGAAAGGACAAAATGAAATGGCAACGAGCTGGAAAAAAATGTTTGCATTGCCCAGCAAAGCTCATTGCCTCCTCGTCGCTCCGTACACACTGTATTTGTCCCTCTCCCTCACTCCCTCTACCTGTCCCTGTCCATCACTTGACCTCTGTATAGCTTTGTCTCTGTCTGCCTGGCTGCCTATGGCCTTTCAGCTCTCTTATTGCTGTTTGCAATGTTGCAGCAGAGAGAGACTCAAGTGACATTTTGTTGCCATTACGTCTAAATTGGCTACTAGATTGTCTCATTCTGTTTGAATGGTAAACGCTCCGTTATTGTTATTGCCCTGTTCTACGGATGCTGTTGCTGTTGTTGCCATTGTTTTAGCCTATCTGTAAGCCACTGTCAACGGCAACAACAGCATCATCATCATCATCATCATCATCATCATCATCATCATCATCATCATCAGCATTGAAGTTGTTATCGTTATCGTTATCAAGTGCAACGGCAGCCATTTTGTTTACCCTGCTTTTGGCTCAATTGCTCTTTGCCCTCTGCACAGTGACAATTTCGAACGTAGAAAACAAACGACGTGTGAATAAATTGACAATTTCGTCAATTTGGCCCACAAAATGTGTACATACAAAACGAATCGCAAACGAGTCAAAAATACGCTCCGGCTACCGCAGGCAGCAATCAAATTGTCATCCTATAACTGTCTCCTAAACACTAATTGCACTACTAGCTTCAATCCTCTGTCCATCTGACTTGTAATTACTAACTCACACTCGCTCGCCAAGCTGACACGCCATTTTGCGGAATAATAAACGCTAGATAGCCAGATAATTCTGAGCTGAAATCGCATTTGTCAAGACTTGTCCCAAAATCAGTCGTGGCCCATCATTGTCAGCCCATCAATCAGCGGCACAATTTCAACTGCATATCTGCCGTATCAATTACAGCACATTAGGCGCACCCGCTCACAGAACTGGCTCAGGTGATACACGAATAGCACACACACACACACACACACACACACGAACTCATCTGATGTGGACCAAAATCTTAACTTTCATACATGTTGGCTGCGAGGGTTGCCAATAGTCTATAATAGTCTCTAATTGTCTAAAGTCATTTCTTATTGAAACAATCATAGTCGACATCTGGCCAAGACTTGATTTTTCAAGAATTGTTTTATTTTTTTGGGTGTAGTTCTTATCGA
This sequence comes from Drosophila macrothrix, assembly GCA_035042055.1. NCBI lineage: Eukaryota > Metazoa > Arthropoda > Insecta > Diptera > Drosophilidae > Drosophila > Drosophila macrothrix. The sequence continues at coordinate 13,507,230 of JAWNLX010000587.1, read as the reverse complement.
GAGTCCTGCAACACTTAAGAAAAACCTTTGCAGTCTGAGTTGATGCACTTTAATGTTTCTTAAAGTTCGCTCGCCAAAGTATAACTTTCAGATGGGTGACAAGACTTTAAGTGTTTCATGCTGAATAAACGGTATCTTGATGAGCAGCCCTCGTTGGCTGTTGAATGAATAGCTGACCAACAAGTTGAAACTGTGCCGGAAGGAAGCCGCTGAGTTTTCCGTTGTACCATAAAATGCTATACATCCTGGCCAGTCTGACTGCATCCAGCCTACCACTCCAGCGCCCATGTTTACCCATCGTCTGTGCTAGCATGTGTGTGTGTGTGTATGTGTGTGTGTGATTATATTTCTATATATTTGTGGGATTGTGTGCGTATCTGGTGCAAGAGAGTTTTGGCGAGTTTAAACGCAGTTTTTATGGCCCCACTTCCGTTCTGTTTTATTCATTCGCGCACAATTTGCGACACATTATTGTTTTTATTATTCAGTTATGGTTCGCTTGTTGTTTTTTTTATTTTTGTATTTGCTTTTTTAACGTTGTTGTTGTTCTTCTGTTTTTATTTTCAATGTGGCTGCTGTCACTGTTGTTACAAATTTCCCTGTAAATTTTGCAGTCCATTTAGCAAAGGGCCATGTGACAGGGTCGATAATACCTTACTCACCTGACACACACAAACCCGAAACAGCACCTACACACACACACACACACACACACACACATACACACAGACACAGAAACATGGCGCACAAAAGATGTAGCAACTTTTCTAGCATACTTATGTATGTCGTAGGTCGTCCTTTGCCAGACACGTTGCTCTTTGCTTAATAGATTCTTTGCTATACATTTTATGCATATTTTTAAGCATAAAATTTAATTTTCATATTGAATGAAACGAAACGCGCTGAGCTAAGCCAGTTGCAGGTGGGTAGATACAAAGAAGTGGGTGTTGGGGCTGGCGATGGGCAGGGTTCAAAAAGGTTGGCGCATTGTCATAAGCATTTTTTTATGACTGGAATTTTGAGTTGTTGTTGCCTGCTGGTGGTGGTGCTGCTGCTACTGCTGCGGGCGCTGAGTTTTATAGCTTGACACCATTTTATGAGTACTTTATTTTTATATATATAAAATCATAAATAGCTTTGCTCAACAACAACAATAACAATAAACAAGAGCCACAAACGCAACAAACAGCAAAACAGATATGGGTATTTAATTTTCGACCATTTCCGCTGAAATTGCAAAAAGGCGTTGCACACAGATCCAGATAACACACAAGCACAAATACATTCGCATTGGCAATTGCACATCGTTGTATTTCATTTATTTGGATTTTTATTTTAATTAATTCCACAACATTTGAAAGTTTGCAGGATTTTGTCATCATCGCTTACGTTTGCCAATTTTATAATTGACTTTTCGCTAATTAACAGAATTTCGCTACGCTTCATTGCAGCTCTTTCAGTCTTGTTGCAGTTAATGTTGTTTACTGGTAAATTCCTAAATGGAAAAGTTGATTTAATAAAATGCTATTATATAGTTCAATGCAAGGCATTTCACTCATGAAGATTCACGATAAATGATTCGAATCAAACTCTACATGAGGAAATTGGTTTATTAAAAACTTGATTGCTATTCATAAAATTGATTATGCTTTCAATGAACCATAAAAGCTATTGCGCTGAATTGCTTAAATTAGTTTCCATTTATGATGCAAGTGAGCGTCGAGAACTGTTTTTCCCAAGCTGTTAAAGGAAACTTTTTATTTGCTTATCCAATCAGCTGCAAACTCACCGCTTTCAGAGGACCCCGCCCCTTGCTTCGGTTAAATTTTCAATTTGATTGGATTTGTTCACTATGAGCTTGAATGTTTGAAATAACGAAAATATGCACGAAATCTGAGATGAAAAATACATTTTGTATATTTGCAAGTTTATTTCCATTCGCAGCTTTCGATTAGTCGGATACGGGACTTTTTCTTTCCCGGGGGCAACTTAAACTAAAGGCCGCTCTCCTGGGCTTGCCACTGGAGCCTTTTCATTAAGAGCCTGACACAGTCAGTAAGAGGCACACAGAGATAGACAGCGAGGCAGGCAGGCAGGCAGGCAGGCCGCTTCCATTACTTTGAGTGTCAATTAGGTAATCGCAAAATTGAAATCTCATCGGAAGTGATTTTGTGCGCCTCGCTGAGCGGCTCAGCTCAGCTCAGCTTCGTTCACATGAGTTGAGTTAAGCTGGGCTCAGTTCGGCTCTGTACGGCACGATACTACACGACACTACACGACACGACACGACACGACACGACACGTCACGACGTGTTACGACACGAAGCGGAGGTAATTGTGTCTGATGCCGTAAGAGGCGCTTTTGTGGTATGCCTACGCGATGCTGCATTCTTACAAACTTCCGCTTCCGCTTTGCACACTACTATTAGTGTACGTGTGTGTGTGTGTGTATATAAAATGCGACACCGATTACAATTCAATTTGGCCACGTCAGCTTCACGTTTGCCTGAGAAAGAGAATCGCTTGCCAATCGATCCACAGGCGACAATACCTCTATATTGAGCCGAACACCTCGTTGTCTGTCTTTTGCCTGCCTGCTTCCACCTGCCGCAAATCTCTTGCTGTGCCATTCAGTGGCAAATTACCAACTTTGGCGGAAATTAAGTGGCAGCCAGCACTTGCTAAAAATTGAATGAAAGCACACGGCTTCAACTCCAACTCCAACTCCAACTCCAACTTCAGCTGCAGTTGCAACGGCAACTACAACTACAAATGGGTTTACTGTGTAGGTACACTGTTCGAAAATGGAACAACATGCGCATTATGTGCGATGCATTTGTTTTTGTATTTCTCTTACTATTTGCATTTCCTTCAAATTGAAATTAAAATCGCTCCACTTACAATTGCAAACATTGCAAACAATACTGGCTTGTAAAGTTTGTTAATTGATTTTCCTTCACGATTTTAATTCACATAAAATAAAACTAAAACCTATCAAACGAAATATTCTCAGCTCAACTCAACTCCACTCATATTTAACATATTTAGTAAAAGCACTCAAATATATCACACCTTTCTCGAGAAATAACCAAATCATAATCTTGGTTTGAATTTATTTTTACCGTGTAGACGGCAAGGCGTACCAATAACAAATATGTGTAGAAAAAAATGAAGAAATTACAACGCTGGGTGGCTGGTCGTTTTCGAGATTCGCAATCCGCTATTCGCTATTTGCTATTCGTGGATTTGTGTTTGGGGCAGCAGTGAGTGCAGCCAGACAGTCAGTAAATTTAATTTTCCGCACGAATGCGTCGTGCACAGGCGAAAACGAAATCGAAAACAGTGTAAAGGCCTGAGGTGCAGGTGGCGGTGGATGGGGGATGGGGGGAACATTGCATTTTCCAGGTAACTGCAGTGGCACAAATTCGTAGCAAGTTTTACCACGCGTTGATTACAAGTAGTGGCGTACCAAAAAGTAGGCAATGACAAAAGTTGTTGTGCCCTAGCTGCAATGGCGATTAGTCATGGTGTGTGTGTATCTCTCTCTCTCTCTCTCTCTCTCTCTCTCTCTCTCTCTCTCTCTCTCTCTCTCTCACTCTCTCTCTCTCTCACTCTCTCGGTGCTCTTTCTCCCTATTACGCGTGCCACAGTAAATTAAAAACTTTCACTCGCTACCTTTTGCGGTAACGCCTTGCACTTCAACTTTACCCCGTCAAAGTAGAACCGACTAGGGCCGCCTCCATTTGCTGGAGGCAAGCACTTAATTTAACAATTTCCTTTTGTTCCTTCCAGCACCTGCATCAATAGGTAGGCGAGCGAGAAAGATGAAGAAGAGAGAAAGTGACACAGGCCGTAGAGCGAGTAGTGGCGAGCCAAGGCGAGGCTAGGCGAGGCAAGGCGACGCTTCAGGTTGCCTTCAGGTTCAAAGTGCACTTGAATCGCAGCTGGCGTCGCCTCTTCTGACAAAAATGGCTTTTATTTTTCGACTTTGCACTATTAATGCAAACGGTGCGTTTCGAGGGCCACTCTCCCAAAACGCTCCACCCACTTCCACTCCCAATCCCACTCCCAGTCCCAGTCCCAGTCCCAGTCCCAGTCATAGCCTTTTTTGTCTGCTCCGCTTGTCTGGCTCTCGCCTTCTGGCTCTTGGCCCTTCTGGCTCTTGGCCCTTCTGTGTGCAATGGGGAAAAAAGTTTGCAAGAAAGGCATTGGCAAAGTCTCTCGTAAATTTTAATAATATTTGACTTCAGAGGTGGGTTTTGAAGTGGCCGCTGGTTTTTAAGAGCTGTTCCAAAGTGGGCACCAACATCTGAGTGTGCCAGCGGCTTAAAATTTATAAAATTGCTTAATCACTTTCCTGGCCAGTGGCGGTTGGCTCCTTAGCACCAAAAACATTAGCAACAACAACAACAACAACAACAACAACAACAATGATGACAGTAGCAGCATTCGCCAATCGATGTTTAGTTGAAAGTATCTGCGCATATTAAAAGCGCCTCGAAACATAAAATGTTAAGCTAACAACTATGTGCATATTGTGTTGATAATTTGGGGATACCATTGAGCTCTTCAATGCTCTCTTAAATAGCTATTTTACTTGCAAATTATATTTAAATAGATTAATTTATTTTCTTCTCCTAAAACACCATTAATAATATGGTATCGAGAAGATACTTTGGCGAAAAATGCTTCATTTTTTATAGTCGTCCCAATTACGTCATACATTTTTTTATAAGAGTTTTATCTCTCCCATCTTAACTGCCCATTTTTATTTGACTGTATTGTACCTTTTTTATCGTGGGAAAACATTTCAGTAATTTAATACAATATTCACTGCTAAATGGGCTGCTGATTAACGGAAAAAGTTCAAATTAATATGCGATAGCATTATAAAATATACAAAAAGGGTGTAAAAAGAAAATACGTTTTGGAAAAAGAAATCAATTAATACAATTGCCATTTCTGCAAAAAATTAAGCAGCTCAGATTAAAGTAAAACAACAACAGTGGCGAATAAATACAAGATTCATAATGCAAATTAAATTTTAAATGACACGAATCTCTGTTGATTCTCACTGTCATCTTATTTTTTAGCCCATACTTCATTTCACAAATAGACGTCGATTTCTGAGGGTGATTTATCAAATTTGTTTTCTGCACCGTGCGCCTGAACTGTGGAATCATCGCGTACCGACAAAAAATCACATTGCCAATTAAGGTTGCTTAAGTTTGTTCTTCATCTTGTGTGTAATATGAAAACGGGGCCAACTCCACTTAACCATGCTCAGCATTACGAAGCAGTTTCTCCGTTGCCGATTTTTGCAAGCAACTAATTGCATGCATGTCTATGTGTGTGCATGTGCATGTGTGTGTGCGTGTGTGTGTGTGTGTGTGTGTGTGTGTATGGTTAACGTGAGTGTACCAATTTTGAGTATATAAACTTGAGCGTCTTTTATGCGAGACCGCAAACAAAATGCGAACGCAGCGCGGCATCTTTCCAAACAAACAAACATGCAACAACAGCAACAACAGCAACAACAGCAACAGCAACGACAGGAAAAGCAAAAACAAGGGCCCAGAATCAATATTTGCTGTCATTAATACGCAGAGGCAGATGAACTGCGTTGCGGTTAACTGTTCAATGCTCACTGCCCCTCACTCTGTTCCCTCAACCCTCCTCCCTCCTCCCTGCTCCCTGCTCCCTGCTAGCTGCTGGCGGCTCTCTGTGTGTCAGTGTTCACTGTCACTGCTGACACATGGCCAGCGAGTTTAATGAACCAGATTGTCATCCTGACCGCTACTGCTGAATTGTGCACGGTATATGGTAAATATATATATATATGCATCTATATATACATATACCACGCCCACTGCTTGTCTTGGTCAGCTTAAATCGGCAATGGTGGAGCGTATCTAGCACATTTAAATTGGCTTGCCGATGCATGGCAATTGAATAATACTCGTTTTAAAGGGAAAGTGCTCAAATATATGCAGCGAGTCTTCAAAATGCATGCAATTGTTTTTACTTTGTTCCTTTGGCTGCACACACGACGTATACGCATTATTGTTGCACCATTTCTCGTTACGCATTCAACTGTCATAATATGACAACTTACAGAATTTTGAGACCGTTCTCAACTCAAGATACATTCACATATTCAGAGCCAAGAGAACGCATGTGATTTGCATTAAAAAGCATTAAAGTTTACTAATTGTCAAATAATGAAATGTCTAGAAAACTACATGATTGTTCAGTTCGTTGTTCATTGTTTTTTTTATGAATAAGCAGAGCTCCCTCAGTTGTAAAGTGGAATATTTAATATAAATTAAATTGTGTATAAAACATACAAAAAGATATTAGTATCTTGAAATTTAGATGTTGGCAGGTTAATTCTGGTCTACAATTTTAGCACTTCTTTCTCATTATTTATTTATTTTATATTTTTTATTTTTTACATATTTTTATTTCATTTTTTTTTTAAGAAGGTGGCTGTTAAAATATAATTAATTTTAAAATAACGAGCCGAGTCGGGTGAGTTTATTATGGATATATATATATATATATATATATATATATATATAATAGCATGTAGTACATGCAGCTTAATGGTGGGTGTGGCAAGCACACATGTGAAAATCAGATTTGGCCAAGTAAGAAAATTGAAAAACAAAAATACACTCGCAACAGCTTCAAATTGTTATTTTTGTGTTATTATTATTATTTTTTCCTCGTTTACGTTGCATGTTTTTTCTGTCCCCGGGCATTGTTTATGATAATTTTCGTGTTATTGTGCGTAACTTTATTATGCTCACATGAAGTGCTCGCTCGCAACGAGCCAAGCTTGTTGTGAATACGTAATAGTATATGTATACGATGTATGTATGTATATATTTGTATATATATGGGAATATGTGTGCGCCCGGAAGCAGGCAGCAAATTCTTGAATATCAGCTAGTGAAATCTGAAGTTGACTGCTTAACTGGGGCTTATTGCTTTCGCCCGGTTAGGAACCCGTCGTCTTTGTATTCGTTGCCACTTAGTTGTCCACAAACGCAATAAGAGCAGCAGCAGCTTCATCTGCAACAGTTGCAATCACAACATCACATCATCATTGGGCCAAAGTTCAAATCCCGCATGCACTCGCTGAGTAAGCAATCCGCTCTGGTCCCAAATGATGTCACGGGCCAGCAAGAAACTTTCATGTGCAGCAAATGCGTTTAACACGTACTGGCTGAGCCGCCTTATTCTTGTTGCTGTTGCTGTTGTTGTTGTTGTTGTTGTTGGCTGCGTAACAAGTGTCTCGCAAGTGTCGGCAAGTCATGTGTTGCAGAATCTGGGAGAGATCTCAGGTGCGGCACTGTTGCAGCTGCTGCTTGCTCTTGTCTGTCGTCCGTCGTCTGTCTTCTGTCGCGTTTCTTGTTGGCACTTGCAAACTTTTATTTGCTCGGCACCGAAACGGCCAAAAACGCAAAAGGAAACTTTTCTGGCAGCCAGCTGCTCACCAAGAACAGCAGCAGCAGCAGCAGAAAAACTGCAATCGAATTTGACACTTACATGTTTGGCAAACTGCAACACATGTTTACCAGACCCAAAGCATGAACCGCGAGTCGGGTCCCCGCATTTGGTCTAGTTGCATTTACTTTTCTGAGCCATCACCTGCATACATATATATATATATATATATATATATATATATATATATATATACATATATATATCATTGCTCTCAGTCCATTTGTCTGTGCAATTTACAGGCTTTCTATGCACTCAAGCGAGGCGTGTACGTTTAGATATGGGTCACGAACTGTTTGATCGAAGGGTCGCCAACGTGCCACATGCATGTGGTTGAGGGAGGGGGCTGTGTAGAGTGTTTTCTTTTTTTTTTGTTCTTTTTGTACATATGGCTAGGGGCTAGGAATGCAAGCAATCAGTGGCAACATCATCAAGTCACTTGCCATTTGCTCTTGCCATAGTTTTTCCTTTAATTTCGTTTGCGTTTAATATCAGCAGCTTAATGTTGACTGACTAACAACAGCATTGCCAACCTGTGAATACCTTTGGTGATGGTCACTGAAAGTGCGCTTGATTCGATTTAAAATGCATGCCATCAAAAACTGAAAATGAATGGTTACCTGGACTGACTATTGAAAACGTGCGATGCCAGCTTATCGGCTGCAGGCGAATGTATCTCAAATATTTGTTCATGCTACCAATATTTACCTGCAATGACACAGAAATAAAAGGAGATCGAAGCGTTTAGTGAAAAGTGGAACGAGTGGAATACTTTAAAATTAAAAGTAGATTCGCAAATTCAAGTTAAAAGCAGTAAGCCGTAAACTCTTTAAGTGTGGGGCTCCTCTGTTTATTTATATGTGTGGGTGTGTGTGCTTTTGGTGGCTGCTTAAATTAAAAAATGCGACACAGCTGCTGCTACGCGGCACGTCCACCAACGACATAGCCGTAGTCACCCCCTTGCCCCCGCTCCCACTCCTGCTGCTGTTACTGTTGCTGCTGAACCCAGCAGCCACAGCTCGACGAAATTCAATCGAGAAACGTTGCAGGTGCGTCAGCCGCCACTGGGCATTGAAGCATTACGTGGCACCGGCAGATGCCGCGTTCGTCCTCCTCTCTTTTAACGTTGTTGTTGTTGTTGTTGTTGTTTTTGTCAATGAGCTCGCTGATGACGGGGGCCCAAGAACAACAGCAAGAGCAACAACAGCGACAGCAACATTCAAAAATTCGTTTGCTGAAAATATCAATTCGAGTTCATCGTAAAAGGTTTTTACCTCGCAAACGTGAAATGTTCTTGATGTGGCCGCCGGCCAACTACGCATTTGAAATAAATATTTAGATGATACCACAATGTGGCAACAATTTGGCCACAATATTTTCCGTGCTACTATATATACCATGCTTTCCACAAGCGATTACTTTATCAAGTAATAAGCAAAAGGCAGATGCCAAATATCTTCAAACACACTTGCGGCTAAGGTTTTAATTTGCAAGTCAATTGTTTTTAAATAATTTTTAATATACCCTAAAGCAATTAGCTATTGATTTTTAATGCCAACATTTTTATATCAATTATGGACAGGTCTTGTCGTCTTCAAATAAGCTGAATATTTTCAAAATACGAAATTTAAAATGTTGTTTTATTTTGCATATACAAAATGGTTTTGTTATTTCTATTATTGCTAAACTTTTTCTATTTCGAGTTGTTTATGTGGACTGTTTGTGTCTTCAATTTCGGTCACAGTTTGTTTCAAGGACATTCAAATGTCGAACTTAGCGGTTGGGAGCTGCCACAAAATGTGGTATCGAAAATTAAATAAGTTTGCCTGGAACCGCTGTCGTTTGCATTGAGATTTTCAAATTGACCAATTGACGTAAGAGCGGCCAGTAAATTACGGAACAGGGGCAGGTCGATGGTGCGTGGGCGTGGCAGAAGTGGGTGTATATTTGCTATAGTGCTTCGCCTCCGTTATCTTTGCTTGGCTTAATTAAAATGTTGCCATGCTGTATGTCGCCCGCAGCCAGAAAAGGAGCAAGACATGTCCGGCGCAAATGCTGAGCCTGTTACCGCATATACACAACGCATATACATATACATATACATATATATTTATATACATATACATATATATTTATATATATATATATATATTTATATATATATTTTAAATCAATTCGCAGATCTGACTGACGGACTGGCTGTCTTACTGATTGAGTAGGTCGAGTCAATACCCTCTTCCAACCCCAAGTCCCAGTCCAATAGCAGCCGCAGATTTTCGCATCCACTTTGATCGAGCGAATTATGCTAACACAGCGCTCGACTCTTTGTTACTGCTTCTTCTGCTGCACAAAATCGAGCGCCAGGGAATATAAAATGGAAAATGATGATGCCCGGCAGCAAAAAAAAAAAGAAAAAAGAAGAGGAACGACGAGATGCAAAGATAGCTTCTGCTTTTCCTGCTGCTGCTGCTTCGTCTGCTTCTGACTGCATATTATGTGGCTTAATAGTAAGCGCTGTGTAATTGAAATGTGGCCAAAAGGAGATGGCCCGAAGTGAGTGCTGATGCGTTGTGTTGTTAGCCAGGCAAACTCGCATTTAAAGTGCACTCAACAAAAGCGCATTAAATTTATCATTCGCCATCCAGAGACACGAGGCAGCGGGGCAATGCTTTTTCCACTGCACCCCCCCCGTCCCTCCCTCCCACCACGCTTCTGCCTAAGCAGTTTTTGATAATATGCTTAGGTGCGCCACAGCGACTGCACTGCTATTGCTATAACGCCCTCAAACCTGGTTCCACACGTTTTACATGTCGCAGTGCGCCAGCATCCCTGGAACTAACCATAAAAAGGGGGGCACAAAAACAAAAAAAAAAGAAGAACAAAATGAGATGTGAAAGAGGCAGCAACAACTGTAAAAACAACAGCGATTTGCTGGAAAGATTATCAATAGCGTTCATCACAGCACACACACACATAAACAATATATATATATATATATGTATATATATATATAATAAATGGACGGTGGATGGAAGAGTTGGAGACGCACGAAAGGATGCTGCCAGGCAGATAAAATGCCAACATGCACCAGCAGCGCAGACACAAAACAAAGAGCCGCATCGCCAGCGAAAAAGCAACGAAAATAAGTAACGAATTCTCGACTGTGGAATATACCCTGTCATCGTGAAATCAAATAAAAGTGGTATTTTATGCATTATTATTACTGATTACTTACTGACTTTAAATGCATATCTCGCCACTAGTTTTTAATTGAAATATGTTGCAATTTCGTTTTTATATTTTTAAAAAATACATTTGCATTAATATAATTAATATAATTTCTATAAATTTAGTAATTATACATATTTTGATAGTTTCTGTTTAAATTAATTAAAATTCGAGCTCTGAGCGAAAATAACGAAATTTATCGTGCATTGCCAAAGGGCTCAATAGAAACCATATACCTCTTGCTGAAAATGATTTCCATATATATACACATATTTAAGAGAAAGCAGAAGCCCAACAACAAAAGAGAGCCTTAGCAATAGCAAAATAATAATAATAATAATGCGCTCGAGTGGAAAACGTAGAATTTCCTTTACTATAAAGTTGTCATGCGAAATGTTTAGAGATACATACATACGTATATAAACCAATACAAATACCTGTGTATAGGTATGGATATAGCAAAATTCATGTGGGCTGATGAAGAGCTGCATAATCGTAATGATGTGGATTCGCCTTTGTTGTCACCGTTGTAGCTGCTGCTGCTTGTTGTTGCCTGTTGTTGCCAGTTGTTGTCGTTCGCCGTGGCTCAAATTGTGTGAGTCGACATTTTGTTTTGTTTTCTTTTTGCTTTTTTTTTTTTTTTTTTTGCGCCAAACCAAACCGAACCGAACCGAGCCGAAAACCAAACGAAATGTAGCAAAGCAAAAATTGTAGCTATTGCGAGGGCTTTACCTGAGCGCAAGTCTGTGAGTGGAGCAGATGTAGGGAAAGCTGAAAAGCAAACTCCAGAAACCCAAACCCCAATCAACTAAGCGACTGCTGGCCGCAGCGTGTAAAACGCGCTCGGAGGGGCCGAAAACCGGATGTTTCTCTCTGCTCTAAATACAAATGTGAAAAGCAGGATTTGCCTCACATTGAAGCACTCGAGCGTATACTCTCAGTTCCACGTTGGTCCTCGCAGCTTCACCGTTCTGTTTTGGCAGCAGATACAGCCACAAAATGTATCTGTGTGTGTGTGTGTGTGTGTGTGTGTGTGTTAGTCTACAAATGAAAATGCCAGTTTAATAATGCTCTGGCAACAAAGCATTTGTAGATTGCTTTTCATTGATGCGCTATCGAAGCGAGAAACGGCATTCTCGCATTAGAATTTAGATGCGGCCGTCTTCGTTGCTGTCGTTGTCGTTGTTGTCGTTGTTGTCGTTGCCATCGCCTTTCCCATACTCAATGCTGCCTCAAAAATTATGTTAAAGAGAGAGCTGGGCAGCAGGATGATTTGAGCATATCCACTCTTGCTGCTGCTGCTGCTGTTGCTGTTGCATCTGCATCGTACTTTTGCTTATCGATTGCGTCCGCCGTGGCATTGTCTCTTGGTCACTTTGAATATCTTTTGTCGCAAAAATTGAATTCGCCCAGCTTTTTCGTTTTTTTTCTTGTACAAATTTGCACAAGCATCGTTTGCATTTTTTTTTTTTTGTTTTGCTTTGGTTTGCTTCCTTTTATATTTCTTGTCGATTTTGCTGTCTTTGTTTTGGGTGCCTTTGAACGATTCGTTCCTCTTTGCAAATCAATTAAGTGTTATTTCCGCCTTAAAGTATGCCGGTCCAACGAGAAAGGCAACTTCTCTCTGCATATTGGGCTTCGGCTTCATGTACTCAACCGGTGCTCTGTCGCTTCACTTATTTTGGTCCTTGTAAATGAAAATGTCCTTAATTTGGTTTCTTCTTATTTTGCCTTGTACACAACAAAAAAAAGAAGCGAATGTAGTCAAAGCTACAGAGGTCTGTGGGAGGTCGTTTATTTTTGGGGGGAGTGGCATGCCCAGAAAAAAACACACACACACACACACAACCAAACGCATCTACGTGTGTATATGTGTATATATGCAATCAACGAGTGTAAAACTTTAAAGTCACAAAAAGGCTTTCTAACTTTTCTTGCGATTGTATGTTTAGAGTTCCACTTTTCAGTTTTCATTTCCATTTTAAGCTGTCGCTTGCGTCGTCCCAAAATCTGTATTTGTTTCTTATGTTAGTTTATTTTTCACTAATGCACACACACACACACACAATCACACACACACAAACAACTTGTTTATTAAATATATGTAGTACAATAGTTTTGCGGTCTGTAGAAAATGTTTGTGCAGCCTGCTGACGACCACCGAACTGGGAACTTGACTCATAGCTAACACCGGTATTCCAATACTCTTATGTATTTTTCATCACTGATGAACAGACTTTGGCCAATAGCTGAAGAAAAAAATCCGATTTCTGATAGATGTACTCGAATATGTAGTTTTATTGCCGTATATATGATGTAGGAGCTCATTTATTAATGTTTATTTTAAATACTCTGCATTCCAATTGCAGTCGAAGTTTAGCTATCAATTAGAGAGCATTTAAGCCTAGATGCCACGCCTTTCAGTTTTCAGTGGTAGTTGCTTTTGCTTTAGTTTTTTAATTTGCGATTTTGCACAAAAATGCATTTACGTGCGTTATTTACTTATGCGATTCGGAGAGCAACAGAAACAACAGGAAAAAATTTTGAAATAAAGGGGAAACAACGAAATGAAACGAAACTCTAATAAATTGCTTGGCAATGCTAACCGGGGATAACCGAGTTAAAGGCCGTACAACCACGACACTCTGCAAGCACCATCGCCATCGCCATCACTTCTCCATAACCTCTCCACCACTCTTCGTCCGGAAATTTCCTTGGATGTGCACTACTGCCCCACCATAACGAGTCCCGAGTGCAAATGAAAGTTTTGCATTTTTCAGTAACCAAACCCACCCAAAAAGCAGTTTGCCATTGTCTATCTATGTGTGCGTGTATGTCTCTGTGAGTGTGTGTTGGTGTGTATATGTGTGTACTGTGTCTATCTGTCTGCTCGTATGCCAAAAGCGGAAGTGCAAGGAAATGAGGCTTAAACCGCACACAGCAACTGGCAACTGGCGACGGACAACGGGCAACGGACAGCGGACAATTGAAATGTGAGCTGAGTTAGCGGGTGCTTTTTAAAGGGTTGCCTGCCATCAACGAACAAAAGCAAAAAACCGCAAAATTATGCAGAACACTTTTAGCTGCTCCGTATCCATCCGGCTGCCATGGCGCCAAACTAAATGAATTGTTGAAATTATTCAGAATCTGCAACATCATTTGCCACGCTTTTCATGCGCTTCGTAATTACCAAATTGCCAAATAATTACAAAACATTTTTCCACATCGCACAGCATTGAGAGGCAAGCGCAATAACTAAAACTAAATAAAGTGATTCAACCGTTGTTGGACAACTGAGATTTCGGCCCTGAATGAAGACTTCAACTTGTCCACAGCCAACTTTCGTGTGGCCAATGAACCAATCAAAAACCACATTTCTTCACAGACCAAATGGTATATATAAATTTCAGTGGATATACATATATATCTCAAACTTGATTATTTCTTATTGCCTCGTCGCGTGCACACATATACAATTATATGTACAATATACAATACAAAGTCACCAAAGTTTATCGTACGTAACTTTTAAGTTTTAATTAAATAATATTCAAGTTTTATATAAAGCCTAAGGCAAAAAGAGAAAAAGAAAAATAAAGATTTGTATCTCCAACTCCAGAAGCTATATATATATAGATATAAGAAAAAGAAGCCTTCCACAGAGACCAAACCTTCAAATTCTGGATATCGCCTAGTCTATTTGGACTAAAGTATTCAACGAGTCTGTCTGAAATTTGAAATCAACACACTTGTAAAATGCAATGCTTGGCGATTTGTAAATGGTTATTGATTAAATTATCATTATCATTATCGCTCCATCTGGTATGTGTTTTGTATTTTGCGCTAGTTACACGTTTTCACAGCCATAATTTGAATTTCAAACTGTTTCAGTTGATGTTTTTCGTTTTGCGGCTGCTTTGCTTGTTCGGCCGCTTTTCCTGGGATTCACAATTACTACTAACCACACCCCCCCCCCCCCTTCCCCTCCGCACCACAACACACTACCATATTTTCCCCATCCGAAGTATCCTGTGCCGGTGTGATGGCTTGACTTCCCCCCGGCTGCCAGCGGCCACGTACGTTTGTTTGTTGTGGTTTTCAATTTTTTCGACGGTTTTCATTTTTATATTTTTCCGTCTTTTGCGCAAACGAGCACTTGCACATTTTATGCGGAGCAGCGAAACGCCGGAGAAGGACGGGCGTGGGTCGAAAGGTCCGCCAAACTAATATTACGCATACGCCATGTTGGTAGCAGGACAGCAGGGAAACAGGGCACGCATGCAAATCATTTTGAGCGCGTTTAAAAGTTGACTAAAAGAAAATTACAAGCCGACCCACGTCGCCTGCCAGGTGAAGTTTGTGCATTTAAATTTGGCCGAGCATGCCACCCAGAAACTTTGTCAACCCATCCCACCTCTCCCTACACTACACCCCCTCCACAGTTCGCTGCAAGCATCTTCGGCTCACTTTCGCTGCGGTGCCCAGCGGAGCATTTTTACGCTAAAGCGCTTTTTGAAAAGTTCGGCAAACTCAATTCGCGTTCTACGTATGTACGTACGTATAAGTGTGTCTGAGAGTGTGTGTGTGTGTGTCTGAGTGAGTTTGTTGGGCTTTGTGTATGCTTTTGAATGCTGCACAGGTCTTGAGGCTCTTAAGAAAATTCAAGCAGGGAATACTTGCAAGCTTCGCATGCTGATTTGGCGTCAAACGAGCCAATAGGCAGCTTGTCACAACTTTAATACTCCGGACCAATGCCAGCCAATCGAATGCAAGAAAAACTATAGGAACACATCATATGTATATGTATATCAAAATAATATCGTTAAATTGTGCCGTTTCTTATGCTGGCAGACATATTTCAACAGAGTTGCTGGGGCCAAGAGAATTAAATGTAACCAAGTCATTGGCAACTAATCAAGCTGAAGCTGCTGAAAAAATGCCTAGCAGCATTTCTCTCCCACTGCCACTTTTCCTTTCAGGCTCGATATTGCTATCTCATTGTGTGTTGGCCCTATTAAGATGTTGTAATTGTGGCCAAATCGCTGCCAAGAATATTCCATTGCCAGCACTCTCCCCTCTCCCATTCTCATGCGCAGCACGGTCTTTTGGCAACTGGCAACTGGGCATTTGGGCAATTGGGCAACTGGGCGTTCAACATGCGGCTACGCGGTGCGCCAAAGGCATGTCAAGCCAAGTCAAGCGAGCAGCCAACAGCTGGTCGGACACGAAGAACAGCCAGACAGCGAGGAGAGCCAATCTGCAAAACTGGCCTTTGTGTGCCTTGCCAAGGCGCAGATCGACGATAGCCGCTGGCGCGCGAACATTGCAAACATGCTAGTTGCAATTGCCAACTGCATAAAAATGCTTTCTAACTAGCTTTGTGGCATGCAACGACTGCAGCATACCCACTGGGCATCTTGATTAAATGTGAATGCAAACACAAAGTCTCACACCTCTTTATTTATTCTTGATTGTTATCTTTGAATACAACAATAATAATAATTATGGGCATAGGTCATTTGCTGACACAGCTATAACCACTTAACAATTGTCAATAAATAGGTAAAGTATGATAACATATTTGAGCACCTTAGTGGAGTTAAAGAACCTAAGATTATTCAATCCCAGGCAGGATTGCCCATGGCATATTCTAGCAAATTGTGCTGCACTTTCAAAGAAAAATAAGTTTGCCGCAAAAGCAACTGCCAATCCAAATATATCCGAGTACTTACATTAGTTAAAGAGCTTTTGCTTTGGGCTCATAACTTTAAGTCACAGTCAATTTGTATGTATACAAATACGTGAGTAAAAAACTGACTTACTGGTGACTTGTGACTGGGCCAAATTTACACAGAAGCAATAAGAATGCATTATTTTGGGGAGAAAATTTATATCTTAAATGGGAAAATTAATTCACTGTATTTTTTAAAAATTTAAATTTAAATAAAAATGTTGGAAAAAATAATTCAAATAATAGCAGTATATTAAACATGTAATATTTGGAAAGTACACGCGATGCTTATCCTACCCATGCTTTATCACGCAAACTGGGTATTCATAAAGGAAGCAAGTTAGGCAGTTCCAGGTAAAGGCAAGGCAAAGCAAAAGCGAATTCTACTCGTGTCTGTGTCGCATCTTCAGTGCCTCCTTCGGCTGCCCCACATCCATCTCTCCATGGCGCACTTCAGCCGGCGATGCGTTAAAGCGCTGCCTTTGCCTTTGCGTTTTGCCAACGTGACCAAATTTCTACAATGCTGCACTTTGCAGTGTTTGCATATATTTCAATAAGAAAATATTATGTAAGGCATTCTTGGCTGTCGATACTAGAGTACACACATGCATACATACACTCAACAAATTCAATTTCAAATGTTGCCAAATCATTGAGATGAGATCAGTTTGTAATGTTCAAAGGCATTTGTCTTTTTTCCTATTCCAAAGTACGAAAATTTAAGACTGCTTTTCGATAAAATAAATGTGCTTGCATCCATTCAACTTTTGTGGTACTAAAACACGACCCGATATTTATTTTAGGAAAAGTTTTATGTCCTGTTTGATTTACCGAAGGTTTTTTTTTTAGAAAAACATCAACTATAAATAAATCGAAACCTGCTTGAATCAGGAACTTAAGTAATGAACCGCAACAATTATTTTTAATATAAGAATGTTTGTGTAAAGTATTTCGCATTTTTGAACCTTGTCATGTAATGAATATAAAGAACAAGGATGCCAGTTGAGCTTGAATCAATAACAGCATTTTTCTCCATGTGTATTGTCTGCGTATTTATGTCTCAATGTGCAAAAAATAATGTCTCAGTGGCTTACATTTTGGCTTGCGAGTTACTCAATGTAGATGAGCGGCTCTGAGTGTCAGATTGAATGTGTTTAAAAATCAATTGCATACTTCTGGGAGTCGCCGTAAAGATTCCTCAAAGATTCGCCATGCAACACGGAATTGCGATAAGGCGTGAAAAATGTAATTTAATTATAATTGTCAAGCGAATTAAAAGCGAAGTGAAAACGCAAATTGTTATTAGGTATTTATGTGGTTCGTGCATTAGATTTAAATTATTTTGCGTGTGTATGAGAATGAGTATAAACATGCTGTGTGGGCTTGTATTATCGTGCTTTTCAGTTTGGACTTAATTGCTTTCAATTAATTTGCATGATAATTGAAATGTGGCGTGGCGACCATGCCAAAAAGTGTCGTAGTTTATTTTTGCAAATCGTCGTAATAGCGACGGTGAAAATCAGAATATTACATTGCCCGCAAAAGTATGCAATGGAATGTGAAATGGACAAATTGTTGCAATCAAATGTTGCAATTAAAAATGCCATGTTTAACAACAGCAAGAACAACAACAACAACAACAACAACAAAAACAACATCGCCAACAACAGCAATATTCACGCCGCTCACAAATGAAGTTAACTTTGCTCCATTGTGGGACATTTGCATATTTCGGTTGGTGCTTTCTGTAATGTGGCGCTAAAATTAACAAACATTAACACAGGCACACAGATAGACACAACTGACACACTGGCGACTGGCGGGCGGTTCGGTGGTCAGACAGAGCAGGGCCAGCACAGATAAGCGAGCCAACCGACGTTCCATGGCCGCAGTTCAGTTGCAAGGACCTGAGTCCGCTTGTCGTCCAAATGCAAATAAAATGTTTGCAACTATTATGCAATTTAACTATTTGCGGTTATCTGCTGTTGCTGCTGCTGCTGCTGCTGCTTCTGTTGTCGCTGCACTGAGAGATTATTGTCGTCAGGCAGTACTTCCTTCTTCCTGCCAGGACACTACTCGCTAGCTGGCTTGGATAATTGCGCTTGGTAAAAACCGCATCATCCCCTGCTTCTGCGTGGTTTTAACCCCAAAAACTGGCACAGCTTCCGTGGCATTATGAAAATGCCGTATTTCTCCCACTACTCCTGCAGTTGATGATTACGTTGCCGTTGCTGTTGTTGTTGCTGATGCGCATTACGGGCATTAAACTAGCAATTGCCGCCTCTCTGACAGGCCTCTTGGCAACTAAAAGTACAAGCAGCCAAAAACAACATCAGCTAGCCCCACTGGCTGCCGCAGCAATTACAACAAGCTAACCAACAATAGCAACAACCAACAAAACGGCAGCCAAAAACTACGGCAACCCCAAGTCCAATCTGCTAGACTATGAAATATGCTATATAAACGATCGTTGAAATCCAAAATACAAAGGAGTCCAAGGCTATATATATTAGTCGGAAGATTACTAGATTATTTGTAATTGCATTATCTAATTCACGTAATTGATGAATCAAAATATTCGAAGCTATGCTCGAAGAGCGCATTTAATCCACCAGCGAGTTTAAATTTCACAAAGTATTAGTTGCGATTCATCGGAAGCAGAAAATTGCAAGATTAGTTTAAATATACCGCATTCGAAGGCAAGCTTTTATAGTAATAACTACTATTCTGAGTGATGTGATGTGATTTCCAGGGTATACGAGTATATAATAGAAAATGAGCGCTCGGCAATTTCGCGCTTGAGTCTACCAACTGCGTTTGCTAACTGCGCTTGTTCCTGTTGCCGTTTTATGATTATTATTATTATTATTATTAGAGGGGCTTGTAACGTCTCCAATTTCTCTGCTCCTGCGGTTGCTGTCGCTGTTGCTGTTGCTGGTCGTGTGGTTTTCTCCAACCACATGGGTGCACCGCTACCAAGCAACCTTCTGTGGCACCCCCACTGCCATTCCAACCCCGCCTCCGACCCGTTAATTTCCATGTAAGCCTTTTTCTTGTTATTGTTGTTGCTCGCTGTTGTTGTTGCTGTTGCTGTTGCTGTTGCTCTCATTGTTGTTGTTGTTGGTATGTGGCGGCTGCCTCACAAGGACAGCCAGACAGCCACTTGTTGTTGTTCTTGCTGGGGCTGTTGTTGTTGCTCTTGTTAGCTGGGTCTGCATGCATCGCCTTTGTAATCACGCTAATAACTTGACTTTCCAAAGTAATTAGCCACATTGCGCTTTGGTGTGCATCACACTGCCCCCATTTTGGCATTCTCCATTCCATTTTGAATTTTCCATTCCCTGTTTGTCATGTTGTTTCCTGCCTGCCTGCCTGACTGGCTGCCTGCCTGGCTGCCTGCCTGGCTGCTCACTTTTGCCATTTTTGGTAATTTGACTGCCTGCAGCGTGAACCACCAAATCAGCCGAGCAAGCAAGCTAACGAACCACCAATATGGCCAGCTGTCCAATGTTGGCACAAATGCCCCTTGCAACATGACATCTAACAAATGCAAAATGCACAAAACACGCGCACACACACACACACACACACACACCAGCACAGCAACACATACATACACACACTCATGCAGCGCTGCTCTAACTTTATATATACGATTTGAGCATTTTGTGTTGCCTACTTTTTCGGGCTCTCGTTTTATATTGCCGTGCATTTCTTAGCAGCTGCCAAGTGGGCGTGTTGCACTTGTTGTTACCGCGCTCTCCCCTCGCATACATACTCCCTTGAGTTGCTCGTTTGCTTGCCACGCCCTCGTCTACGCCCCTAGTCCAGTGAGGCGATCAAGTATGCTTTGCATATGCAGGCCTGCATTTCAGGCAGCCCCAACCGAAATATGGCCGGCTCAGGAGCAAAAATATAAATGGAAAGAATGAAGTACTGAGCTCCCAGGGTTGAGCTAAGAGTTGGACTGCTGCTCTTGTATTATACACGTTAAGTAACATTGGCTTGAATATGAACACCATTACAGTGTGCAACAAAGCCAAAAATTGAATGACATTCAACACAACATTTGAGTTAAGCTTAATAATGTAAGTTAATGACTGAGTATTGATATTGTTTTCTTCATGAAACAAGAAGGATAATTGTGCGTAGTTTTAATAACATTGAATTACAATTCAATTGTACATTTTTTTTTGCCGTGTAGTCCGAAAATGAATTGCTGCAGTGGCAGCAGCAGGATATGTTTGCACCTGGCATAACTTTGAACAAAACTACTGAATATATAAATACTGATTTTTGGCCAACAGTTTTCACTTTCTGCAATGGCTATTTTTGTGCAATTAAACTCTTGTGTGGGCATATATGTGTTTTTGCCTGTGTTTGTCTATTAGACAGTGTGCAAATATTTTAAATTGCATTTTGAGGCTTGTGCCAGCGTTTGCTGCTGCGGTCACAGCTGTGTGGGTTCTATTTCCCAAGAAGGGACAAATATGTTCGTACAAATGTACGATTATAAACACACACACACACAACACACACACACTCAAGTAGTAACAACTTGTTGTCAGCTTGTCATTAGATGGCCACGAAAACCCAAATACTTCAAATTGTTTTAACCTAATGCAAGAAGCGATTTGAAAATTGTGACAAATTCTAATCGGCTGCAGCATTTAGATGCAAATATGCGACTTAGGGCACTATTCGCACACTTGAACATATAACACTTGA
The DNA here is from genome assembly GCA_035042055.1 of Drosophila macrothrix. Taxonomy (NCBI): domain Eukaryota; kingdom Metazoa; phylum Arthropoda; class Insecta; order Diptera; family Drosophilidae; genus Drosophila; species Drosophila macrothrix. The sequence continues at coordinate 13,486,031 of JAWNLX010000587.1, read as the reverse complement.
AGGCTCATTGAGTACAGATTGGATGCACAGCAGAATTTAATTAGCAGGCGCAATTAATCTGGAATATTTGTGACGCAGCAGCTCCTGAGCCCCAGCTAAAAGCTGTGAACCCTGAGCGCCGAGCTGAGTGAACTAACCATATGAAAAATTAATTATCTGTCGGCGAGGGAAGTCAAGCCAGCGTCAGAATATATATACGTATATGTATCTGTATATGTACGTGTTGGTTTGTTTGTATGTTAGTATGTACAGGAGGTGCATAATATCGGCATTATCTTTAGTTTCGTCCTGGCAGACGGACTGACAAAATAAATGAGTCATCGCTGTATGATAGAATGGCAACTGTTCATTATCAGTAGGTACACAAGACCCTCAACCGGCGCTTCAACAAGAAAATAATTCGTGGGTTGCTAAAATATTATTTCAATCGATAATTCCAGTGAAATTCCAAAATGGCCAGCATTTTACCATGATGTTCTAGTCTACCAGGGTTTGGGGTTCATCTTAATTTCCTGCTAACTGTGCTCAGATTCGTCCAATAAGTCATTCTGTCATCACCCTTTACCATTTATAACTTTGGTGAAATAAATATTTGAATAGGACAGAAAGTAATAAGTGAAAGACATATTTTCCCTAGAATAATTTGATTTTAATGATTCATTTCAAGTAAATTGCGCATATTACACATTTAAATTCGGTATTCACATTGCAAAATTGCAATAGCCCAACGCTGTATTTTAAATGCGCCTTTTTGTACACATATTAAATCATTAACATATTTGTTATTATAGCTTATATTTGTATATATTACATTCACAAATTGTGTATCTCATTTAACATATCCTCTTTTTTTAACTGCCCGTGTTAATGAATTATTTGCATAAAAGGAACTGGCAATTTAATTGTCGCAAGGATTGCGCTGTGTTTTTCAACAATAAAATAATTGGCCTCTTTAGTAGTATTTGCCATGGCTACAGGCTATCTTGAAATATAATCAACAGGCTAATTAGGCCTATCAATGTCGCTCTCTTTTTTGAACTGTGAATGAGTGCATTAGAGTACTCTGACGAGTATTCGCAAGTACCCATTTACATTCACATGTATGAATGGCCGATGTTCGTGTGTAGGCATGTGTTAGCTAAGATGCTTATGGAGTAGGCAAGATGTGGCATCCAATTAGTTGACAGCCTTTTTATTTGCCAGTGACATGGAGCAGCTCACCCCCTCACCACCCTACCATCTGGTGCTTCCCTGCGCATCTGGGATATTATGGGTATTAACAGCAGCATTATCGCCACGCTCGTTCTCGGCGACATCATTATCACCATTATTACTTAACTTAATCGCAAGTACTGCAGAGTAAACAACAACCACGAGGCACATTATTTGTCACATATTCAATACATAGCATAAGCATATACATACACACGCACACACACCTGACGCCCCTGTTTTGGGCACGGCTGCAGTTTATTATGGCTGCCGTCTATGCCACAAAATTTAATTGCGCTTTAAATTTCGCGTGACAAGGCAAACACTTTAAAGCAAACGATCTTCACCAGCAACAACAATAATGCTCTCTGTGCCTGTGCTGGGCCCCCAAAAACAAAAGCCAACAACAAAAAGTTTAGTGAACTACAGAACAGGGAATGTGGTATACATCTTGAATATGCCCTCCAAACAAGATACACATAAAATAATAAAATTATGCAATGAATTTTATTTACTGGTACAAGCCAAACTATTTTACATTCGCTAGCGGACAACATGTTTTAATATATATATATATATATATATATATAATATATATAATATATATGAATCATGAACCACCATTGCAGCTTATATTTAATGTTTTTCTTTTTATTTAAGAAGAAATCTTAAAAATTTGGGTAATGCTTCAAGCAAGTGTTAATTGCGACACTTTGTGTGCTTTTGTAACAGGGTATACCAGCAGCACCGCAGAACAACTCGCAACTCATCGCCATCTCACTTCGCATGTATGCGTGTGTGTGTGTGTGTGTGTGTGTGAGTGTGTGTTTGTGTGTGTGTGTGTGTGTATGTGTGTATTCGCGAACTGTGCACTGCAAATGTGAAACTCGTGCATGTTTGTTTTCTGTTGTTGTTTTGCTGGTGCTGGTGGCAGAGTAGTGGTAGTGGTAGTGGTAGCGGTCGTGGTGTTGGTAGTGGTAGTGGTAGTGGTGTAGCTGCTGCTACCGATGATACTCGCATTTAAATTAACATTATTTGCATGCCGCGCTTATAGCATAAATTTCAGAGCTCACGCGTCGCGTCGCGTCGCGTCGCATCGTATTGTTGGCATTGCAACAGAAAGATGCCAACTCTGGGCACCGAGAGCCATAGAATGAGAATGCTGGGCGATTGTCCTTTGGTGGGTGTATGTCTGTGTGTGTGTGATTGTGATTGTGTGTGGTTGTGTGTAATTATTGTGCATATCATTCACACAGTAGACAAGAGTATCGCATTGAAATTCACTTTGAACTGCAACTGCAACTGCAACTGCAACACACACACGCCGCACCGGCAATCGACAGTCGGCTATTTGGGCGAGGGCTTTGCGAAATTTGGCACATGCATATATTCCATGTGCCATAGCCAAAGGCTATGGGAACAATATCCATTAGCCGTATACGCAATGTCATTAAAAAGAATCCACTCAAATGTGCAATTTTCACATTAATTAAAGGCGGCGCAATTGACCACAGGTCAACAACAACGGCCTGAACATAAACTATTAATATAATAACTTAATCAGCTGCTAACAATAAACATAAAAAAAATAATAAATATATATGTACATATTTTATGTGAACCTTTAATTGCGTACAGCCGGCCAGGACAACCTTATGACACAGAATCACAGTCGTGTTGCTCTTATTGCTGTTATTATTGTTAGTGTTTTTATTGCTTGTGTTGCTGTTTTTGTTATTGTTCGTGTTGCTGTTGCTGAGCAGCGGCATTTGCGTAATGCGATTCATATTTTATCCGCAACGCTACTTGAAGCATTTTAAAATTATATAATTAATGCCTCGTTCCACCTATAAATATTTTCGTATCGCATTCAAATGCGCCTTTCATTTAAATTCCCTCACCTAGAGATTATTTCGTTTTCTATTATGCAAATGTTTATACTATTTACTCATAATTATCTTGTTGATTAAGTCGTCGTTTGCACCTCATTTTCCCCTGTAATATTTATTATTTTGATAGCTCCATAAAAAACATCACCTTTAATTGTGCTAAAGATCGAAAGTGCATGCAACGAGGTAATCATTTACCAGTCTATGCGAATATATAATCAAATTAATTATAAGATGTATTAATATCTTGACAAGATTCAGATACTGAAACATTTCATTTAATTCTTGTTCATTACCCAGTAAGAATTAAAGAGTTGTATTTTCTAGTAAAACATTTGTTTTGGGACCAGTAAACAATTTGAAATCTCAAACATATTTTCACTCCACCTTTACAAATAATGTTAATGTTAGTTGTGTTCTTAAGTGCTTTTACTAAATCGGATGTGCACATCAATTGTTAATTAAAGGGAGGGAAACACAGAGTGCTAAGCCAGCCAATTTATTTGATTGCAAATATTTATAAGCTAACACAAGGCCCGTTACAATAACTGAACACGTCCGAATCGCATTAACATCATTTAGTTATGCCAATTTATTGCTGTGTAATGTGGGAGCATGTTTGTCTTTCGACTCTCCTATGGAGATCGAAACACTGGGCTTTGGCAATGCGAGCAGAGTCCAAAATCTGTCCAAATTCCACATTATGCTAAAAGTTAAACATCCTTAAGCACTGCCTTTTGAAATTTTAATGTCACATCCTTTAACGTTGTTAACATAAGCTATGAATAATTTCTATAAATGGCTTCAGATTGTAGAAAACCCAAAGCATCGAATTTAAAATAGAACCACTAGACAGGCCAAAACACAAAATAACATATTAAAATATAAATATATGCGGGCACTTAAACATATATGTTCAAATATATTTAGACAACATAATTCCCCCTATTAGGGTGCGATAACAAGTTAATTAATAAAGCTGCAGCTGTCATAAAATGCTTGTGCCGGTTTGCTGAAGTAATCAAAATCTGTTGCAATTAAAATGGGTCTCAAAGTGGGACCCAATGTGGGCCGGGCCCCTTTGAATTTAGGCAATAAACACGCAAATCCACACAAACACACACACACACACACACACACACACACACATATGCACAAAGGCAAACAACAAAAAAATAACTGCCTGTAAGCGATGTCAAAATTAGTTTTGATTTAAAGCATGAAACATTTGCTTTTGACTGGTTTATGACACACACCACACACTACAAAACATATACACGCACACACACACACACATACACACACACGCATATATTAATATTTTAATATTGAGGCTTTTAGTTTCAATATTTGTAGCTGCAGCAACTGAAATTTAAAATTATCAAATACATTCATAGCGCAGTCAACCGCAATCGCGGTGACTGCTGTCAAGTCCAAACTAAAGTTCTACTTATCCTTCGATTGTTCATTTTATAGTGTTCTTTAATTAATTAACACATTTGGCTTGTTAAGCTGAGCAGGTATCTTCCCCGAGGCGACTCTCCACTCTTGCTGCATCACTCTGTCCGCAGAGCCTCTCTATCTGTCTGTAAGTCAATTAGGCACAAAGTGAACTAATTGAAATAATTGCTAACTGCATTGCAAAAAATATATAAACAATGTCAACTAAGTAACTATCAAAGCTGCTGCTACTGCTGCTATTGCTGCTGTTCCAGCAAGTTGACTCCTTGTATTCTCCACTGCTTTCTCCCACTCCAACTCCCACTCCCCCTCACACTCTCTCTCTCTCTCTTTCATATATTGTGTTACAGCACATTTGCAGCACTGAGCAACGAACAAGCCAAGTAGCTGCTTCTCCGTCTCAGTGTCTATATCTATCTCTATCTCAATCTGAGCTTCTGTCTCTGTCCCCATCCCGATGATGATGAGCATCTATAACGAATTCCACTTGAATTTCATTTCATTTAACCGTTTGGTTTTCGCCCAAACGAACTGTTGAGTCGAGCATGAAGCACAATAGGCCAAATGCACGCCATGGCCAAGATGCGACAACACCAACAACAACAGCAACATTTAATGCACGCTTGGCACTCTAAGCAGCGACAAACTTTGGACTCGGCCAGTTCTGGGTGAGAGGATGTTGGGAGGGACCAACTTACGGCACTTACGTCTCCTTTGGACGCATTGGCACTCAAGCTGAAAACGGCAAAACATTATTTTCACTTTTTCTTTTTATTTCGGCAAAACTTTGCACTGCAATTGAACGATTTTGTACTTGAAAACTGCTGCTGCGCACCTATGCAAGCTACGTAAGCTTAAAAAAGGCGGAGGGCGGCAGTTGTGCTGGTGGGTGGAGGGGGGTTGGCGGGTTGGCGGGTGATTTGGTAAAGGTTAGGGACCAGGTTTGTAAGGAAACGAACTCTCGGGCCGCGGGCATTCAACCGTCAATACGTGATAAAAGTTGCTGCCGTTTCCGTTCGCCGTAAAAATTCGCTGAAATATTTCAAATGTGCGTGCAAAATTCGACGAAAAGCTACCCAGTTGATCCCCCCCTCCCCCCTCCCACCTAATGTGTGCGCCTAACGTTTTGCTAGTAACCGTAGAAGCTAGTTTAAACGTAATTGAAACAAAATGATGTTGAAATTCAAGTTGAGCTGAGAGCTTTTTATTTCGGTTTGTTCGTGCTTCATGCATATGTTAGTTGTATTCTCATACCAGATAACTACTGAAATGCATTCAGGTATTTGGAAATATTTGATTAACAAGCAAAAGCGTCGAATAACGATGCATCAGAAATTGAGAACATGTAAAAAAAATATTTTCCCTTTTTTAAGGGGTTGTTATCGAATTAAATTTAGTACAAATTCGAGGTAAATGATTTCCAAGCCATTTAAATAATAATTTGTGATACCTATATGCAGCAAAATAAATTCTTTGCGAATACTACAAGAATACTTAAGTTAAGCATGCAAGGTCCTTTCCCTAATCGGATAATCACCTTAAAGTAGCCATTTTACAAAATCAAAAACTTTTCTACTCAATCCGGAGCTTATAAAATACCTATTTTAAATAATGAATATCTGTTTAGCTGACAAGACATTTCAATCCCTTCCAATTTCGATATGCTTCAGCATTAATAGGCAACAGCAGAGAATGCTAAGAACAATGGCCGACAAACAAGGAGATGCAGCAACAAGGGATAATTAGCTTTCTCACAAATAAGACGAGCGGTTGACTTGACGGACGGCAAGCTGATGCCAGGACCTTAAATGAATATTGGGACTGGGAGCTGGAGGGCAGCTCCCATTTTGGGCTCGAGGTCTGAGGAGGAGCTCAACTCTCTGCTTCCTTCTACTGCTAATTGTTGCATAAATTTTCAGAAGCATTTTGTGCAAGTGAAATATTGAATTGAGAAAGTATAACTATACTAGAGTAGAGTCAGAGTCGAAGGACATCTGCTTAAAATCCGCACACACGCACACCCTTGTGTGGACAGACAGACAGATAGACAAACGGACAAACGGACAGACAGACAGACAGACAGAGTCTGTGTGTCTCTGTCTTATTGTGTGCCCAGTTAAGCGGAATTCCTATTCATGCTATAACGGAAACAGCCATATTTGCGGCAGATAATCGGTTTTCATGTTGAATTTCTTTGGCATTGGCTGCCTGCCCAGATGCTTAACGGGCGAGGCGTGTCACGTTTGGTCAGGGCTTAGCCCGAGAACGATTCCTGTACAGAAAGGTTGGCTTTTGTCGCTGACGCAGCTGCTGGTGCGGTTTGTTGCTTTTCTTCCTGCAAGGCTACAACTTTAACCAAGCCCTTGGCTGAACTTTGACCACAGGCATAATTCTTTGCAAATGAGCAAACTCAAGCCACAGCTCAAATGCAAACTGCTGATGTGCCATAATTTGATCCAGCATTGAGCCATTGTGCTCCGGACAACACTCGACCATCGGCAAGTCAGTTGGGCAAACAAACTGGAACGGCATCTTGCGGGTGGATCAGCCTCGTAGTATTTGGCCATTGGCAACTGGCTGAGGTCCTGAGGAAAGGACCCTTCCCACTTCTGTGCTTGCTGATATGATGCTGCGATAACCTTTTAATCGAATTAATTGCATAAAACTCTTAAGTTTCTGCTCAATGTCTCAATACACATACAAACACACACATACACTTGGAAAAGAATATGCATCAGAAATAAATATTTCTTTCTTATAAATAACTCGTAATTGCTTTCCGCAAATCAAGTTCTTGCTTAAAAATATAGGAAAATTGCGAGTATTTCAAACTGCAATGCCGGTTCAAGAGCATATATTTTTCTATGTGTATTCGCAGCATAAAAGGCAGATAGAAAAATTGCTGCTTGGGAAGGGGTGGTGTGGGGTGAATAGGAGTCGACACAAAGGCATACGCAAATGGCTTTCAAAGTCGTTCAACATCGAATTGAAATTGCACTTGAATGGTTTTCAATATGCGTAGAGCGTTCAATTCCCAGCAGAGAACTCGAGCCACAGCAGTAAAAGTCCTGAGCCCTGAGCCCTGAGCCCTGACCCCTGACCCCTGATCCCTGACTCCTGACCCAGACTTGAGCTTGCAAGCTGGCAAACACATGGCCGCAGAAATAGTTCAGCTCGAGTCGAAGGTCCCAAATCGATTCAGAATTCGGGCAAGAACGGGCACCAATCAATCCATTAAACGTGCACCTTTGGGCGTTAAATTGATTTATATTGTGCTTAAGACATTGAGCAACAGCTTTTGTAATTCTTGTGCTCAAGTATTTGGCGAAAAGCTCTCCCCAATCAACCAGCTGAGGGTTGTTCAACATAAAGAAGATCTTCCTGTGTGTTTCACAATTCGAGAACTTGATACAGTTCAGAAATCTTCCATGCACACTCTGGATATGAGTTGTTGCATCTGAGGCTCTAATGCAGGGTATTTCTAGTCGAGCACTATTCAGCTTTTACCCATTCTCTGATGCCCACTTTCGAACATGGTTGCAGTATTATGCAAAGTATACTTTTGGGGTTGTCTAAAATAAAATGAAAGCACTATCAAACACAATAAGGTAAAGTGTCTCTATTTCTGTGAACTAAAGATTCAGCTTAAATTTCACACAGACCATTTAAATTTGCTCGAACGCACTTAATAAATTGACCAAATCGGATAACTTAAAATTTGCTTGCCATGACATAAATAATGGTTTGAATTATATTGCATTTGACTCTTGTGTATGGTCAGTGAAGGAAATATTATTTTGAGTTCAGTTTATGGTTTTTATAAAAATATCACTCGTTTGGGGCAAACTTGCTTTTGTTTGCTGCTTGGCCAAACTCGCAGGTTTCCATAGTTTGCTTGGCGACTCTCGATCAATTTTCTTGTCCCACACGGCGTATGATTGCTGAGAATCAGCTTGAAAACAGTCCACAAACGCACTGCTCCCAAGAGTCTTCTTAGCCTAGCAAAGCCACAGAAATAAATTGCATTTTATATATTTTAATTCGCACATTTATAGCTTGGCATGCAGGCTGAATATGAAAATGGAAATGAAAATGGAAAAAGTAAGGTTCGCATTTGCAATTGAAGCAGGTAGCCCGAAGTGCAGTGCCAGTGGCGTATGTATTTATGTAAATATATAATAGAAGTAATGTGCACCTTATGTGGTGCCACTGGCAGGCGGACTAAGCTAAACCCAAAGGCGACTGCAAAAGGACTTCTATACCGGCAAGCAACTGGCTGCCAGACTGCCAGGCTGCCTGCCTGTGAATGCCAGCATATTGTGATATGCCATGGACATGCTGGAAACTTGGGTTCTCTGCTAGCTAACTGCTGCTGCTGCTGCTACTCTTGCTGCTGCTGCTGCTGCTGATGCTGCTCTCAAGCGGACTGCTTGTGTGGCCGCCGTTGTCAGCGTTCTCGGCGAGGCTTAACTTTGACTATGTGTGTGTGTTGGTGAGTTGCCGTTGTTCTTGCAACCAAATTTGCATGTGAGTGTGTCGGTCAGAGTCAGACATGCTTCCATCCACCCCCAGCAACACACACACACAACTCCTCCATCCCAAAACGATGCTGCCAGTCTGTGTGAAAAATGTAATTTCAACGTTATCCTGACGTAATGCCAACGTTATCTGCTTTTACACACCGCCATGCTAGACACACACACAGAGACAGATCATGAAAGAGAATGACAAAAGAGAGAGCCAAAGACAGAGAGAAAAAGAGAGAGAGAGAGAGAGGAAAAGAGAGAAATAGGTGCGGGTCGACTATGCATATGTTTGTTGCTTTACTGTTTTGTTTTGCCGCACTTTTGTTTGCGCCACTTTGTTGTTCTTTGTCCTGCCACCTTCTCACCAACATCGTCATCCACTTTGTCGGCCACACACACACACACATTACCATTGTCGTTATCCCTCATCTGCAGTTGTGCCACATTGTTAGTAACGGGTTTTGGTTTGTATTTATTGCATAATTTTGATGCCATAAAATGGAATTTGTCATGGTAAAATTGTTTTGAATTTTAATTTACTCTCATCTGCAAGCAGCCAACAATACAATAAGCACGTATAGAAAGAGATGCCAGTCTTACCTGTCAACGCAAAACCAATAAGAGCAACAGCAACAGCAACAACAGCAACAGCAGCAACAACAAAAACAACAACAATAGCAACATTCACAATGGATACAAACGGGCTGGTAGCTGTCAGCCGTAATATAGTATATCTTGACACTGACACATATAAGTATGCTATGAATATTGTGTCAGGTCTGTTGGCCATTTTGCTGCTGTCGCTTTTTCAATATATTAATTACAGATTGCAGCCACGTTGAATATAAGATGGATAGATTAGTGTCGGGCCCAGAAGGAGTTGCGGGCGGGGGGGAAGTGGTATTTGGTTGTTAGACACAATATTGTTAGGTCTTCACGTTTTGCACAAACCATTACAATACAAAAGTGTATTTTGCAAGTGATGGCTTTTGCTTGCTTGTGTTTATGATGGCTTTGTCACTTGGCCCCATTTACGCCCACATCCACATCCACGTCCACGTCCACGTCCACATCCACGCCCATGTTCTGTTGTGTGGACCCAACAGCTGACTGTCTGAAGTGCACTTTGATTTCTCTACAAAAATAGCGCAAAAAGCAACAGCAGAAAACAACCAAACCCGAAAAGACTGAACGATCAAGCGATGGAAGGGGTGGTCAGATGTTGGGAATAGATTGAGAGATTTATGCCGTGCAGTCATTTTGCTTTTGTTGCTCAAGCTTTTGAGGTTATTTATGTATATACTGTGTGTCTCTGTGTGTTTGCCAGTGGTTGGTCAATTCAATTTGTAGTTTATTTATACATACAAATGCCCATCCACATTTCAGTCAGTCTCTCCTGCTGGACGATTCGAAAACCAATTTCAACATGGCCTTCTTGACAATAAGATACTCTAATCTCATTAAGCGTTCTCCAATTTCGCAACGCAAAGCTTAATCTCTAAATATTCAAAGCTAATTGCAATGATACACAACCAATAATTTTCTGCAAAATACACATTATAATTATAATAAAAGTAAAAATAAAAACAGAAAACAGAAAGCCATAAAGTTCGGTGAATTAATTTTGAACAAATTTGATAGCAGAGGATTGAAAATGTATGTTGTTTTGGGACATGCACAATTATCAACTATCAAAAAATTGTTTGCAATTGATACACAATTAAGAAGTTGAATATTCATATAGAACGCCGTTACTCAACCTACCAAAACACGATATTGATTATTCTTCGTCCAAATTTTGGGAGCTGGTGTCGCATAGCTGGTGTCTCATCAGTTATGAGCAACAGACGATTGGCAGACTGGGATTGGAGGCGCCTCCTCAACTGCGTTACAAGCTTAACGATAAAGCTGTAATGCCCTCTGCAAGGGCACTTCAATATCATACAAAACGAAGGAGAAGCCAAAAATTGCACATTTTATTTTGTGAAACAATAAACACAGCGTCTGGGTGGCTCTGACGTTTGCTAATAACGCTGTCAGGGCCAAGACCCGCTCACTCAGTGCATCTTGTCGTATGTGGCACGTTCGATAATTCGACAAATGTCAGGCGGGCAGAGGCAGAGGGACAAGTCGGGCAGGAGAAGGTAATTTTTCTGCCAGGTTCGTTGCTACTTTTCGGTCCTGTAAGCCGTAAGTCCTAAGAAAATTAGCAGTCAGCTTGGCATTCCTGTGCTTACCGCGTGTATGTTTATGGCGTATGGATGTGACGAGATTCTTGTGCAATCTTTCACCAGCGACACCTAATTAAAATGGCGGCCTGCCGAGTGCAGTGTCGTATTTTTTATTGATTGCCAAACTGACGCAAAGTGCAAAAATAAACATTTTAAGCTTACCTTCTTTACAGATGTAAAAATTACTCTTTCTCTCTCTCTCTCTCTATCTCTGTCTGTCTCTGTCTTACATACTCACACACACACAGTCAGTCTGTTTACATTTGTAGTTGCAGGTTGTCATATTTCAGATAAATACTTGTATATATGCATATTTGTGTTGGCACGTTGTCGAAAATAGTTACCTGCAAGCAAGAGGAATGTAAAATTTAATTAACGCAAAATAATGGCAAATGTTACGCATTTCGTAAAACTTAACAACAAATACTAAAATGCTGGTTTTCCGAAAACACATTTTCCTCACACTCGAATTTCAGAGAGCAAAAACATTTCTCTGGTTATTGTTTGTTCCATTTACAGAAATAAATGCAGACACACACACACACACACACACATACACACACACATGAACATATACATATACATAGTTTGCCATGTTTAATTATAAGAATCCCATTGAGGCTCAGAGGGGATGGCTCTTATAAGCCAGCACTAAGTTAATCCCCAAAAACATTCTTAACACAATTAGTGAGGCTTAACAATATCAGCAGTAACAATAACAGCAACAACAACAACACCAGCAACACCAACAGTAATCAAATATAGTAACACACCCAGATTTTCGAGCTTAGTAGTTCATTTTCTCTTTTCATCTGCACTTTGCAATTAGTGAGTGCGACTTAGCACTTTTCCTAATCAATTTCCCGGATTTTTAAAAGAACACCTCAACATTTAAAAAATAATGAAAATTACAAATATAAGTGAAAATTGTTCATATCATAAATGTATATAACAGCTTGATGCCCCTATCAACATTTCCTACATTCTGTCAAGTTGCTGTCCGTCCACTTTCCCATATGGGACAACACTCAGTATTTTCAATCTTTGTAGGCAATTTTGTGAATTTTAGAGAGTATGTCGGTGTCAATTATAATCACCATAATTTCAGCATCAGTATGGGATGTCCCTATATCATTTTGTTGCACTACTGATCATATTTATAGTACTCACTACGACAATGTAAGCAATCCAATGCAAAGAATTTGAATTACAATATACAAATCGCCAAGAGTCAAGATAAATGAGTACAGAAATACCCTACCAATGGAAATACTATAAAATAATTGAGTTTGTTTGAGTCTGTGTATTGGATATCTATATTATATGGGAAATATGTATGGTATGTAAACATGCTGAGCTTTGTTTCTTCGCCACACTCTTCCTTTGTTCAGATGCATTTTAGGTGAATGTTTCTTACACACTGGTGGCTGGTGGTCGTTGTTTAGTTGGTGGTGTTGGTAGCGGTGGTGCTGGTGGCTGAGTGGCTGGTGGCTGGTGGCTGCTTGCCTGGTTGTCTAGTGATGAATGCCGCTTGGTTGCACTCTAAATAAACTTGTGTGCGTTTGGTCCACAACACATCGGCGACTGCATTTGGTGCAATGTTTGCTTCAGATCTGCTTCAACTTGCCTGCATCTCTCCCTCTCTCGCTTGTTATTTATCTCTGTCTCCCTGCCTCTCTCTCTGCCTCTCTCGTTAGTATGCCACTATCAGTATGTGACACTTTGAGCTGTATTAAATATTTTTGCAGCTGCATTTTGTGCAATTGCGAGTTGCTTTCAATTGCAGACGCAGTCGTTGCGAATTCTGCTTAACTTATGGATAATTCAGAAAAACACACACAAGCATTTATGCACACACACACACACACACACACACACACACACACACACCCATATTCGTATGCAAGTGTCGGCAACTAATCTCATAAATCGCAAAGGTAAATATACACAAACATGAAAAACGTTTAAAAAGAATTGCGCAACGCTTATCTTCTCCTTTTTTGTATGTGTCTTTGTCTGTATGTGCTTCAAAGTGCGCGTGTGTGTGTGTGTGTGTGTGTGAGCTTTTATGTAGCACTGTAATATCATCCACAGACTGGGTTTTCTTCACTTTTGATGCTACTTTTTCATGGTCCCGTCTGGCTGCATTTATTTCCATTTAATTTGCGGTCTGAGCGCACTGGAAGTAAACTCAACCTTGTGCTCCTCCCATAGTCCACTGGGAATAAGAAGTGAAGACTGCTCGCAAATGCACCATACGTATGCGTATACAAATACGAGTACGAATACGAATACGAATACGAATAGAGTCGAAATGTCTAGCCTACCAACCAACCAACTGGGCCTACTTATGGCGATTGCAAAGGGCAAGCACTTTATTTGCCATTCGCTATGAATGTTTAATACGAAACCGTTGAAACCGTAACTGCCAAAAATCGACGCTTTTCACACTTAAGTCGAAATTTATTGCACTTTGCATTTAATACAACGGATTAGGTGCAATATTGTTCATCTGTGATTGGCACTTTTAAATCGAAATATATTTGATATTGAAATGATCCACATTAAAATGCAACTCACTTAAATAAAGCCTGGCTAACTAGACTTTTAAACTATAGATTAAAGCTGCGAGAATTCGAATTGAGCTCGAAGCAAAGTTATGAGAAATAAACATACACATATGAAATTCTTAACAGTTTCTATATCATAACATTAAAACCGACATTAATCAAACAAGTTTAAGTTAGTTTCTAGCTGCAAATAATTAGAAACGTGGACAAAGCAATGGTTAGCATTTTAGCTTTGGTTAATAATGTCGTTTCCGATTTCAATTTCCTTTTAGTCTTTCACTCCATTTGCGCGAAGCTTTGGACAATATTTGTGGAAAGGTGTTGCACCGCTTGGCAAACACACAGCCAACCCACCCAACCACCCAACCACCCGCCGACTAACGTCAACACACACCCAACACACACGGACAGACACAGCACCGACAGTTGGTGCCACTTATTTGCCGAATGACACAAAAATTCGATTGGCGACGACCAGCTCGCAATTGGCAATGGCATAGCATTGCATTGCAGAGCAGAGTGGAGCAGTGCAAAGCCATGCTGTTGAGTCACTGGAGCTGCGTGCCAGGGGGGAAGGAAGTTTGAGTTGTTAAGCTGCTTTCGGCGCACTATCTGCTAGACCCACACACTCACAAACACTCACACACAGGAAGAGGGGCTCACACAAAGCGAGAAAATGGCTGGCCATGTTGCATTTCGTTGGAAGTGGTCAAGAGCATGGCTTGAATGTTTTTCCATGTTGCTTTTTCACATATGCAGCAGCAACAGCAGCAGCAGCAGCAGCACAACGGCTCCACTTGCTCTTTTTCTTTGTCATCCACTCTTTGCTCCTCGCACTCCATGCACTTGTATTCGTATGCCACTTTCATACGCTACTAAATCTCGCAAATGTGCATCGCACATCGTTGCGTATAAGCTAGAATTCAGGGCTGCACAAGCAGCCCTCGAATGAACTTCTTGCGCAACACATTCAAAGCTTTTGTTATAAGCACAGGCATTAGTCGTTTAGTTCCACTGCTCAAATGCATTCATTGTGATTCCATTAATGTGAAAATGTTTCGTTAACTCACGATGCTTAGAAGCGCTGATGGAACTTAATTCCGCTTGATTCTTACTTCCATTTAGTGTAAATTTCCATCTTCAACATTTCTTGCATTCTGGAATATCTACAGTATGTTAAACTGTTGCCTTGCCTTGCCTTATCAACAAGATATTCAAATAATATGGGACATATAGTTGAATCATCTAAGTTTGTTACAAAACTCATGATGAATATATTAATTTGGACTACCCGCACTATTGGTCAAATGTTTAGTGCTGAGCTTTAATTGCATAGAATACATTTTCAAAATTGCATATCATAGAAGATTATATGCATTTGGGATCCCTGGTTATTTTTAACAGTTTTGCCTTGACCTCTGCCTCTAGCTCTGACTTATTCACAGTGTCCCATTCAGCTTTGTCTGCGTTTATTTATTTTTGTATACCGAATAATTTTTCTTTCAGACACACACACAGAGGGAAAGAGAGAGGGAGAGAGAGAGTGAGAGAGAGAGAGAGTCACACATCATAAATATGGTCGACCCAAAGTGTCATTTTGTCGATTATTTCTTTGGTGCATAGAAATTACGTACATATTTCAACTTTAAGGCAACATGCTACATTTTCTTGGTGTTGTGTGTGGCTGCTGCTGTTGCTCTTGCTGCGGCATTATGAAGACGCCCGAGCAATTTAGCAGAGGCAGATAGACAGACAGACAGACCTAAAGAGTGGACGCTGCAAGCTCTCAAGAAAGATTATTCGAAAGCAAAATACAAATGATAAACGAAATATACAACAAATGGATTTAAAGTTGATATTCAGTTTTCATTGCTGTTGTTGGTGTTTGTTAAGTTGTATTTCGATTAAGCAGTTGGAATGCATATGCAAATAATGCGTCGCACGTTGCGAATACGTAATGTCAGCATTATTCATTAATCAAGGAGAAAGGGGCGAGAAAAAAGACCACAAGCGATTAATAGGAGTTTGGCAAATTGCTGCAGAACAATTAATTGGTCAGCAAATTTGGATTTAATTTCACATTACGCATCGCTTAGTTATTAAGCCCTTGTACGGGCCGCACTCGATATAGTGGCAGCAGCCAGCAACCAGGCACAGTTGCGTGTCAGTGCCGCGATGTTTTACGTTAGTGTTGTTGCACAGCAAACTAATTAGTTCAAGCAACCGCAAAATATTATATGAATGTAAATTTGCTTATACTTTTTTCGACACTGACACTTTTGACTTCCATTGTTATTAGAATGAGGCAGGTATTAATATATTTTATTGAAAGTGAAAGTCATTTCGAAATATCAAGAAGTCAAAAGTTCAATCAAAGAAATTCTTGTTTTTGTTTTTTGGTTTTCAAGCAAATTCAATTGCATTGGGTGGAGGGTATCAGCTCTTCGGCAATCATATGACAACAGTTCATGATTGTTATTCGTTTCACGGGGCGTATAACTGATCCGGAGTTGAATTGCGATGCGATGCGGCCACAAATTGAATAATTGCACGGGTTTTTTATACGAGTACAGCTTGCTAATTTTCCCACGCTGCTGCTGCTTCTGCTGTGCGGAAAGCAGCAACAACGTTGTTAGATGGCTCTTAAGAGTGGGAGAGAGGGGAGTGGCTGGGCAGTGAGATAACAAAATGTGGGTGCTGGGTGATGGTGGGAGGAGAAGGCAAGGGGGGAAGGGAAGGCAAAGCCAGCTCACTAAATCATGATAATTGAATAAAATTGCATGTCAACAGTGGATTAACACAAACAGAGAGACGAACAGAAGAAAATACTTACAGACAAAGAAAGAAGGGAGAGAAATGGAGGAGCTAGAGGAGGAGGAGCTAGAGGAGAAGGAGACGAGGCGCAGACACATTATCGTTTCGAAATTATATAAAAATTGCATAGAAATGATTATTTGGGAAAGTAACAAGCAAAAGCGCTTAAAGAAAATCGCCAAAAGAGAATGGAACTCAAAACAATACTCGCAGACCTACGATTTTTATTTACTTGTGGTATATGGATTTTAAGTCGGATCAACAAGACTCCAGGCAACCGGATTTTCCATAAGTTGGCCTTAAATTGCATTCTGCGGCTTATATTAAAAACAATGAACTGCAAATTGCGTGCAAATTATGTAAAAACAAAAGGAGACGCCTGCCCGCAAAACCCCAAAACACCCACAGGCTCAAGCGTGGCTCAGAGAAAAGACAAACAGAACTAACTAAGAGCAAAAAAGAAAAGTAAAAAAGGAAAATGAAAGGCATAAAGAGCAGAGAGGTGGCAGCCACAAAAAGAAGAAGAAGAAGAAGAAGAAGGAAACTGCGTTTCAGTTTTCCCCAACTTGCAGCTAAGTAAAAATGCCCGATGGAGAGACGATCACAAAACGAAATGGAATGAAATAAAATAATTGAAATTAAAATACGTACACTCGCTAAGTAATAAAATCAAATTAATTGAAACAATAACAAGCGAGTTGAATGCCTTTAATTTGACGCACCCAGGCTCGCGTTAAGAAACCAAAGTGCATTGCCATATTAAGCATCAAAACTGTCGGCAACAACAACATTACCATCAAAAGCAACAATAGCAAAAACAACAGCAACAACAAGCAAAAAGAAACAAAACAAAGCGAGAGCAACGTGTGCACATTTTATTTTCATATTTATGTCTTGTGCCTGCGAGACTTTTATAGCCAGCGAGCAAAAGTTTCAATTTCTGCAATTGTTAAATTTCTGCACGCACAACAAATAAAGATGAACGAAACGCACACACACACACACACACACACACACACACATACAGCATACAGCATACATACACACACATATATACACTTGCAGAGCAGATATCACGGTGCATGCAACGATGTGAATGACCAGAGAGCCAGTCCCCCACCAAAAACCGAAGTCAACAATGTGAGCTACGAGACGAAATGGCTGCCATGACGGTAAATGGGGCTGGCAACTCTGCAGACATTCCCGCCACTTGAACAATTTTTGACGTCAGTGTTGGTCTTGCAATGCCCGACACCCATTCCCAACACACACACACACACACACACACACACACAAATCGGGTATATTAGGTGTGAGTTACCTCTTCATTAATTTGTTCTCTCATTTAAGGTACTACACTGCTGAGCTGCACCTTCTTGCATACCTTATGCATACATATGTATACAGGGTATGTAGCACTTTAAATAACTTTCGAATTTATTTCTCCTTTGATTATAACTTGGCATTCGATTATTTAAACCAATGCGAATTTGTCATCGTTAAGCTGGAACATTTTAAAGTCTTATTTCCATAGGAGAAACAACGGATAACGCTAAAAGTGTTATGTGTTCTTCATGTTTTTTAAATTAACTTGAATAAATTGAAAATACATACACTTTTGGTTAGACACACGTTAAATAAGCTAATTTCACTAAAAATTATATAAATAATGGTTCTTCTCCAATTGGTTAATATGTGACTAAATTTTGATTTCAAATACAAACTGTGACATGGATGTATAAAACCGAACTTGGCTGAAATCGTAAATTGCACTAAAGACTATTTGCTTGGGTTTTGATAAGAAAGAGGTAAGAAAAATCATCACCACTTACAACAAATATTACGGCTAATTTTCATTAAAATATTTATGCTAATTTTAAAGCGAAAACACAACAAATGAACTCTATTGGCATTATTTAGGATGTATACCAAAAAAGATGAATATATGCATATCTTTGCTGGGTATGTTATTACTTGTCGGTGTGTGCACAAAGGGTATTCTATAGTCTACTATTTGATGGTTGAGAAACTGCAGCATTCTCACTTATTGTTGCCTGTTGTATGCAACGACTGTCAGAGTCATTGTCGCTGTCGTTGTCATCGTTGTTGTCAGTGTCTGTTTCTGTTGCTCTGTATGGTTATGGCTGGTTGTTTTGTTGTTTTCTTCTTTTTTTTTTTTGGTTTTTGTTCTTGTTGTTGTTGTTGTTGTTGCCATTGGCGCTGACGCTGTTTTCGCTGTACGTGTTAGAAAATGCGACAACGTTGACGAATTTTCGATATCAATTTGACTTGCTGTGCTCGTCTAATTAAATCAACATTGTTGCGACTGTTGTCAAAGTCGTTTTTGTGTTTTTGGGTGAATTACACAAAGATGATGATACACACACACACACGTACACACATATATATATACACACAGGCAGACACATATAGAAGGTCGAATGCAGCGATGGAAATTCAATTACTCCAATAAGCAAGCCAAGTGTCAAGAAACAGAATTATGATCGACAAATGTCAATTTCAATTAAACGCGCCAAAATGCGTAAATGCAAAAAATTGGCGAATCGCAATCACAAACGGCAGCACACCAACTGACTTACTAGCAATCTGAATGAGTATCAGTATCAAAATGAGAATTAGAATGAGAAGACTGGGGCTGAGGCTGAGACAGAGACTCAGATACTCAGATACTCAGATACAGACCCGGGGCCACGTTCAAGGCCAGGGAAATGGAGCAGGGCCAAGCGATGCGAGCAAGTGGAGCAAGTCAGCCGAGTCAAGTGAGTCCGAGCGAGTCACTCAGTCGAGAGTTCATTTGAATTGCCAGCCATGCACCGATTGACATTTTCTCCTCTTGTTTTCTTTTCTTTTCTTTTTTTTAAATTTTTTCTCTGACTGTTGGCGGTACTACTCTGCACCCGCACCCAAAGGTTGGAGTGTAGATTTCATACGCAAATCAATTTAATGAAAATCCATTCGCTTAAGTATGTGAGCTAGAGGCACCATTTTGCTTCAATGTCTCAGCCCCAACACTGCCATCTTACATGTTTTGTGCAGTTTATTAGCTGATATGCAGCTGTAGCTCTCGCTTTACTATATATCTATATCTATCTGCACGGCTCATTAATTGGGGCGTATTTAGAATGCCGCGGACAGGGCGTATACGTGATTTCTAACTGCAAGCAGCCAGGCAGGTTATGTATAAAGCTGCTGCTGCGTTTGACACAGTTCGACTCCAGTTGAGGTGCAGCCCGTCCAGTTGCGTCTTTGGAGCTGCTCCTGGGAATCCGCCTCACCATATGTGTTATTAAAGCCATGCAGAAAATTAACAATTTCCGCTGCAACCCGTTTGCCTGCCAATTTCGAAAGCCTGTTTTCGATTAGTTATTTACATGCTGTTCGCCTTGTTTGGCTATGTTGGTGTTGCTGCTACTGCTGCTGCTGCATCTGTTGCTACTGCTGTCAATGACTCTTTTTCCTTTATAAAAAAAAATAATAATCAAAACAAAATTATCAGGAATTGATATGGACAACAGCGGAAACTGAACACGCTCCCAACCGCAGCATACCACACACTGCACCCATTTCAGTCAAAAGAAAAGTGTCGCTCTGTGATGTTTGCTGGCAAATCAATTTGCCTGGTGCATACAAATCGAATTGAGTGTTGATTTATTGGCCATGATCTGATTTTGAGCAAACAAGAAAACCCATTTAGCGACATGTCCAGGAATAAATAAACCAACCACATCCACAACACAAAACCTCACCAAAACCCACTGTGTGCGTTGTGGCTTGGAAGAGCGATGAAACTGTCTGTGTCTGCGACCAGGGGGTAGGGGTAAGAGGATAGATTTGTCAAATGGCGCTCATAAATCTAATTGAATTAGCGTACGAACATCAAATCAAAATTTACGCATATATCCGCCAGGAGAATTGAGGAGATGACAGGTTAGGGTAGGCCGGGAAGAGGTGGCGGTTAAAATAGTTCAAGCAAAAATTGACTTTTCAAATTCAAAAGACGCAGTGCAAGGCGAAGTGGATACACTGCTGATGCCCCATGGTGGAAAAGTGGAGCGGTGAGTAGGTGGGGAGGGGGGGGGGGGGGTTGTGTGTTGAGGGGTACGCTTTTGGCGTTATGGTGTGAACAAAAGTTGAACGAACTGCGTTGTGATGATGATGATGTAGATGTGTGCGTGTGTGTGTTTGTGTTTGTGTGTGTGTGTGTGTGTGTGTGTGTGTGTTAATATGAATGCAATACAGCGAAAGGCACGCGATGCTGTGGCCATGACGTGGACTTGGCTAAAACTTGCTCATGTTGTGCACAGCTTGTGAGCAAATAATTTGCACAAATATTTGCTTTACATTCTAAAAAAGAGTCCAAACTATTCAAAACGATATACAAAAATTGTGTAGAGGGTGTATTTTTTGTCTCTTTCTTTTTGTGTCATGGATTTGCGTATTTAATTCATTTGATTTTCAACATAAATATTTAGACAAGGTCTGTGGTAATGGTAAAATTCAAAAGGAATATGTCTATGTGCATAAATCCAAATACATTCAACATTTTGTGACATCATTTATAATGCATTTGTACCATCTTTACTTGACCCCCCTTAAAATTAAAAGTCATTTGTGAAAAATTACATTTAATACACAGAGATACCAGAAAATTACCAACAGTTGGCAGATTTCGATTTAAGATATTTTAATTTGAACGTTATTTTAATACGACTTAAATGATGTCCTTTCGAACAAAAGGGATTTGTCAGTGAAAGATAATTTCAAATTTTAGTGGTTTGTTGATGAGAAGCAAAAATTGAATGCATTTCAGCTCTAATACTGGGGATGGATCTGAAGACATTTTTGTTCCCACAAGATAATTAGCCAATTGATTTGTCATATCCGATCGAAGAATGGCCTTTAGAGCACTGCAGCTTAAGACGACGCCAGTATAATAAACTACATTATTTAATTTAATGAATCCCTATGTACGACACTGTTGAAAAGATTCAAATAAATTGTAATGGCACCAATAACTTGGTGTGTTTAAAAGTAAATAGTAGTAGTAGTAGTTTATATTATATAATTAATATATTTATCTATGTCGTAGTGGAGTTTCTAGATTTAATTTCAATTGTATTTCATAAAAAACTACTTTTAAGTATGGAAACAATGTTGTTTTTGAATTACCTTTATAGGAGAATAGAGTTAAAAGATAGGAGTGGTCTGTAGTGTGGATGTAGTTAAAAAAAATACAATTATGGTTAATAATATAGGGTGAGCTATGTATTATTTCAAAAACAAATATCTACAAATGTAATATTTATGTGATAGTAAAGACTGAGGGTGAAAAACAATCGTGAAGTAAATGGCGTAAGTATGAGTGATGATTTTTTCTGACCCTGCATTATTTTCGGTATGACTCTCGTCAGAGTAAAGTATTCTACGCTCAAACTAAGGAATTCATTTATTTGCCTGTCTCGAAAAGTCTCTAAGCTTATTAAACTGATGGAATACATATTTATTCTACTCGACATGTATTTGCGTGCATATATATAAATATATATATATGTATATATATATATATATATGTATATATGTGTGTGTGTGTGGGTATGTGTGTGTACGGTCATCTCCCATTCGACTCCATTCGAATTGAATTGATTCGTATACATGGAGAGAGCATCTTGGCTCACAATCAGCACAGACACAAATGTTAAATAAGTATTAATAGCGAGACAAATTGAATTTTCGCATTGTACGCAAATTCATTTGGCAGCGGATTTTATTTTATTCAGACGTTCATTATATTTTATGGCTATGAGTAATTAAATTCATTCTTGTATTATATTAAAAAAAAAAAAAACAACAGCATTTTTTGCGCCAGCTTTAGTTTCATTCAATGCGTATATGTATATTTTATTCATTTTTTGACTAGTTGAATGAAAAGATTTTGTATTCATTTTTGTTGCTGCTGCCGCCTGTTGTACAAGCAATTTTGACTCATTTTCTACCACTTAATTTTTATGTTGTGCCCCATATTTGTGCTTCTCTTTGCTGCTGTTGGCCAACGGATTTTTTTTCTTTTGTTGCATACGCCATTTAAACATACACCAGCCATCAATATCTCAGTGTGTGTGTGTGTGTGTGTGTGTGTGTTTTGTATTTGTGTGTGCTTGGCAAGCGTGTTTGCCTTAAGCTAACGGCTAAATAGTTGAACTTGACTAAACTGGATAGCAACAACATGCTTCTTCTCTACACGTATCAAAATATCTGAGCTGCTAGTTATCTCCCTTCTGCACATTATATACAAAAGTGCCTTTCAGTATGGAAAAGAAGAGTGCAGTTTGAAGAACAAACAAACAAATTCAAAATCCATCATTTCTAAATTGAAAAAAAAAATTAAAAGTTATGTAAATATTGGGAATAACCAGGAAAAACGTAATATCAGAGTCCGTGAATTCATTATTTAAGATTTGTGCTTCGTTAAGATGTGTGTTAAGATTAAGTTGGCAGTTGACAACTTAATGAGAAATGCATGACTATATTTAATGCATGTTTAATTATTATTTAACATATGATAATCAAGAAAGATTTTGCCTGACAACGTGGAAGCTTCAAATGGTAGAATATTTCCAAGGATGACAAGTGGCATGCCATAATAACGAATCAGTCAACAATATTAAGTCGCAATCGGATTAAAGACTTGGAAATGTCGATTTACTGATCAGGTTGAAAGTTATTAAACTTGAATTTTATTGAATATACTCTGTTCTCAGTGAAGTCAAAAGTATATTGTTTGAATGTGCGCTATTGAGTAACATGAATGGATTTAAGATTAGATATAACACAAATCCAAATCTTCTACAATTTTTAAATCACTTTACTTCATTTCCACACCGATTTAGCCTACTTCATGGAGAATACAACCAAGCAAAAAACATCAAGAATAATATTACTTAACTCGAAGCAGAGTATTCGGCACGTTAGATAGTATTGGACGTGCTTTTTTCCACTGATTTTAATTTTCTGGTTACTTTTTGTGCGTTGTGGCATTTAGTATTACTAGTGCATAAGTCATATGGGTTGAGTACTTTGCCATTTCTCTCACTTTTCGCTGTATCTTTTGTGCATTTCTTCAACATGTTTTCCACTTTAAACCTTTTTTACAAACACACACATACATACATGCAGTTCTAAATGTCTAACCAGTTGTGTCTATGAGCCAAGCTGTTTTTGTTGCTGTTACTTTTGTTGCTGCTGTTGTTGTTGGCTGGTCAACCTGACATGTGAGCCACAGGCACGAATACAAATGTTTAAACTGCTGTATTTTGTGGCAGTGATTGTTGTTGTTGCTGTTGCGGCGGCTTCAGGCTTCTATGCTCAACACCAAACCAGAGTCATAAAATAGCAACACCAACAACATCAGCAACAAAAACAACTTGGCTCATAGACACAACTGGTTAGACATTTAGCAGCCAGGAGAGGGGCCAGCCACCAGAGGGTAGCCGGTCGCCGCCGTAGCCGGTTTTTTTTTTATTATTATTTTACCATCCACACACGCACACACACACTGTGTCGGCATTTCTCTTAAGTGTATGGGTGTGTGTGTTTATGTGTGTGTGTGTGTGTATGTGTGTCTGTGAAAAATGCGCGCCACTGCCAAACAAATTAACAACAACACTTGAAAAAATCTCCTCCACACACATAAACATACGTGCATAGAGCAAGAGAGCCAGAGTTGAACACAAAATACAAAAAAAAAAAAAGGAAAAAAGAAAAAAGGTTAGAAATTGGAACAATGACCGCCAAGTGCTGCCGACGTCGCGGCTAACGTCGACGTCGCTGTCGCCGCTGTTGCCACCGCCGCGGTTTCAGTTGTTGCCAACACCCGCGTCGCGGTTCATTCACACATTTTTTTGTTGTACCCATTTGAAAGCTTGAATTACTTTTTCTCTGCTTACATTTTTCTTTTGCTTCTTTCTTTAATTTTTTTCGCATTTCAGATTTGTGACCTGCACTTAAATAGTTTCGATGTGGGCTCCTGTGTCTTTTTATATTCACCCTGCTCCTAAATATATCCTTTTGTGCAGCGATACTTGCATTCTTTGGTCGCATGTGTATTCCAATTCTCTTTTCCAGATTAGTTTATTTTTATCATATCATTGCAAGCTGAACTTAGCGCCCTTATTAGGGTGACAAATAAATAAACGAAACTCAATTGGCCAAGACAAATGGTTCCCTGGCATGTTTCTTGTAAAATAATCATTTATGTACCATTACTGAAGTAAAATAAGAATTAGATAGAAAACAGACCATCTTTGACCATACACTTGTTGCCATATTCATCATTACTCCATCTATTATTCGCAAATGGCCAACTAGTACCGCTTCATATTATGCTCTAAATCAATTACCCAACCAATTAAAAGCTCATTTCTTTTGTAAACTGTGCACTTAGCTGTCATATCAAATATTTACATTGTTGATTGTTTTTGTATATGGTTTGTTTTTGTTATTTGTTTAGTTACCGTAGATGTCAATGATTCTGGTTAATTGCAGTTTATTGGAGCTTATGTTTTTTATCTGTCGCTTGTTTATTCAATTCAAGTGCGCTTAAATTTAATTTGCTTTTACATTGAAATTTAATGACTTATTGCTTAATAAACATTTTTTCCACATTACCTTGTACATATTAATGTTATTGTATTTTAATTAATATGTTTATTATTTTATTTGTTGCTTATTTCCACTAAAATTGCAGTGTGCATTATTCAAATTATGCTAGGTTGTTTGCATAAATCGCCACACAAAGCGGCAAATAAAGATAAATTAAAGAAAACATTCACACGTAAGCATCGACTCTTGGATACGCTTCTGTCTAAAATAAGTTGATAAACAAACATACAAATGTAAATTTGGGGGTCATTCCAGGATACTGCAGCTACAAAGTATCCTTTTTTCAAGCAGCTCGATTAGTTAGGAAAATTCGCTTAAGTTATGTATTCCTATATATTTTTTTTAATGTATATTGGATGCGCACATCATTTCGCAGTCATTGTAATTATTTAAAAATTGTCACACAGTTTTAGGGTAATGCTGAAAGCTGAAATAATTTGCACTGCTTGTCGCGTAGAGATTTAAAATGTCAAAGAGTTGAAACCCACTTGCCGCATTAAATACATACGTGCGCATATGTATGCAACAAATGTATATCATTCCTATATAGTATCTCATTTCGAGTGTCAAGCATAAATTGTGCACATTTTGTTTAAAATTATATATTTAGTCTGTTCATCTGTGGCTCATATACAGACAGAGAGAGATAGAGACACACTCATATAAATATATATATATATAGATATATAAATATAAATTTATATAAAAATATATATATTTTTACATAGCCACCGTACGCCACTGGTTACTTGCTGAACATTTTGAATTTTGCGGTTCCCGGAGTTGATTGTTCGTTAATTGGTTTCAATACCTCGCAACCGCATTTGCCGCCAGCCTCAGCTGTCATTCGTTGTATTTTGTTCGCTTTCGATAGTCGATTGTCGATTGTCGACTGTCATTTATCGACCCGACAGTTCATCTACCCATCTGCAAAATGCTGCCCGTTTCATTCGTTTACCCCTGATGGTAATGTGCAAAATTGTAGAACAGGCAGAAGAAGGCATCCCCGATCCCATTAAGTATATAAATTCGTCTGATCTGTCAGCATAAGCACTCGGATTCGAAAGACTAAAATAGCCAGAGCCTTCTCGTATATATCACATTATTTATCAACTGGCTACAGCATTCTTAACTCATTTTAATCTATAGTTTTAGCTTGTGATTCTGCATTGCAAAAAAAGAACTGATTGTAGAGATAGTTAAAGCTAATACTTCACAAATGCTTTTAGCACTTAACGACTGCATTATGGGATTAGCCAAATTGCCATTTATTATATGCCATTTTTCATTTGAAAGCTGAAATTTCGCCAATAACTATAAAATGGTTCTCACTGTGTTTGAGTATAACTGAGTGTATTGTTGCTTTATTTACATTTTCATAACAAAAATCCAAATCAGTTGTAAAATGTTTAAATAACTGATAACCGGCAAATGCTTTGTCTTTGGGATAACGTAGCCTTTATAACTGCTGAGTGAATATTAAACATGACCTTAGCATTGAATCGAATGTCAGTGAGAAACTCGTCACGAAGTTTCAACTCTCGACACTCGAGTAAAATAGTGACGAAAATAAAATATATTTTTAAAAAAAAAGCTGATCGAAAACGGAATGCAATTTGCCTGAAGCAGAAATATAAGAATCTGAACACTCATTTACAGATACAGATACAGATACAGATACAGATACAGATACAGATACAGATACAGATACAGATACATATACAGATACAGATACAGATACAGATACAGATACAGATACAGATACAGATACAGATACAGATACAGATACAGATACAGATACAGATACAGATACAGATACAGATACAGATACAGATACAGATACAGATACAGATACAGATACAACGCGAAAAAGTCAACTTGTCCGCTGGCGCAAAGAAAATAATTTAGCATTTAACATAATTTATTTCAGCGTCGCTGCCGGCTTCATTAATGAAATTGTTGAAAGAGTTCACGATTGCTGGCTTGTTGCAATGGAAGCGGTTGGTCTCGGTGGTTGGGTGGATGGGTGGATGGGTGGCTGGGTGGGAAGTGGTGGTTGGCATGGGTTAGATGGTTTACAGCGATGTCAATAAGCGCGAACATTTTCTTGAATTACATGACTTTTGCTTTTGCAGTTGTTGCTGTCGTTGCTGTTGTTGTTGTTGCTTAGCAGATTGTTGTTGCTGCTGTTTGCTTTCTCTAATTGGCCGCAATGATTTTGTTAATTGAAATGATGCTCTCCGACTATGCAAATTGCTGTCTGCTGCCTGCTGCCTGCTGCCAGCTGACTGTTGTCTGATGTTATTGTTGCTGTTGTTGTTAATTATGTTTATTTAGCTCATTTACTCATTTAGTAATCTATTTTTGCCACATTTTAATTTCTCCACGAACTGCGCCCACTTGACAAAAATTCGACATCAAATTGCAATTAGTTTGCGAAGCCTTTAACATAACTTTTGTATTTATTTCTGTGTATACATACATACGTAATCATGTGCGAATCTCTAAGTAATTATACGTTTGTGTATTTGAGGCATATGTGGGGTGGGGGGGATGCTTACTGCAATTTGTTGTTGAACAAATCCAATGGTAATGCATGGCATTAATCTTGCTAAGCGGCCACTGACCATCTTCTGACTGTGCCTGATGCTTGTTCAAGCTGCTGTTCTGAAGCCTTTTTCGCAATCGAGTGCCTCAATTTAAGTTGTCTGCGGTTTTATGGCAGATTTATTTTACGACCCAAGTCCCGGCCTCCATCAAACATCATCAGGCATTTAAATAAGCAAATGAAAACCGCAAAAGCCACCAGCTGCACAGTTGACTACCCCGCTCCCTAATTAGCCGTCAGCCCTCCTCCTCCTCCTTCTCCGCCTTCTCCGCCTTCTCCACGTGACCAACGTCTATCAAAGACGATGCTTTGTTTATCGGGCCGAGGCCACAAGTCATTGATACTCCGTCCACCCCCTCTCAAAGACCAGAATGACACTCAAATATTTACACACACCTGTGCAAACACAACACACAATACCCGGCAAGCTCACACTCACGACTCACTCCGATTGAGGGGCATTTAATCTCCAACATTTTCATGCACACCCACACACACACACACACACACACACAAACAGACATTCAATCGAATGTGCCAATTAAATGTATTGAGAGTATTTTCAAAATTCGAATCCAACTGCCTGTAATAGCAAAAAAGACTTTTTGTTCAATTATATTGGATAAAATATAGTTTTTGATCCTAAGCAAATAAAACAGAAGCGATTAGGTTTCACAACCAGGCATTTTTGGGAAAATGCAAATGCAACGACTAAACATATAAAGAGAAGGGCCGTCCTAGTTTCTCTTATTTCAACCGTACACCAATTTGAATTTTGGCCACAGTAAATGTTGCCACTTTATCGGACAGCTGCCATGTGAGCAATCAGCCAACGACTTTTTCCAGAGAATATTGTTTTTTTAGGGTGACTTCAAATGCTGTTAAGATTCTGTCAAGCAATTAGTCAGTGATAGCCCTATGCATAAATAAATACCTGTTCTTCTCTATTTGATTGTAAAGTGTAATTCACAGTGTAATTATAATCGAATTTGGTCTGTGCTGAAAGCCAGCTGATGGCTTCCCAATTAAATCCATAAAGCTCTCAGGTGTAGGCTGATTGAGTGCGTATCTGCTCAATCAATGTTGAGTGTGGCATTCATTTAGTGCTGACGGTTGTCGTTGCTGATATTAACATTATTGTTTCCATTTGGCCCATTTGCAAGCACTGATTGACGTTCCTAATGGACACGCCCAACGGACCCTTCTCCCACCCAGTGTCCGCCTGCCCCAATCTCCAACCTCTCCTCTGATCCAACGTCCAGCATTTCAACTGTGACTTTTCAATTTTCAATTTTCGTATTGTCCAGCAAGAGTTTTGTTCCATTTTTTAAACTGACTCTGAATGGTAGTCTGCCTGCTGCGTTTTTATTTGATTGTCGATGCCTGCACTCACACACTCGCACACTCACACACACTCACACACACACTCATACACTTCTTTGATTTTAATTGTATTTCTATATATGGGGGGACGGGTGTGCAGTGTATGTGTGTGTATGTGTGTGTGTGAGTATCTGTGTGTGTATGTTTGGGAGTGATCGGCACGGACATTCGACTTCGATAATTCAATTGTAGAGCGCCCCCTCTGAATTTCATTGAGCTGTCATCAAAGTCTGTTAGGCAAACCATTCGGCGCAGTGGCCGGGGTGCAGGAAGAGGGGGCAGGTCCGGAGACGGGGATAAGAGCGTGTAACGACGAATGGCGATTCAATTATTCGAGGTGCCATCAAATAATTGAGTTAAGCTTTTATTTCAAATTGACCAACTTTTCGGTGCCATGGGTCTCTCATTGGGCCAGCTTAAAGGCATACACGAACCCACACCACCCAACCTCGGCGACCCCACCGAAAATGCCAAAAGGCAGCCATCAATTCATTACCGCTCATGCAGAAGATGAAACCCATCACAAGGCGTTCCGCAGTGTGGAGTGGAGTGGAGAGGGTGGGGGGTTGAGAGATTCAGCTCACAAATTAGCCAATTGATTTCGAGAGCCAGCAAAGCATTTTACGCTAACTTAATGAAAACGGTCATGATTTTCCAGCAACACAAGTGCACAAATGAGCTTCCTTTGCGGGCACACCATTTAGGCTGCATTTGATAAATGATTTAAATACATTCAAAATGTGCATATAGTATTATAAAAAATATATGCACACAAATATAATATAACAGCGGTTTGAGCTACCAACTCTCTCCGTGCAGTTAAGTATAGCAATTTGTAATTTAATAAACTTTGATTCGCATATTTGGGCAAATACAAATAATGTTGTGAGTGAGCGCCACTAGCGTGTGTGTGTGTGTGTGAGTGTGTATGTGGCAACTGAACATAACCACAACATTTTGCAGGATGTGACCCTAAACTAGAGCAAACTGGGCAAACAATAACAACAGCAACACCGACAGCAACACCAACACCAACAGCAACAACGGTAATGTCAATTATTATTAACACGAAAATCGTACGCATAAAACATAAATACAAACATAAACACAGACACACACACACACACACACACACTAGAATTGAGTGCGTGACTATACAAAAGTTAATGAAACAATGAGGCAACATTCCCGGAACTTGACATACTCGTAATAGAAATCCGACAAAAACATTCAAATTTATTTCAATGATAATGGTTAGTGACTATTTGAGTATAGTTTTTTATTCCGGACAAATTGGGCTATACCATTTACAAATTATTTAGCTATACAATGCCCTTTTTCGTTTAAATTATTGTTATTATAATAAAAACTGAAAAACAATAATTAATAATATAAAAATATACCCATTAAAAATAAATGGTTTTCAGCATAACACAAAGCTTTCAACCAATCATGCCGAATGAATTTGCACAAAAATTTTCTACACAAAATATACAGTGAAGCTTTATCATCGGACAGCTTACTTGGCTTACTTTTAATCCCAAAACGATTAGCCGCATTTTAAAATTTTCTAACTGAAAAATGTGTATGAAATTTAAATTAAATTCACTTGGCACAAAACTTATATTGACAGTCTGTGCTCATGGTGGTGATGGTTCCTTATGTGGAGCTTAATGTTGGCGATAATCGCCCTTTGACATATTTCATAAAATCTGTATAAATAAAATTTAAAAATTCAAAAGAAAAGTGAATTTTGATATACGTCAAGTCTTGAAAGCTGGCCGCTTACAAATTAAATGGCAGCATAACTTTTGATTGATTAAAAATGTGAAAAGCCGTAAGAATTTGGCAAGGATTATATTGTGCTTCATTTTCTGACATCTCGTTTCAGAGTGAAATTAATTTTAAAAATTGGCAAGCTTGGGTGATCAAATTTAGAGCATTTCCATTAGTTATGAGTGAAATTAGTTAGTTGCAAATGCAGTTAAAGGGCATTGTGTAAATTATTATGTGGCATGTGGGCATGTGGCATGTGGCATGTGGCGTGTGGCATTTGGCATTTGGCAATTGGTATGTGGGCATGTGGGCATGTGGGCATGTAGGCGGTGTATGGTATTTCAGTTACAGCTCGCCCAACTACTAGCAGACAAAACATTGTCACAACAGTCTGACCAACAGAGAGACTAACTGACTGACTGACTAACTGACAGTAGCAATTGCAATTCAAATTCCCAACCAGGCCCCAATGTCACGCACCAGCTGTTTCGTGGTCAATGGTGTTGAACAGCCCAAAATACTAAGGCAATGCAGCTGCGACAACAAAACATTTATCAAAAATGCAAGAAAAAAATACACAAAAATTAAATAAAAAGGCAACATGCCACAGTTTGTTAACGGCAACGACTGAAAATGTTCAACGCTTTTCTGGCAAAAATAACAAATTTCTTTTTATTTTCCGTTTTTATTTTTGTGTTTTTTTTATAATTTAAATTTGTTTTGGTCGAGTTCTTTGTACGATTTTGATTATTGTTTGCGTAGATAGGTTTAGAATGGAGTTGCACTGTCATGACGCCAATGCACTTTAGTTGAACCCGGCCAAAACGCCCACATCTCATTTTGGCAGCCTAATTAAGAGGCGTTTCGCAATATGCATACACAATGAGCCCCAAAACATTCATCTTTGCAACTGTCACTAACAGCCTGCAACCAGCAGCATGCAGTAGCAAATTGACACCACCACCTGCCGCTTGACATACACACACACAAACACACACACACAAGACCACCACCCACCACCAATCTACACACACACACACACCCACACACACACCTAACCCTCTCTGATATAAATAGGTAGCGATTTGATTTTATTTCGATTGCGGATCTGCGGCTTCTGTTGCAGTTGTGTTTAATTAAAAGGGCACTGTCGACAGCCAATGGGCGTAGAAGTGGCGGGGGTGTGGCCATGGCAATACTCTCGGTCACAAAATTTACAGTGACAGTCACAGTCAGTTGGTCATGCAGTCAATCAGAATCGCAGCAGACACACAAAACTAACATCCACAGCCAGACAATCAGTTGGTCAATAGTGATTACGTATTCGCCATGTTGCAGCTGTTGTCGTTGCAGCTGTTCTAGTTGCCTTCGTTGTTGTTGTTGTTGCTGCTTGTTGTTCGCAAATTTAACATTTATGCTCTGTAATTGTTGTTATTGTTTCGGCAGCCTTCACCATTATACTAAATGCTCAGACCAACGATAGATTTATGTTTTTGGGTTCTCTAATTGAACACGCTTAATGGTAAGCGTCCGTTACTGCATTATATATATTATATACACTTCTCATTCATACATACATACATTATCCAGGCACCGATTTTTTACACATTTAAATCAAACAAATCTATACTTGAAGCTACAATTTCACTGGAATTCCATTTTGGGCTCCACTTTGTTGTAGTTTATAGTTTTGAAGAACTTGCGTATTTCACTTATCCAAGATTGCGTACTGTATCCGGAAATACTGATAACATAAACCTTAGCAAGCAAATATTTTCAATAAACATGTATATTCAACACAACAATATGAGCAAAATAATAACTCAAATCAAGATATGACGCTGAACAATAGAAGACGTTTAAGTGACGATGACGTCGGATATTCAGCTACGGTTCCGAAACGCCGGCGACTTCTTGAGAACCCTTGACCGTTGTCTCTATTGGATCTACCGATAGGAGCGCTATATCTGATATTCTCGAAACTGAGTAACACCAACCAGATGCTATTGCGGAACGTATCAACTGCAATGAGATGTGAGCATTCTCACTTCATGATACACAAGTACAAAGTCTATAAGCAATATCACATGGGCCATTCAAGTGGCAAGGCTAATCATGTTTTGCAGGTGAGCCAGTGTGCAGCGGATAGGCGCTGTGCCAGGTTAGGTTAGTCCGGTTGACAGCAGGGAGGAGGTAGAACACCCAATACGCAGTAACCGTCTTCCCGCTCAGGTGCTGACCGAATCCACCGAGCTCTATATCAACGCTGGCTATGACGTAATCTTTACCGGCAGTCCGCTGTGTTGCGAGGATTTCAATCAGCTGTCAAGTGGTGGGGAGGCCATCAATGCGAAACAGATGCAAACATTTATACATAAGTTATACACTGATGTGGAGGCCACACCAGACGACTATGAATTTAAAAAGCGCCGGTTGATTCACACCGTAACGCTACTTAGCTTATTAAGAGTATTTCAATTGTTCTCTGGAAAACTGAGAATCATCAATTGCCTGTCCCCCATAGAAATTTCAGCGATTTCAAATTATTAGTTCCAGCGGGCCAGCTATCCACTGGCAGCTACACATCGAGGTGCGTGGCATCTTCTTTAGGATGGATAATGCAACCGTGGTGCAAGTAAGCGAGGAAAAAAACTGACCGACTTTATGTCCATTAACTCAGAACTGCTGGTCTTTGACATGTCTTAAAAGTCTGTGAATTGCACTTGTCTATTGCATTTCAGCTCAGACTGTTCACTTTTCTCTCCAACTCACAAGACGCCACATGGAGATCGACAAGTGCAGCTATTTCTACGGCCATAAGGAGCAGATAATAAGGACCCGTAAACCTCGAATCAATTTCAAGCTAAGCGTACTTTGCCACTCGCCGGTGCAAAGCCTGCTGGAGGACGTGATCAATGGCAAAGTGGTAACAAAGTGGTATATTTAAAAATAAGAAATATTTATAAGATTTGCGGGGTTAGTCAAATGTAAAATGGTCCAACAATTATTGCTTGAATTGTTGAAAACCCAAACGATTTAGCTCCACTTAAAGTTATTCATGGGAAATGACGTTTAAAATTGAGAGTAAGTCCCACTGCAGTTGGCATTGAGAGGCTGTTAGGCACAACTTGACGTCATCAGCATAAATTAATAAGTTAGAATACAATATGACAGAAGAAAGGTTTACATTTCAGTAGTCAAATCTCTTCACGTTTTGAGAAATAAAAGTTTTTGCAAAGTATTAAGATCAATTTTGGCAAACTACGGACCCAATGTGATTCAGAGATGTTGTTGGAACTACATTAAAAAACAAAAACAACAAATTTTAATTTGTATTTTGCACGGCTGTCAGATAATAAATATCAATTAGAAAACACAAGCGGAACTTTTGCTTGCGATCCAAGCCCGATTAAAGCTGTCAAGCGTTTATTGACATTGAATCAGTAAGCATTCTTAAGTGCATAACTTAAAATCTAAACTTGGAATGGACGTAGGTATTTAAAAGAGCAATAAAGCACAAGCAAAATCTGAGTTCGAGAGGGAAAAAGATGCTCAATTACAGACTAGTTAAAAAAAGGTGCAAAGTGTGATTTTAGCAACGGTTGATTACTGCCGGCAAGGGCTCGCTTTACACTTAATGACAGAAGCTGAGTAGGCTGGCTTGAAAAGGTCACACAATAGGCATATTGCTTGGAATCTTCGTCAATGTCAGTAAATAATTTTTCACAGCTCGAAAGGCTCCTCATCAAGAAGTGAAGAGTGAGAAATGAGAAATGGCTGCCGGAAGCAGCGTCCATTTCTTGTTGACATTTGGAGAGTGTGAAAAGTGAAAAGTGAGCCAGGCGTCATTAAAATGTAAGCAGCAGCCACATCGGTTTTTCTCTGATGCATTAGTACACACACACACACACGCACTTACACTTACACACACACAGTTACACTTACACAAACTGCCCAGCATCAGTCTAAGCAGCTCAACAGCGAGTCTCAACTTCAATTTCATTTGCGCTTTAAAGTCATTTTTAATTTGTTACTCTCTTAAATTTTCTCGCTGTGTGTGTGTGTGTGTGTGTGTATTTTGTGTATTTCGGCATCGTTTGTTTTTTTGCTCTTTCGTACTCGCATTCAAAGTCATTAAGTCAGCTTTGTTACGCCTCAATGCCTACGGCGTAGCAGACAGAATGCCAACCCCATTCTCCTGCTCTCTCTCTACCATGCCATGCCATGCCATACCATTTAGCCGCACGGCAGAGATTCCCTTACCTACAACTACACGAACCTACCCGCACAACAGCCGCCGCCCCCCTCCGCACCTTCCCCCGCACCTCCCTCACTTCAGTAATGTGTTTTAAAGTTTCGCGGACGGCAACAATTAAATAAAAACTGAGCCACACCAATTAAAGTGAGAATCTTCTGTTTTCTATCTCCATCTCCATCTCCATCCCTATCTCTATCTCTATTACTATAATTTTCCTCCCGTTTTTCTCTTCACTTGGTCGAAATGGAGTAAAATAGTTTTGCAACAAGGCGGGTGAGTTGCAAGAAAGCAACAAAACGAACTCATAATTGCGCGCTAAACGCCATTCGAGTGGACATTTTTGTAAGCACTGTGGACCTTAATGAGAAGTCGGCATCCAGCTGGTCAGCAGCTTCATCTGCCACCGCCATAAAAATCTCTACAACAACAACGACAACAACAAATGTTGCTGCAAACAGAAAA
This sequence comes from Drosophila macrothrix, assembly GCA_035042055.1. Lineage (NCBI taxonomy): Eukaryota > Metazoa > Arthropoda > Insecta > Diptera > Drosophilidae > Drosophila > Drosophila macrothrix. The sequence goes on along the minus strand of JAWNLX010000587.1, from coordinate 13,450,162 downwards.
AGTTAATTTATAAACGCTTTTCAGTTAAAAAATAAAAATAAATAAATAAAAATTAGGTAAGGGAACTGCGAGCGAGGGCGAGTCACGGAAAGACATTTAGGAGCTCATGCCAAAACAAAAACAACTTGTGACGGTTGAGACATGAAATACCCTATAATCAGGTCTTTATGTTGTCCAAATCTCTTTGAAATTCCCAAAGATTAGTATAAATATTTTAATTATAATACTATGCATACGAACACGAAACGCTTTAATTTGAGAAAAAATCAAAAAAAAAACAACCAATTATAATTTCATTCCATTGTAAATGAGATCATGGCACAAATAAAAACTCAAATTTTCTCAACTCTAATAAAAAATAATTAGCGTATACGTGAAATAACTACAAATTGCATCCAGTTTGCTAATACTTCAAATTATTTCTAGTCTTATACGCATTTTGTTTGAGAAAGTTAATTTTGCACAAGTGTGGAAATTGTCAACATATTTATAAGAAACTGGAATAGGCAAAATGTTAACTAGACAAGGCAGCTTAAGAGTGAGTCATGCATAACTCTTCCTTTATTTTTGAAAGTTACAATCAGTTTTAAAGTCTTTCAATTTTAATTTGTTGTGTTCATTACGAATAAACATTATTTCATTACTCAGCTCGTCGCTTGATTTGGGCTACAAATATTATTGAATAAACCATTAACAAGTAAGGTAACCGAAGCTGTGTTTGGCAACTGCTATTAATTTATATTGTGTTCCTCAACAGTTGATGTATCGCATTTGCCGCACTCGACAACTGCAGCGTATTTCGAAAAACTCAACAATATTAAATTTGCAGAAGCTTCACAAAATGAGACAAATAAAAGCGCTCTCAAAGCACTCGTGCCACAAGGAATTCTAGTTGCCTGCGTTTTCGCAGACATGGATTTCATGATATTTACAGCATGTGCAATTTCAAAGTCGCACAGCACTTTGAACATTGCTTCAAAATAAATGGAAGTAATTAAAAAGTTTTGTACATAATTCAAATTTTTTTTTTTTTATTTTTTATTTCGTTTGTGTACTTTGCTATATTTTGGGAAATTACACTGTCAAAAGACAATGTGAAAGGTGTCGCAAGTTGACTCCAGATTCGGAAATGAAGCTCTAGCTGGAGCTGCTCCTGAGGCTGCAACTAAAGCTTCAGCTAAAGCGACGCTAACTGACAAGCTCTTTTGAGCTGGTGTCTGATGTCAGCATCAGGAGCAACATAAAGTAAGAATTAAGAATGCAGTGGTCGGGTAAGCTCCATTGCGATACACACTGCACCCAGCTGTGAAATATAATTTACTTTTATTGTCAAATTTCCCCTTTACAATTTTGCACACTCAAGTGTAAGCATGCGTAGAGGTCCTCTCATTTGCCATAGCTGGCACGGGTACAACAATATTCCGCCTAAACTGCAGGCATATACATATGAGGCTGCAGAATACACACACATATTTACGATAGAGTCGATTGTATAATATGTGAATATATATATATATATGTCAATTGGATTTGTATCAATATTCGCGAAACGGTGTTCCTTATCGATAGCAATAAAATAGCCTTGACCTGCGCTGGGTAAACCAGAACTTTTACATTAAATTAAAAGTCTCTCTCTCTCTCTGAGATCTGAGATCGGATATGGCTATATCGAGTGGGCTGTTGATCCTGATGAAGAACATATATACTATATAGAGTGCGATATGCGTTCTTCTGCTTCAGAGTATAAAAGCTATACAGTAACTCAGAGTCATTGTTTTCTCGACTGTCAACTCTGCGTATGAGTGTTGTCGCTCAGTACGAAACTTCGAAAATACAAAAGTGACAGCTTATCGTAGAACGGAACTGAATAGCAGCAATGCAGAAAATTTCTCTTTAAATTGTCTCTAAATAATTCAAAATGGCATTACTTTGACAACACTGATTCGATATTCATGCTCAGAGGGAGGCGCTCTCTACCAGAGCTTGTGCATACACCATTTAATGTTTGACAATAATTATTTGGTTATGCAAGTTTTGCCGTAGGTAAGATGCGTCTGTGCTACTGAATACACACTCGTGTACGTGTGTGTGTGTGTGTGTATCTGATTGTGTGTGTATGTGTTAATGATCTACTATTGCTTAACCCATCGCTATCCAATGCATTTGGCAAACCAGTTCGTTAATAGTAATTTGCCTTATCTCACCACGCAAAACTCAAGATTCTAGGCGAAATGCAGAAATTGATAGGCAGACACACACACACACACACACACACACACACACATAAGTACTTGTACATATGCTAATTAGTTCGGTGTATTCTCTGCTGCTCATCGAGTTCAGACTCAGCCTGTTGGCGGTCAATTGCACAAATACGTCCAGATTGCTGAGCCTAAGTAATTGGCTGTTTGAATTTAGTAGCTGGGCCAATTGTAAAAATGAGCTCGATTGGAAATGATAGACGCGGCTGGCAAAGGTGTGTGGGCAATCGAAAGTATTTGTCTAATGGAACTTACTTTAAGGCCAATTAATTGATTATGTGCACACATGCAGATATGCATATAAGCAGCTATTCTGAATTTGCAGTAAGTTGGAAAACCTTGGACTTGAGAACATCACATTTAATGCATGTGAGAATGTCCGAGTCGAGAGAGCTCCACTACGAGCTACCCGAAACCAAGCTTTTAAATATGAAATACGATTTTAATTCATTCAACACGGTTTGGTTAACAAAATCGGTAATCGCTACAGAACGGAGACAGTTATCGATAATATACAACTTGGTTGATATACCTGTGCTATACTCATGTTCCAAGTTTGAAGTCTCTAGGTGCACAGACGAACAGACGGACATGGCTAAATCGACTTGATTGATTCATTCTGTCTGCACGTCTTCATTAGACATTTCATTACATTTTGATGGGTTCAGGCCTTTAAAGACTACATGCCGAATTAGGTTAGAGAACAACAGTTCTGTAATAAACATTTTGTACTACACACAGAAAATGTATGCTCTTTTGAAGTCCTGTACAGTTCATATTTATTTATTTATATTCTCGAGATTGTGGGAACAAAACATTGGGAATTTTATTTCGTTGATTTTACTTGATTGCAGCACAGCTTTTGTCTCTGAGTAAACATTGAGCTGCATTATGAAATAAACCTGGCTGCCTATTTTGGGGTGAAAGTTCCAAGGGGGTGTAAGTGTGTGGCAATTTGGACTGTAACAAGCACTTGATGCCCACGTGTTGTAAGCCCCGACTGGCAGCGCAAAATACCCAATGAAGCAAACAGTCAGCGCAACTAATTCAATACTACACTGAAGCGTTTTTTGGCAATTGGAATTGCAGAATGCTGAAAGCTGAAAGCTTTTTCAAATACATAAATTGCACCACCGACACCGACGCCGCAATACACTGACCCACCGCACTGTCGCCACTTATTTTGGTGCAACTTAATTATGAGTGAAAACTGCGTTGAAATGCATAAAAATGTGCGAATATTCTTTGACTGTTGCAGCATTTTGGGGCCTTGCCTGTTGTTCGGTTATACTATATACACACCCACATACACACACACACCAGCTGCATACACACACATACATATAAAGAGTAATCGCAAAAAATCACGGCACAACTGGCAAGCGACGCCATTTTGTTGTGCCATTTTGTAATTTTCTTTTTTTGTTCTTTGCTTTATATATATTTTTTTTACTGATGTTTGTTTGCCAGAAGCGCCCACTAAACGAGGAATGTTGGAAAAGTTGAAAAAACCGCGTTACGAAGAAATTTTGCACATTTCAGGGAGAAAATTGTGCCATTCAATTAATTTGCCTTGTTGCTGCTGTGCTCGATAAATAAATCCATTATGGGCACCAAATAAAGTCACATGAAATTAAATGAAACCACAATACAGTGTCTGCTTAGTGATGAAACGCAATGCACACAAAGGAAGTACTTGTTTTTGGTGGCACGGAGATGGTTGGGGGCAGGAGAAGTGGCAATGGTGTGCGGCATTAGCGAAATGCAATTGGCCAGCAATTGATAGCAGGTTCACTATAAAATGGATCCGCTTATTAGGTTAATTCTTTGTTGCTTTTTATTTTTATTAAATTGCTGTCGCATCATGACGAAAATGAATGAAAATGAATGGAAATTGCTTCAAATTGCTTGGGTAATCTATGTGCAAAAAAATTTAAATGCATTTGCCTGCGCACTTTAATAATTGATTAAAAAATAATAACAACACACCAGCAAAGGCGAGGCCGCCAAATACAATAACAAGCGGCGAACAAAATAACAAAAAAAATAAAATAAAAAATAAAAATAAAAATTAACGCGGGAGCAGGAAAACGAACAAAATCGATTTAATTCCGTTTTGTGAAAATATTTGCTCAGCCAAAAGAGAATATTTTAAACCTTAACACAGTTGGGCAACAGCCGAATGCCTGCCTCATGCAGCTTATAGCACTGAAATTGTGTGGCAATTCTATTGTGTGTGAAATATGTTCACATTGGATGCAGAGGCCCACTTAAAAATGCCAACAAAGAGCAGCCGCAGCAAATAATCGCGAAACAAGTAAAAGCCGCTTTGAGCATTTTTTTAGTACAGCAGAGTATTTGATTATACGCTCAGTTCCAAAGCAAAACAAAACAGAAATTAGGTAAAAAAAAGTGGTAAACTGGGCTTAGTTCACATAAAGAAAACTGTTCTCAACCGATTCGAATAGAATTCAGTTATACAATGGCTGCAAATGGCAAACATGCTTTATATTCAATATCAGGGTCTCAGGATTCCGATTCCGATTCCGATTTCGGTTACGTATTGATTTGTTAATTCGATACAGTCATTGCAGGACTAACAATATCAGTATCGGGTTTTTGGGCCTTAAGCTATTTTGAAATTTAGATTCTGATTTCAATTGCGAATACCGAATTTCAATCGGTAAACATGCGGCTCCGATTCCAATTCCGGTCTGCCACCCTGCATAAGATATAAGAATATATGATGTACATATATACAGCAGATATGTAAAATAAGTAATATTGATCATAGAACTCGGCTTTTCTAAGCATACTAATCGCTACTTGCCATATCCCATAAGCATTTCATATGTTTACAGATTTGTTCTTTTTTCTGCCCTTTTTGCACATTTTATTGATATAAACTAAACAAAGGCAGCCGCATCATTACTGAATAGATTTGTATATTGAAAAGAGGGTAAATTGAAAAAGGTTTTCCACATTGATATACGTACACATAATAGCTATATACATACGTACACATTGAGGTCGACAATTTTGTATACATATATTGTCTACATTGTGCTGGGGAAGTCAACGCTGAAGCTCCAATCAAAAGCTCGATATTGACGTTGATGACCGTGCTGGTTGCCAATGTCTAGTTAGAAATACTAGCTGTTATTTGGGTGTGTGTGTGTGTGTATGTGTGTGCATGTGTAATTAATTATTTAACGAACAATTAACTGTTACTCACAGGCAGTGGCAGACGTTGGAAAGCACAGTTCGAATGGATTAAATATGCAATGTAAAAGCATATTACGTATACGCAGCATAAAACGTGGATGAAATCCTGACATGTTTGCCCAGACAAATGTATGGGCAAAGAAAATTTAAGAAAGAGAAACAAATGGGTGGGGAGACGCCATCGTCAGTGCCATAATGTGTCACATGTCAATTCTGTCTGCTGCGCTCAAGGTAATTTCAAGTTGAAAATAAAAAATTAAAAGCTATTCCGCTTCTCGCTTTTCGTTTCACAAGCATTGAACGCATGACATATAAGCTATGCATGTACATGTATATGTATGTGTGTGTGTGTGTGTGTGTATGGGTTTTAAGTTGAGGTAGAGCAAGTCACAAGTCGGTGCTTGACGGTGAGGTGGCTACTTAGACATTTATAATATATGACTCTTGCTGATGTTGCTGTTGTTGTTGCTGTTGTTGTTGCTGTTGCTGTTGCTATTGCTGTTGCTGTTGCTGAACAGGAAATCAAATTGTGCAGACAATCTGGTAAGTATATGCATACATATACACATTGATTAGGACTTGTATTAAAACATAGCACAAATCGATTTTATTATTCTTGCCACACATATATGTATATATATATCAATTTTTGTTTGTGCATAACGAATTAGCCTCAGTCATAATGCTCGAGCAACTTTCAACTAAAATTGAAAATAGAATTACAAATTGCTTGCTTCATGGATGGGGGCCAGCACGGGAGATATTCGTTTTGCGTTCTATGCATTGCGCATACGCCACGTAATCTGCAGCTCATAAAAGCTTAGCAGAGGTGCTCACAACAATTAAATAATAATTAGTTTATGATGTGAACATAGCTTAAGCCAAAATTTATTTAATTTGTTCCCAATGTTGAACACTTGTCTGCTAACTGGCCTTAACTTTCCCGAAAGTTCTGTCTACAAATGTCTGACACAAGCCAGAGCATAAAAGTATTGACGATAAAAATTGTTCCAAGCTTTCTATAATTAAAATATTATCTCTCTGCGATCTCTCGTTTAATTCAATTAAACATTCAATTCAAACGAATTGAAATTAATTCTCGGAAATTCAAATCCACAAAGTACAAATATAATGTGCAGGGGCTTTCCGAAGAAATTCCATTGATTTATTGGCACCTTTGCCCGCACTCGTGCATCGATTTGCAATATGCTAAAAAGTGTAAAACTTCATCAGAAAACAAAGTGCAAAAATAATGATTGTCATATATAATTTAAGTGTCATAACACTCAAAACCTCTTAACAGTGAAAAAACCCAATTGCTTAATGTGCACAAATACACATTTGAAACAAATATTTAATCTCCGATTCAAACAATCGCATAACAAGCAGATAATAATTAATTATGTTTAAATCAATTTTAGTCAAAATTCAATATTAGATTACCTTTTTTATTCAGTTGAATACCCAGAATATATATTATACAATATATTCGCAAAATAAGTCTGTCTGACATTTGACTCAGAGAATGAACACGTTAAGAAGCAAACAACAAAACACATAATTCAATTTTTTTTTGTTTAGTCTAGCTCTCAAACTATAGGTGAATGCAAGCTGACAGTGTATGACGCCAAGTAGTGTAAATACTGTATTCGATACTTCAGTAGTAGAAAATCACTTAAATTCTAATCGCTTCAATACCTCAGCTTCTCTAACTTTAGAAATGTTGTATTTATTTAATTTAACTCAGTTTTATACCCAAATATAATTTAAATTGAAGGACACATATCCTTTGCAAAGGGCAGAACATAGTTCACAGCCGATTGATTGGAGACCACTGTATCATACAGTTTGTAAAGCCTTAATATATAATAATATATTATTTGAAAGTGGGGACTTGAATTTAGATGTCAGCTCAGTTACTCCCGTATACAAAGGTATAAAATATGGCATTAACTGCCATAATGGGCAAGCGTGGAATTAAATGGAAAACTGGAACAAGTTAAATATGCACACACATAAGCATCAATATTAAAAAGTGATTAATAGTCGTAGCTATTAAGGTTAGTTAGTCATGCAGAGACTGTGGCAAATTAGCACTTGTTCTTATTAATATTTATTGCTCAAGCGCAGATTTTTTTATGGGCAACTGTTATAAATTTTATCTTTCTACTATATATATATGTATATACTGTCCAATGTATATAGTTTCGCACATCCTTGGGTCAACACTATTTTTTTATTCATAATACACTTCGACCGAAATACAAATTTAGCACATGGAAAAATCAATTGTCTATAACATTATATTTAATTTAACAATTTTGATTATTAAATTGCCATAAAAACAGGTTCATACTCTTTTTATATTCACTGTGTTACAAAAAAATAAAATATATAACGTTGTATGTGTGTTGTTGAAAGTATATTCATTCATTTATAAAACAATTTGAGGGAATTCCCAAAATACCAACAGAAAAAGTAAGAATGCTGTTGTCGAGTTAGCTCGACTACGGTATACCCTAAGCCAAGCTGTTTTTTCCCCCTCATTTATGTTCCCGTTTTATTGTCCTTATTCTGTTCCCTTTACAAGTTTTACCCACAGAAAGCTAAGGCATCTTTAGCCCTATATCAGTGTATATTGTGTATTACTAAGAAGCTTCTGACTTTTAGCATTGTGTGTGTTTATGGTTATCGATATATATCGATATTTGGCAAACGGAGACATTCATCGTTCAAATGAAGAGAACTTGATCTGCACATGGTATAGGAGAACCCATATTCCAAATTTGAGTTCTGCATGTTAATATATACGGACAGAAGGACATGGCTATATCGAATCGCCTGTTGATCCTGATCGAGAATATATATTATGGGGTCGGAGAGGATACTTCCTTCTGCCTGTTACTTGCATTTGTACAAAACCATCAAGCCACTATTCTTACACATTTGTAGTGAACAATAACTATTCAAAGGGAAACTGTGTATATTGTCCTTAATGCAGAGTATCTTTTCGTCGTCAAGTGCTCTCGACTCGAGCATTCGTACTTGTTTCCCTTTGTGTGCGTGTGTGTGTGTGTGTCTCTTGCGGTGCACATGCACTGCGATTATTGTTGTTGTTTTTACTAGCTAACTGGCTGACTGGCTGGCTGGCTGGTTGGGTTGTCGCTGCTTGAAACGGTGATCGCCGGTGCCAGGCACCGAATGCTGAACGAGAAGCGAGCAACAACAACAACAATAACAGCAAAACAAAACGAAAAGTGGAAAAAAAACCCACACACAGAAAACAGCAACAACTACAACGCGCACACAAAGAGGCAATAAAGCAACGCCGACAACACAACGAGAAAAATATTTTTTATCGCAAGCGAGCGAGCAGTAACAACAACAACAGCAATGAAACAAAATAAAGCAAGAAAATACCTTGGCGATCAAGCGAACACACAGCAACAGCAACAGCAACAACAACACTTGCACGAAACAGCGAAAGGAGGGAGCAAAGGAAAACCGAGAGGCGTATAGAACAAGAGAGAGAGAGAGAGAGAAGGCAACAGCAAAACATGTGACCAAGTCAACGTTTCAGTTTAGTCACAACAACGAACATCGACCGGTCGACCTGTGTACATATGTATGTATATATGTATGTATGTATGCATATATTTATGTATGTGTGTATGATGTTATTACGCCCCCTCCCTTTCCCTCGCCCCCTCCCCCATAAGCAAGTCAACACACGTCAAACAAACAGATCATCAACGAACCGAATCCGTTGCCTACAAACAGCAGCGAGCAACAAACAAACAAACAATAATAACAATAACAGCAACCGGCCGGCACAGCAGAGCAGAAGCAGAAGCAGAAGCAGAGCAGAATCAGAAGCTGGTTCCTGAGTGGGGAGGTGGGGCGGGCGGTGCTAGCAGGGCAAAGTGGGTGCTGCTTGGCAGGCATCAAGGAGCCAGCGAAGCGCAAAGCGACGCGTCGCTGCTGACGTTAACAGTGATGTCAACAGCGATGGCAATGGCGACTGCGACTGCGTGTGTGTCTGTGTGTGTGTGTGTGTTTGTGTGTGTGTGTGTGTGTGTGTGTGGAACTTGCTGCAAGCTGCTGCTGGAAAATGCAGTTAAAACTGGTTTCGGTCGCCTCATGCAATATTTGCGATGCTGCTGACACACAGGTAATCTAATAGTTGTAGGCAACAGCCTGAGACTCTCAGCCACAGATTCGTTTTTTTTTCTTTTTTTTTTTTTTTCCAATCGCAATCAGCAACTGTAACAGAAACGGCAACGGAAATGGCAGCAGCAACTGCAGCTAACCGTTTTCTTTGACTTTGGGTTTGTGTCTTTGATTTTTGCCTTATGCTTTTTATTCGTGTCTTTTAGAATTTGAGCATTGAACATTTATGTGCAATTTGCGACACATATATATTTCTGTGTGTGTCTGTGTGTGTGTGTGTGTGTGTGTGTGTGTGTGTATCTTAAGTAGCCTGCCAAGACCGCAGCGAAAGTTACGCTCAAAGCTCTCATAAAAGTTGCTGCCTCGGTCAAAGTATTAGCAAAGTTATTTGCCCGCAACGGACAAACGAACGCAGATGCAGCAACGGCAACTGCAACAACAAAGCCAACACACACACACACACACACACGCACACACGCACACACATGCACATACGCAGGCTGCAATTAACTTTGTGGTCAGCAGTCAAGCAACCGAAGCAACCCAAGCCACCCACTGCCTTTGTATCTGTGTTCCCCTCTACCCCCGCACGTGTGTCTACGCCTGTGTATGTGTGTGTGTGTGTGTGTGTGTCTATGTGTGTGTGTGTGCTGAAGAAGTAGAAAATAAAGCTTTGAGCAATGGCGGTGGCTTTTGCTGATGCTGCTGCTGCGGTTTGGCGTTGCAATTGCAATGTTGCTGATGTTGCTAACGCTGTTGCCGCCGCTTCTGCTGCCAGAGCGATTAAAGGCCAAAGCGACATGCGGCACCAGACCAGCTGGTCATACAAGCGTTACACTCAACAAAATCGAATCTTTACTCTTGTACATGATTATAAATCATTTCGAAATTTACCAAGCAAAGTTTCTGTAAAAAACAATCGCATCATAATTATTTTTACTCATTTAAAATACTTTCCCTTCTTGAATTTGAAATGCAATCCCAATAAGCAAAGAAGATGGTTTGTCATTGGTTTTTTTTTCCAAGTGTATCACTATATAGCCGTATATAGTCTCCACATACACATATATAAGCATATGCAAAAACTAGCTAAATTATGCTAAATTAGGTAGCAGGCAACGCCACATCGTCCCACCGCACCACCAACCCACCACCCACCACCCACAATTGGTCTTCTTTACAAGTGGCCATCAAAGCGTGTCGAACTTTCTTTAGCTTGAAGTGCTCCACTCAAAAGAAAAATAGTCTTACTTTGCAGCTCAAAACGGAAAATGAGTCATCCTCAAATATGAACATCATTAATCTATACTTTGCACAATATCTGATGAAGTTTATTCGAAAACAATATAATTCACACAAATAATTGAAGCATAGAATACATTTGAATATCTTTGATCATTCTTCAGCTATTTCCAATCAGGTTTGAGCTTTGTGCAACGATAAACAACAGAAATGTTCTCGAACTTGACATAACTTGCACTTCGTATTGCTCACATTAAATTGAGTGAAAATATGGAACAATACTCAAAAAGTACAATCAAGATATGATATATATATAGGTATATAAGTATGTTTGCTCAAGAAAGCGATTGCATTCCCCTAAAATCGAGAATGTCTGTTGGATTTGAGACTGGGATTCAATTGAAAGACGGAATTAATTCAATTACTTAAAATTTCTATTTTATTAAATTGCTGATTGAATTCTTGAAGCTATATCGAACAAATTTCTTAAATCATATTAAATAAGTTTAAAATAATGAAAATACAATCATTACAATTACACAATTTTTACAATTAAGTAGCAATCGATGGTTGTTCTGCCAATTGCTGTAAAAAAATGAATGTGTTTTTTGTATTCTACAAAGGAACAAGAGACTGTAAAAAAAAACCAGTTGACTTAACTAACATTTGTTTTAGTTAATAAACTGAGTGATACAAATGATGAATGTATTAAATTGTGAAATTGATTACATTTCTTCTGGTGTTGAAGTGGAAAATGTGTTTTACAACTGTGCCGCTGAAAGGAAGTGATTGACAAGAATTTGGCTATTGCAGTGATCTAATATATACTACATAAATGTGTCTATGTATCTAGGTATGTATGTATTTATGTATGTATGTATGTATGTGTGCATGTAGGTAAAGTATGATGAGGCAATATCATAAATAGTGAGGATAAAACCAGTTGCTAGCGCTGCTTCTGCTGCTGCTGCTGATGCTGATGCTGTGGCTGTGGCTTGTTGTTGTAGGATTGAATGGGTGTCAGCCTGCAACTAGCACATTGATATTGATGCGACCTGCAGTGATGCAGCAGCAGCAGCAGCATCAACTGCATCAACTGCATCATCAACAGCAGCAGCAGCAGCAGCAGCAGCAGCAGCAGCAGCAGCAGCAGCAGATAGTCAAAGGCATCGATTGCTGCAGCTGCATTCTCGACGTTGCCCCGTCTGTCATATTGAAACTGGAATTTGAATCCGGTTGCCAGACTGTCTCATCTGCTGCTGCTGCTGCTCTGTCTCTCTTTCTATCCCTCCACCACTGCCTATGCCTCTCTCACTCTCTCCCTCTCTCCCTTGTCCCACCTCTCTCTCTCTCTTCATGTGTCTAGCAGTGATTTTTGTTGTTGTTGTTGTGTTGTTGTTTATTAAATGTCATTAAAGCCATTTCTTTTCTTTGCCTTTTGCTCTTTGGCGCCAGCCACCCATGCAACAGCCATGTGCAAGCTGGAGGAAGACGGACAGAGAGTGGGTATTGATGTGAGTCTCAGAGATAGAGATAGAGCGAAAGAGCGATAGAGGGGGAACGGGGATAGAGAGTGCATAGCCAGGTCTGTTCAACACTCTGCTCAAATGTCAAAAGGTACAGCGGAGCTTTTTGCAAGAGGAGCACAATAATAACAGCATAGAGCGCAATCAGCAAATTGCATTAAATGACGTTGTGTTGTTATTTGATTGTTGCCAGAGCAGCAGCAGCAGCAGCAGCAACGGCAGCAGCAACGGCAGCAACATGAAGCACAAGGAAAAGGAAAACGTCGCCCAAATGGGGAAATGAGAAAAACTGCACACATTGGCTGGCTGTTTGTCACGCTGCTCTGTCACATGACTGACTGACTGACTGACTGATTAACTGATTGACTGATTGACTGACTGACTGACTGACTGACTGTATCGCAGACCCTTGCACTTGCACTAAGCTCAGCTGGGCTCAAGCGATACATATACGATTATGAAGAGAACTCAAATCAGGCGCTTACCGCTCGACTGTCTCGCGTCTAAATGTGCTGTGAGTTTTGTACACGGCAAACAATTTGGAATAGTTTAGTTTCGATTGAATTAAAGCCAAATGGAAATTGGTAAACAATTTTAAGTTTTAATTTGGAACGTGCCGTCTGCACTGGAGGCCATCAAGAGAAAACCATGAATTTTTATTGATATTTCATTCAACAGCTGAAAACAATAACAAACAACAACAACAACCAACAAACAAACAACTGGCTGCGAAATACTCTGATTTTATTTATTTTTATCAATCTTTGAAGGAGGTTCCTGGTGAATTCAATTGCTGGAGATATGGGCTTTTGAGAACTTGTGGGCGTGGTCGGAAAATTGTTTTCCGCTTTTTGAGAGGGTGTAACTAACAACACAGTGTCTAGCAAAAAATTTAAAGTGCCATAAAGTTTAAGCCCGGAAACAAACGCAAAATGTTTAAATGCCAATTTGTTTCATGTTGTTTCACGTTTGAAAGAGAAACTTTAGTTTTCATTAAAATATTAATTAACCCGTTTATTGGGATCATATATTAATTTTAATAATTAATATATGCACCTGCAATCGGTCAATGGAATTTTTGATAATGAAATAATGAAATAATGCTTAATAACTTGATGGCAGGCAATTATAATTTTTGCTAAACACTGGCCGAAATAAGGTCTGAGACACTGTACATTTCAGATTTGGTGCATCAATTTTATAAATTGCCTGAGAGCGAGCCAAAAATAAAGTTAAAATTGTGCTGGATATCGCTTATCAGAATTAAAATTGTCAATTAAAATGGAAATGAAAATGAATTCGAAACGATTTTCAGTCTGAAAACTTAAAGAATTACTTCAACTACTTATTTTGGCTTTAAAATATTAACTGTAAATATTAAGCAAACTATTTGTTACTATATATAAAAATTGAATTGGAATTGAATTGATTGGAATAACTATGCTTTTGTTTTTCACAGTGTACGCAGTATGCTTAAGTGTGTGACAGTACAATCCACTGTTTTAAAGATCCACTTAAAGCAATTTGATCACTACTGTGGCATTTTTACGCTACATGTGTCTCGCCATAAAGTTATTGCCCCTGACTGAATACCGACCTCCTCCTCCTCCACCTCCCCCTGCCCACCACACCCCGTTGCAACCAACACCCCTGGAACGGCAGCGCCGGCATCAAGGGCGCGAACACACAAATCTGTGGCGCACATTAAACGTTTCACTTAATTAAAATCAACGGCAACTGCAACACGACGCCCCCGCATATTTCACATACATAAATATAAATGTATATATATATATATATATATATATATATCTGTATGTATGTACATAAGTGTGCGTGGCAAGAAGAAGAGCAGCAACTATAGCTAAATGTAGTCGCCAGTCTGTTGTTCTCGCCAAGACGTGCCGAGAGCTCTCTATGTGACTAACGACTTGAAATTGCACTTATTAAGACTTCCTGATTCATAATTTCAGGCAGCAGCCAACAATGAAAACAACAATAAGAACGCCAACAACAACAGCAGCCAAATACAAAACGAAAAAAAAGAAATAATAAAAATTATAAGGGAGAACCAAGGCGAAAGCAAACTTGCCGCACTTTTGCCATCGAATCTTGCGAAGAACTCTTGCCCGAGTGTGTGTGTGTGTGTGTGAGTACACGTGTGTGTGTGTGTGTGTGTTTGCGGGTGTTAGTCAACTTTTTTGTTTTGCTACTGGAGCACTCTTGCAAGGCATAATCAATTTGCCATAAAACTTAAAGTTTATCTGATTTGTGGCGAGTATTTTTTATCAACTAACTGACTAAATGACTGAGGAGAAGTTAAGCTCCGTATTATTTTCCATGTGTTGCTGAGCAGATACTTGTCGAATGATGCTCTTTACGGCTCTATTTTGAATATCATTACGAAAATAGTTTAACGTGCATTTCAATGAGTCGTTGGATTTATCCTTGTCAGTCTTGGGCTTTGTCAAAACTGGTGGCTTCTATGGAGTCTCAACTTGGCTAACGATTTCTTTACATTCGATGCAAAGCAGCCAATGGCAGCCAGCCAGAGCATCAAAGATGCGGCGCCACTTAAAGCCACATAAAGTCTACATAAATGTTGCAATTTCTTAAAGTTTTCCATGCAGTCATTTTTGTGTATTCATATTTGTTGTCCCTTGCCTCCCGTATCGCTCTCTCCTCCTGCTCCGTTCTCTTTTAAGTTTTTAAGCAAACTTTTTTGCGGCTCCCCTTGCACCTCAAGCCGCTACACACATAAGTGTGTGTATAGACATATCAGTATGCATACACTCCTCGCCACTTGAATAGGTCACCCTGTGCCCTCTATTTGCAATTGGTCATAACTTGAAAGCAGAATGATAAAACAGCGGCATTTTCTTTTATCTTATTTCTTATCAAAACTTTCGCAAACTATTTATTGCTAAAAATTGGAGCTACTCCTATTTATGAGCCTTACTATGGAAAAATTGTAGAAAATGCGTCGCAAATTCAGAGAAGCGTAAAAGTCTCAAAATGGCTTGGATCTCGATTACGTATTATTATTTGGAGAAATTTGTTTGCTTTCCATCCAAACTGGATGCTTGGTTGGCTTGACACACCACAAAAGCTTTTTTTTTTAATCTGTTTTAAATTCATAAATAAACAGAGTTTTTTAAAAAGTTGATTTCTTTTAAAAGGCCCCTCCAAGTGGGGCAAAATGAATGCACCGCATTTGGTTGGTTTTTGGTTAATCCGATTTGGTTTATATTTACTAATCTAGCATTAAGTTTTCCTTCCGTCTCAAATTTAAACAATTTGATTTACTTTAATTAGAGACAAAAACTAAGTTTTTGGCAAACTTGATGTGCGTGCAGATGACGTCAGGCAACAGTTTGATTGTTCTTCTCAACTGGCGAAGAGTCTTTGTATATCAATATTTTCCTAATAATGTATCCAAAAAATTCGACTGATTTCAATTAAGCTAATTGTGGTAAGCTATTTAGTGCTTAAGCACACCTTGTCAATTTGTTATCAATGCTCAAGGCTAATTTTCGATCTTACAAGTTGTGGAACGTACCTGTTTGACTCGGTCGAAGTCGCGCCTCGCCGAGCAGGGTTGCCGTTGCCGGGGTTAGGAAGCTGTCCAAGTTGTTGATGGCTACAATTGTCAGTAGGAGTACGAGGAGGGCGCTCATTTGTGGGCGAGGGCTGCTCCAATGATTGCTGTGTTGATGTTGTTCTTGTTGATTTTGTTGTATTTGTTGTCTAACTGTTTTTCTGGTTGTTGTTGTTGTTGTTGGTTTTGTTGTGGTTGTTGTTGTTCTTGTCGTTGTCATTGTCGCTGATAGTGTTGTTGTTGCCGCTGTTGCTGCCGCTGGCAGCACTGTGGATGACAATAGTGGTGCAGGTGGTGGCGGCCATCGGGAACGCATCTTGGCATTGTTGGGTGGTTTGCGGCCGCATCCGAATCCAATGCCCACGGGCCTCGGATTCATTTTGGCGTTGTCTTTGGCCACTTGTCAGTTATTTGTTTCTTGTTTGCGCTCTCTTTTTAGTTTATTGTTGTGTTTTTATTTCTTATTTATTTGTGCTCTGTGGCAACTTTATGGCGCTTTTACACACTTTCCAACGCTAAGCGGCGGCTGTGCTCCACTTCTTACAAATCGTTGCACTCTTTCTACATTTTCAAAAACAATACCAATTTCAGATTTTTATTTTGTAACACAGACCAATTATAGGCAAAAAAAAAAAAAAAAAGCAGAAACAAATATGAAAACAATTAGCGATATTTTAACATTTGTTGGTATTATTTTTTGTTGTTTTTGTTTTCCAACGAAAATTGAATTGACGCAGTTGAATTGGGTTTCTCCGTAACAGAAACAGATATGAATATTTATGAAATCTTTGCGCCGTACTCCTTTTCCCAGTGCGATAATACGACTACATATTACTGTCAACAACTTGCTCTCTCTCCCAGTCTCCCAGTCTCTCTCTCTGTCTCTCTCTCTCTCTCTCTCTCTCTCTCTCGAATTGCCTGTCTCACTCTTGCTCGCAGTGTGTGTGTCTCTTTTTGGCTCGGTCGTCGCTTTTAACACTTTTTACAATAATTGAAAAACTTTTTGCCGTTTTATGTGAACTTTTGCCATCGCCTTTGCGGGTGGCGACGTCGTCAACTTTTTTTTATCAGCATTCAAAAATTAAAATTAATATTGCACTTTATGTATGTGTATGTGTATGTGTCTGTGTACGTGTGTATGTGTCTGTGTGGGTGACAGTGGAGAATCAGCACACACAAAAAAAAAGGATTTTGCACTTTGTTGTTGTTGTGTTTCCATTCCACTTGAAGTTTGCCCACAATCCTGCAACGAGAAAGACAAAAAATACTTGGATTAATTAATGCCCAATTTAAACACAATTTGCTCATTACTCATCATTAATTAAGAGACTTGCACACTTAAATGAAAGCTCTCTAATTCTAAGGGTGAGTGCTGTACTTGCAGAGTATGTTGCAGTCGATCATTTGGCTAATTGACAGACAGTACATCCAGAGTATATCAGAGAACATCAGAGTTCAGTGTTCATTCTTGGCCATTATCGCCGCATTAGGCGTTACACAATGGCGAGTAATAAATGAGGTATTTATTTAACAAAAGCGGGCCGTTAAAGAAATTACCGGATCCAAATTTGAGCGAAACGTAAACGCAACGTATAAATAAAAAGCAAAAAAAAAGCAAAAAAAGCAACAAAAAAAAAATAGAACATTGTGAAGATTACATTAAATTAAAGCACAAATGAAATGCACGCAGCGACTGCGACTGCTACTGCGACGCCGACAGCAGCAGCAGCAGAAGCAGCAGCAGAAGCAGACGCAGAAGCAGCGAAAGCGAAAATCAAAATAATAATAATAATGTATTAAAAAAAATGAGCTACAATAAAATACAATGGCAGAAAAGATCATCATAAGTGGCAGCATATGATGAGCGTGCCGGAGTGGGAAGGAGCCGAGGAGGAGGCTGTGTGCTGTGTGCTGCATGGGTGGCATTGGGCAGCCTTACTTCATATCCAAGTGGAAAATTAGCCCACAAAGAAGCCACCAAATAACAGCAGACTCTACGGCAAAAGGAGAGACAGCTAGATGGAGAGAGGGAGACAGAGCAGGCGTAGAGTAGGAAAGGCGAGCGGCGAGCGACGAACGGCGAACGGATGTCGAGCGGGCCGGGAGTGGCAGGCAGGCGGGCGAACCAACCGACAGACAGACATACAGACAGAGAGACAGACAGACAAACGATGTCGTCGACGGCAGCCAGTCAACAAAAGAAACTGCTAATGTGCGCAAATAAAAATGGCACAAATATATATATATATATATATATATATATATATATGTATAAACACACATGTATACCATCCCGCTCTCCATTACATTCACATAATTTCTAACTGTGTTTCTTTCTCTCTGTTTCTCGCACTGAACTTAAAAGACAATTGAAATTGAAAATCAGTGAAACCTGTTTTCACACACAAAAGTTCATCACACACGCAGCCATTAGCTTATAGATGCGGAAAAGAGGCAAGAGCGCAAGGAAAGAGGAAGAAAAACGTGCTGAAAAAATGGGGAAAACAAGCAAGCAAACAGTAATGTAAAAAAAATACAACATACAGCAGACAACAGACAACAGACAACAGACAAAACACACATAGGCCCGCGGAGACATTGTCCCAAACGATAGATGATGGACTTAAAGTCATGCTAACTTTAAGATTTTAATATATTTTCGCTGGCTCCAGCTCAAATATATATTTTTTTTAGGTATAAATTCTTTACAGTTAGCTGCGGAGCTTGAAACTTTATGATATCCAGATATTTATCGCTTACGGAAACTAGCCGAAAATAAAAAAGTTTGTGTTTTATCAAACTATGCAAAGGATTTGTAAGATTTATTTGGAATTCAATCAAGTTTCTTGAACTTGAAATTCCTTATTTCTAGTTTTCTGCAGTTAAAATCAAATTGTGTGGAAATTGCTTTTCAAATTTCCCCGATTCGAATAATAAATTACATTTTTGGTTGAGATAAAATAGTTTTCGTGTTAAACCGTTTTAATTACAACATCAATTTATCAGATTGATATAAATAATTGTTAATTTGAAAGGAAAATAGTGAAAACTTTTTCTGTTAAATGTTTAACCAGATCTGTGATAAATTGTGGCCAGATATGATTTAAAGAACCAAATGAATGGCAAAAGTGTTTTGAATTATGCAATAAATGCGTTGCCAAGGAAACCGGCGTTGATTTCCCACAATTCCAAAATCCAGCGCCGAACTTGAATTGGAAATTTTCAATTTAGGCCGAGTCATTACCGGTGGCTAGTGGAAAAAATGGCGGAATGACAGCCGCAAAGCAAACAGAAAAACAACAAAAACAAAAAAAGCACCTCAACGGAAACGGGGATATGGGAAATATGCGAAAACATGGCAAAAGTGGCGAACGGAGGAGCACCTTGTTACGGCCCCTCAACGCACCTGTCCGTTTTCATTAAGGCCGCGAGCGTGGGTCGAGGAAATTGGTGGAGCCATTTTGGACGTCATCATAACTTGAAATTGAAATTGTGCAGCCGGTGGTGCGAGGGACTCATAGCAGCAGGGGAGTGGGCGGTTGTGTGTGTGTGTGTGTGTGATGGCCTGCGAGAGCCAATCATGCGCCCGTCTCCATCGCCAGCGTTAGACATGACTGGGCCGCCCCTCGGCACCTTCACCTCCCCGAAAATCATTTTGAGCTGGATTTATTGCGCACCTCTCAAAGCCGCGTTAATGTGAACGCTGAAAACCAACCACGGGGGTTGAGGATATTTGGGCATTTTTAAAGCTATGTGGTGTGCTTGGTGCTTGGTGGATAGTGAGGTGGTGTGGTTCTTTGGTGGTGGAAAGACAACACCCAAAGTGACGGCCAATTTGCCATGCAGCCGTTCACGGCATCAGGTGCGCATTATGTCAGAATGAAAATTATGATAAGAAAAAAATAAAAATAATATCATAAAATATACTTAAAAGTATGAAATTTGAATTTGCAGCGCCGCAATACGAAAAGTATTTATAGGACATTTTTTTGGTGATGTTTTTTTTTTGTATTTTTATATTTTGTTTTTCGTTCTTTTAACGCTCAACGAAAAGTAACGAAATTTGAATAGGCTTTAGGCCCTTAGGCTGCAAGCTCGCATTTAAGCCTATGCAAACCAGTCACAGACATAAACAGTGCACACGAAAGTAATACTTACATATGTATATAGATCACATATCGCATGTTGATTTAGATATTTACGAATAACAGGCCTGCTCAGATGTACACATGTATAATTTATTTAATTAAAAAATGTATACAAAATATGCTCAGGCATCCATAGGGATATAGACGAGCAGGCGAGAATGGGGGCAGAGAGGCCGCTAGCCGGAACAGAACCGTTTTATGGCATTGGCAAGACACACATTGCGGCAAAAACTAAGGAACGAGGAGCGAAAGGCACCAAGTCTCAGACAAGACAAATGTCTCTAATGCGCTAAGTAGCAGATATCAGGGAAGATTAGTCTCAGAATACTTACCGGTCTCTTGGCATTACATTGTAAACTAAGAAGTCATCTAACTAGACTAGCTATAGTCTGTATAGATTTTGGAATAATGAGACAGAATCCTCAAGGCAAACATGTCTTAAAATCCGCAATCAGACAACGACTCTTGCATTCGTGCTACAATTAGGGTTGATGGAAGAGCTGAGCTCTGAGATGGGCCCACAACAATCATAAAAGATAATCAAAAATGCATCACTTTCAATTGAATTAATGAGATTTTTTATTCTAATTTTCAACGGCTCTCCGGACAAAAATTGTTAAAGAATATCAGAATATAAATGTTATGTACACATTTCAGTATTTTTTTTTTATTGTTTATTTTTGTTCATTGTTTTGGCTACTACTTTATGTTAACCCATTTAATGTGCAGATGGTGTGATAATAACTGCACATCAAACTAATTGCAGTTTTTGTGCTGTTTCGCATCCATTTGCTTTATCATATATAGTTATATATATGTATATATAGTTATATATATATATATAAACATATATGACTGGTGTGTTGAGGTCGCGCTTAGTTTGACTCGTCATTGCCAACGGCCAATGGGTTAGCTGGCCGACTAGTCAGCAAAATTTCTTTAGTTCGCCGTAAGTTCTGCTTCTTGTTTTGACCGGATTTGCTTTGCGGCTAACTTGGCTTGAATGCAAGCTGCGCCACATTTGCGTGTGACAAATTGTGCGACAAATTCAATGGCTTTGCGAAGAGAAATACCAACACCAAAAAGAATAACACAACAAAGTGTGCCCGACTAACAGTTACCCAGTACTACAAACACCAACAAAAATTTACTTTATTAGCATGGCACAATTTTGCTAACTAACTAAAGTTTGCAACCATTTTCAATGTCTACAGGGTATACAAAAAAATAAGCAGGTAAGCTGACTTTTTGGAGGCGCCGCATTTAACTTGAACAACAAGAGTGTTTTGTGGCAGCTTCATTTTTTTTTCCTTTCTGGCTCTCTTTGCTAGATGTCTTTTTGCGGCTCTTTGTGGCTTATTCTATGCTTAGCGCTATTCCTTGTTTTTTTTTATATTTTGTTTCTTTTAGTCACGACTTATTTCTATTCGGACACTTTGGTCTTTTTAGTTAAGTTTTTGCAGTGCGTATCTCTCTCTCTCTCTCTCTCTCTCTCTCTCTCTCTCTCTCTCTCTCTCTATCATTTAGTATGAGAATGTGTGTGTTATTTGGGTTAAACACTCGCATCTTTGAATCGCAATCGCAGCAACAACAGTTCGCAGTGTATAATGAGGGCTACAAATGGTGTTAATGGGTGAAGTTTGTATGAGTTTTGCATTGTGCTGCATATTTTTTAGTTATTTTTGTTTCTTTTTTTTTTTAGTTTGTTGCTGCGTTTTGTGTAACCTTTGAAACTTCTGAAATTTCGGCCAAAGAGCGAGACGGCAATTGGTATGTGTATGCATCCACAGATGTACAAGTACATGTGGCGCGTAGCATCGCATTTATGTACTACTAAGTCATGTAACAATAAGAAGCGGCAACAATGTCAACAGCAACAGCAACAACATACAGTAAGAAGCACAGCCATCATAAATCAATTGGGTAACATTTTCATTTATTTATTTATTACATTTGCAAGAACAGCAAATCACATTACAGGTAAATATCCAACCATTCTGTTGCTACGCAATTTACTACCCTATCCTGCAACAGCCACATACCCCGCCGACACCCCCTCACCCCCTCACCAACTCACCAACTCACCCACTCAGCGTCTCGCCACTCAGCAGCCAGCACTTGGCCCGGGGCAAGGCCAATTGAACACTGATATGGGTAACACGGAAATTTCGGATACGGATACTGATACGGACTACGGACATGGATGGCTCTCAGGCTCTGGAATTCCAATGTTGTTCAGTTTGCTCAACTGTGCGACAATGGCAAACATTTTTATTGTATTTTATCGTGTTCTTTTGCCTTCTGTTGCTGTTTT
This sequence comes from Drosophila macrothrix, assembly GCA_035042055.1. NCBI lineage: Eukaryota > Metazoa > Arthropoda > Insecta > Diptera > Drosophilidae > Drosophila > Drosophila macrothrix. Next base: position 13,427,678 of record JAWNLX010000587.1, on the reverse strand, counting down.
TGGTGTTGTTGGTGTTGCTGTTGTTGCCGTTGTCGCTCTTGGTTGTTGCTTGTATTCGTTATAGGTGTTTGTGTGCCGCTTTACGGCTTTGAATTCAATTTTCAGGACTAAGTCCGCCAACAGCGCATAAATCCCTTTTTGCCTCTATGGCACGGCCCCTAAATGGGGTATATAAGTTATTATAGAATGACAGAAAGCAATGCTTCAATAGTTTCTGTTCTATATTTAAAAACCAAAAAGATAATAATAATATTTGCAAGCAAAATGGTTGTATTTTGTTTTTTTATATATATTTTAGCTTAATCTGGAAACTGGGGTAACTTTGAGATAACAGTGCGGGTATTTTGTAGTCTTCCACGGGATAAAACTTATCCATTTCGTCAGGTTGCCTTTGGAGTATTACAAAAATGTTCGAGGCGAAATCTTCGATTTGCTCGATGCTGCTTGTTTGATTGTTGTTGTTGTTTTTGTTGTTGATTGTCTTGTTGTTGTTGATGTTCTTATTGTTGTGCAGACATACAAACATGCAAAAAACCTTTTGGGGCTCTTCGGCACGATTATCCTTTTTTGTGCACTCAATTTGCTATGCTATGCTTGTGCCTGGGGTTGGTTCATCAGGTGCGCGAGATCCTTTGAACTATGCCCCCCCCCACCCACCATACACACACACACACACACACCTATTCAGCCATGTCCGACTGATGGACTAACTGACCGAGTGACGGCATTGACGGCTGCCAACCGGCTGGCAACCCTTTAAGCAGTGCCTGGCATCGAATGGCTTTGAGCGCGCCCTTCTTTGTTTTTTACACAGTTGCTGGTAACTCGAGCTCTATTCTCTCTCTCTCTCACTCGCTCTCTCTGGCTCATTCCCGCTTGGATTCGGAGTGTTGTATATATATATATATATGAGTGTACATACATATATCGAATATACACACTTGGTATATGGCATATGTCATGTGATATGTGACGGCGGACTATAAATTAAAAGCCAGCAAAGGGAATGCACAGTGGTGGCAAGTGCGGGCTGTGGCGAGTGAGGGCTGGGTGAAGGAAAAAGCATTTGATATGAAGCAGGAAATCGAAATAATAGATTCAAATGCCACAGCAGCCAGAGCGGGAGGGGGGAGGGGGGGGGGGCTGTGTTCGTCACTGGGGACCAGAGGCAGTGGGTCAGACCATTAATCACAATCAAATCAGTGGAACAGCAAGCAGATTAGTTGAGCCACGTACGGACCAACAAAATGGCAATAACAATAACAATAACAACAATAATCGTAATACTAATACTTATAATAATAATAATAATAATAGCAATAATAATAGTTTAAATGGCGTTTTCTCTTTAACGCTCCAGCGAAATTTAAGCAGCAAATGCAACAACAACAAAAAACACAATATGAATCGCAACAGTTGCAAACGAAACTCGTTGAGCTTAAATTAATTTCACTTCGATATTTATTTTGTGGAGTTTTAGTCATAAAATGCAATTAAATGCCAATATTATTAACATTATACACACACACACACACACACATACACATACATCAAAGAACTTATTGCATTTCAACCGTGTAAAATAATTAGAGATATTAAATGATTTTAACCAATTAAAAATACGCCAGTCGAGAGCTCGACTATGAGATACCCTGGACAGCTGTGCTGTTAAATATGTTAAGTCGATTAAACAACCTGTTCGAGGCATATTGCCAAGTTCCTAGTCAGTTCAGTTGTGATTCACAAGTCCCAACTGTTCAGTAGACAGACAATTCCACAAAACAATTAATATTCATTCATATTCATATTGTTTTCAAATAAATTAATGTAATTTCTTCTTCTCTAAGTGTAGATTTTCAGTAAATTTATTTTCTTTAAATTTTGGCTTAACATTGAGCGCTAAAACATATACAGCAAAATGCATTACTGTGCACAAAGCGGAATATTTTGTCTCGGGGGCACCCAATGGCCAAGGGTCATTGCCATTATTTGCGGGCTATTGGTGTGGGAGAGACAGGAAAACTTTGTCTAACAAGGAAGTTGCAATGATGCGGGCAACTGGGAAAAAAATGAAACCCAAAAAAACAGAAAGAAAGAAACGAAACGAAAAAAAAAACAGAACGAACTGCATCCGGAAAATTAGTGAGCGCACTGAGGAAAAACGCGTCAAAGTGAAAGTCAAGCAAAGCAAATGATGAACTGATGGACTGACAGCAACTGAAATGAAGTGTTGCCGCTGTCTGCCGTTGGTATCTATTGCTGCTGCCATTGTTATTGTTACTGTTGCTGTTGCTGTTACTGTTGATGTTGAACTGCTGCTGTTGCTGCTGCTGCTGTCTGTTGTGGTTCGACAGTCGACACACCCTTAAGGAAAAAAATCGACCAGACATAATGCCGGAAAATCGGCTAAATGACGATTCCTCCAAGTGGAACCAGCACTCCCCAAAATAGAGATAACTTTGCTTTACTTTGACAGTTCTCAAAAGTATTTACTTAGCCTTGCTTAATGTATTTTCTTTACTTGAAAATGAGCTGGGGATTAACCACTATATTTATGTAAATACCCTGATTATCGAAATCAAGGTATCAAATCGATTAACCGATTGAAATTCAAATCGGAATTACAAATCAAAACCTGAACTCAAATTTCGATAGAAAAAACCTTGGAAGAATACCGGAATTTGTATACTTTACACACCAGAATTGAAATGAGAGCCTAAATTCGATTCGGTTTGACACCACGAACAAACAGAGCATGTTTATTGAAAGTTGAATGTCAAGAACGAATCTGGCATCGACTTCAAATATTAAATGAAGACAAATAAGCAATTCCTCTGCTGTTATTTGCACATCATCTGTTCACTCGAAAGCACAATACAAAAGCACATTCGAATGTGAATGATGTACATATATATGCAAAGTACAATATTTATGGTTGTTTTCTGCAATATTGTCACATACTCGTACATATGTATGTGTGTACATATGCACATGTTGCTCATTTTTTCAATTTCAAATCAAATCAATATTTGAAATAGCAATTGCAGGTGCAATTTTCTGGCAAAACGTTTTGAGAAATAGGCAGAAATTCAATTATTATTGCCGACTGCTCTTGCAGCTGTTTAATACGGTTTGATGGCCATATTCCTGTTTCGACGCCCACTCGGAATGACGATGATGATGACATCATGAATGCGACCCATTCAATTAAACATAATCATGTAAAACAAAACAAATCAAAAGCGAATTTGTCCTCGCTACGATCGCATTCAATACAAAACTACCTATGACGAACTCCCAAACTAGAAACTAACCTATCGACTGGCAAAAACCAATAACCAGATACCCTTTCCTTCCCTGCTGCAGATATATGTATATGCTTGATATCGCTTGTCGTTGACTGTGTTGTTGACTGCACAGTTGTGCATACCCAGTAACATTTCCGACGCATTCAATAGCAGCAGCAGCATCATCATCAAACGGCACTAGTCACGAGAAGTGAAGGTAATCAAAACAATTTCATAAAGCATCACATGATCTATTCCCCCCCTGTCATTAATTAATTCCCCGCACCCCACGAACTGCCGAGCGAATAAAGTTATTAACTATTAGCCTAACCATTCGCATAGTATTTGCCAAACACAAGCCTGGAATTCGAACCCGGATCCTCGCCAACTGAATCACAGCTCGATTCTCGAGAAGTCAACGTATAATTAAAAGTTGAGTTGATCTACGACAGAAGGCATCTTCAATATCGATAGATATATATATATATATATAGATGTTCATAGATTCACCTGACTTTTATTTTTTATTATTTGAACTTGAAGATTAGCTCAAACTGCTGCAATAAGTGTTAGTGTATCTAAGTCTGTAAGTGCTATGGTTGTTTGGGCCTGCGTACAGGGCATTCTAAAGTTGGGTATGCTGGTCACTCACAGCTCGGCACACTGACTCGTTCTTTGTTTGCCTGCTATTCATTGGTTATCAAAATGCTATTTTAATTTTGCTTTATTTCAAATAGATGCATATTTTGTATACTTTATTGCATTCTTAGCTCAGCTTGCTTAGATACAATTTATTTGTTGCCTTGATTTTTGTTTTGTTTATTGCTTCTATTTTTGTGTAAGTGTGTGTATTTATTTGTATTCAATCGAGCAGATTGTGGCGAATGTGACGCTATGCGAGTTTTGTTGGCATAATTGTAATATTTATTTGTATTTGATTTTTTTTTTGCGGTGCTTGAAATAACAAAAGTGAGACAATGCTCAAATAATGCCCGACTAATTTATAAGTGAAGAAAAGCTCAAGTAAACATGCACACAATTCGTGTAGATTTTATAATTTCCAGTCACGTTCGCTTATTGACTTATCTTTAAGTCTGCCGTCTACCGTTGTGATGGAAAGGGACGAGCTGCCAATAATTAGCAGATAAAACCTTTGCTGACTGGCCTGGTTGCGGTCCCATTTCTCTGCCCAACAGCTGCCGGAATTGCCCGAATATTTTGCACAAAGATAACGGATCCAATTAAAGCAATACTTGCCTATTATCACCAGCATCTAGCTTGACAATTCAAGTGCTTCAACACATAGGCAAGGTTCTCGCAAATACAATTGTGGCAAGTGAAGTCAGCATTCATTTACAAGCCGTCATCTCTAGCTGGACAATCATTGATAGGTAATCATTATTAATCGTATTTTCCTGAAGATATTCGCTTTTCCACTTCCAAATTATTTTCCCTTTTTTCCCATTCACAGTGAATACAAAAAGTATTCAGAGGGAAAGCATATTCAAGTTGTTGTTTTTTTTTTCTCGAGCTTTCCAACAAAAGCTTTTATTTAATTGATGTTGTGTTGTATTGTCGTATTATTATTATTCTAATTTTTCTAATGTCACGCTTGAGTCAATCATTTATTTAACTTGCCTTAAGTTTGTATTTGTTAACAAATCGAGACATCTGTGTATGTGTGTGTGTGAGTGTAGAAATGTCGATTTCTCCCCGGCCTTACAACATTTTGCTTAGCCTGGTGTTTCTGGGCTTCGATTTCAAAACGAGAACGATTTGAAATTGAAAACGAAATCGGAAGCCATAAAAATGAATGCAGGCCGCATCGGTGGCAGCGATATTCTAACTACACACACATATTGCCTGGGCCATTTCAATAGATCAGCGAATCTTGGCCAGTTAGAGTTACAGCTTTTTTTTGGTTCACCCTACCGAGGTCGCCACTTACACAGATATGTGTGTGTGAATTTTCTAATATTTATTTTTGTTTTGTTTTGTTCTGTTCTGTTCTGTTTTTTTTTTTTTTTGCCAGCAAGCTTGAAAAAATTGCTGTTCATAATAAGCACAAGAAACGACTGACGACGACAAAAGGGTCATTCACATTGGGGTGTGCGTGAGAGGGAAATGAGACGGGCAGAGCGGGGCGGGCGGGGCCAGGAGGGAAAAAGACGATGCGACGATAGTGTGTGGCCAAAAAAACACACACAAAAAATCAGTCAAAACGGCAAAAGCAACAGGCAAAGCAACAATTGAAACTTGCGAGAATCTCGAGCTGTATCTATGGCTCACACTGCGATATCTTTTGAATACATTAGCGAGGCCAAAGTTTTTGCCGTGTGCGTGTGTGTGTGTGTGTGAGCATATGCGAATGTTCGTGCGAGACAGATAGAAAGGGAGAGGCAGGGCGAGTGGCTGGAATTGTGTAACGACAGCTAAGTAAGCAAAAATGAGGCGTCTTAGTTGACTCTCGCTTTTGGGCACGTTATGTGACCAAAGCGATGAGTGTTCAGTGTTAGCAATTTCGTATTCAGTGCTTCAAATCTGATGACCATATGTGTGTACATATGTACATGTGGACATACAGCTCTGGTCATCCAAATAGCCCCAATTCACTTTACAATTATTTCCAAATGCATGTTTTACAAACAAATGTTTGTATTTTTATATGAGGCCAGAACTTTTTGGATTACACTGAAATAAAATAATAATCCCAGTCTTATTACGTACATTAGAACCGCTTCTTATATAAAGTCTCAACGGTTTTTACAAGCCACAAATAACCACATTTTGAGTCCCAAAACTTGTGCTATTTGTGTGACGATAGCTGTATGTCTTTATGTGTGTATATATGTATTGTATATATATATATATATATATATATATATATATATATATATATATAGTATCCCTTACGCTTTCTTTTTGGATAATTTAATGAACAGGAAACGGAAATCATTTTCACTCGTCGCTGTCTCACTGCCCAGCCACATGTGTGTGTGTGCGTGCGTGTGTTTATGTGTGCCTTTCTCTGTGTGTGTGTGTGTGTGTGTGTGAGGCAGCATTTTAAGAGCGTTAAGGCCGATGCCTGAGGCTATTTTACTACTTCAGTTCATATGTGTGTGTGTGTGTTCACGTTGCCAAGCTTTATATGAGCCACTTATGCCTTTTGTTGTTATGGCATTTGTGATCAACGTCTTAATATTTTCATAGGTGAAGTCGCCGCTCCTTCTGCGCTCATCGCCCCATTGCATGATAGCTGGCAATAAGCAGACAACATTTGATCAAATGTCAAGTCAACCAAATGAAGGAGTCTTAGTGCAGCAAAAACAACAGCAACAACAAACACTTGGCTGCCTCTTTGAGCCACGACTTGCGCTGAAAAAAATGGCCAAACATTTGTTTGGCAGTAAAACTTGGCATTCACAGTTCGATGATATTCGATTCTATTTATTGAGTACATACATACACACTACATATGTAGTAGTGAAAAGTTCGACAATAGCTTTTAGCAACCATAAAAAACACACACACAATTCAAATGTGCTCGAAATCAAAATACCCCTTGTTTAATTTGGCACAAGAGTTCTGATTTCTCAAACAGAATTTATCTAACAAATTGTATTGGGTCTTTGGGATTGTTTTAATCAACTCAGCTCAGTTCAGTTCATCGGGTCAAGCAATATGCTCTCTGTTGAGTGGGCTAGCTTACAGGGTGTAACAACTATTTTGTACATCATAAAAGTTCGACGTAGAGCATTTTGTTTGACGTTAATTTCATTTTGGGCACCGCGAGCGTTTACTGTGCATACTAAACGCACTATTAATGTGCCCAGCTAGTGGCAACAACAACAACAACAACAACAATTACAATTACAATAACTGCAAACACACTAAAGTTTAGGTCTCATATGTGGGGGCAACAGAAGCGGGAACAGTCATAAAATACTCGTAGCATCAGCGCTGAACATTAAACTGTGCGCATATAGAAAATTTGAGTGCGAAGCTGACTTTGAAAGTCTCTACTTTCTACTCTCCTCTAATTAGATTAGAAACAAAGAAGCTGGGAATATTTCATTTGAAATAATTTTCAAGCCAAAACTGAACATAATCCAACATTTGAACAAATGAAATACGTATACAACTTTTCACAACCGGATAAAGATTAAGTGGAGATTTGTTAAATGCTCGAAAATCAGGTACATAAATCTATATAATACAGCTCTCATATTGCTGTTGCTGTTGTTGTTGTTGTTATACTAGATAAAAGTGAGATTTGCTCGCTTCTCTGTGTCCATTTCATAATTATTAAACTAATTTCAGTTATTAAGTATCACAAATGGAAAGCTGACAAATTTCTAATGATGCTGATTGGTGGTGTTCATAAGCTTAAGTTTCCCTCAGTGAAATTGGCAGCTAAACGTGCTTCGAGAGGTTTCAATGTACAATGCATAATATTCAAATATGCGTATGTGTTATTATATTTAAATGTAATACGTAAATTAAAGAAGAATGTAATCTGTTTACTAGAAGAAGTAGAAAATCCCACTAGCCAATTTTGTTATACTTTTCTGGTTATACGTTTTGCATAAAAACGTTAAAAAAAAGGGAAATTGCAATTGTCAAAACACGTTTTCACATTTAAAGGTTTAATAGAAACGCCAGCAAAAGACAGCTTTTCAATCTGTGTTGAGAGTATTGTAATTGTACGATAATCAAAGTAGAATAAACATATAATTACATTTGTTTGTATATAGATAAAATCAATGCGCAAGTATGTAACTCCGTGTGACCCTTTGAACGTTGCAATCGGATCTTTTTGCAGCTAATAAGCCCCATGGAATACTGTGCATAGGACTGCAAAAATAATGCGAGTCGACTATATACATTGAGGTCTTACATATACATTGGCACATACATAAATACATGCATATGTATGCAATACATAAAGAGAAATTAAAAACAAAAAACAGAAACAAAAAAAAAACCAAAGCTAAACAAAATCAAAACCGTCGTGAAACCGAAACGAAAACGCTGCTGTTGAGGAGAGCTAAATTTAAAATTGCGCCTCGGGCTATAAACAAGAAACAATTGTTTCGAGAGCGTTTTTTGCAAGGCAGCTAGGAAATGCTGGCGAACAGTAGACGTGCAGCGAAGGGGGGGAGACGGGGAATTGGTTAGGGCGGGCGGCGGAGGGTGCTGAGAGGAGCAGAGCCAGCAGAGCTGGCATTCAAACTAGTTGGCGGTTCTCATTTGTGCTGCTTTCGTTGTTATTACTGCTGCCGCTGCTGCTGCTGCTGATGTTGATGAGCTTGAGCGGCGCCAGCTCTCCCTATAATTTATCTACCTACCTACCTAAACACACACACACACACACACACACAAGTCATATATGCGATGTTCGTTGTTGAGGATGCTGCTGCTGCTGCTGCTGCTGCTGCTGCTGTCACCGTTTGCTCCAAGCCCATTAAAACTGAACGTAAGCCCAAAAGTTAGGTTACCAGAATCAAACACACCCACATGCACACAGTATTATACACACATACACACACACACACACACTGACAAAAAATATACACTAAATCAATAATATCAAAATTGTCAAAGCAGTTTCAACTTTTCAGCAACACGATTCTTAGAAAGATAAGATGCAAAGTTGCTCCTTTCCATATTCAGATATCAGAATAGGTCTTAAATTCCATTAAACAAAATGCGAAAATCGTTTGGAAATTGATAGATTTGCAGAAAGACGAGAACTGTGCGCTTTCGAAATGCACATTCAACAAAAAATGATACAATAATAATCATATTATTTATTGTTTTGTTTTTTTTTGTTTGTGTATGGCAAACTTTGAGTCAAAGATTGGAAACCGTAAAGACGAAGCTGCTTTCCATAACAAGATGCAACAACATGTTACAATGGCGTTGTTTGTGGCCCGCAGCTTTGCCATTGCACAGCCAAGAGTAGCGTGTACCCAACATTTATGAATTACATACGCATACGCAGAAAAAAGAAACGCACTGGGTCTGTGTGAGTGTGTGTGTGTGTGTGTGTGTGTGTGTGTTGCATGCGAGTACATTTGCAATGAATATAGCCACCCCCGCAACGAACTGATGCGTCCTGCCCCGCCCCGCGCCGCCCCGCTAGTACACACAGCTAGTATTCATAATGAGCCGGCCAACAGGCTCTGCCAGACAATGAACGATAAATTGCCAGAAGTAGCTACTAATTTGCAGTTAGTCATTCAACAAAACAAAACAACAAAAACAAAAACATAGCAGAGACACTCGAAACAGACACACACACACACACACACACACAAAGCCATAAAGGGCGTCAAAACGAGACGGAAACAACGCAACAGAAAGCGACGGAGCGAGAGAGAGCGAAGTAAAACATGAGTCGGAACAGAGAGCTCCGCTAGACGAATTGCGAATGTTTTGTGCTGCTTGGCTGTGCGCTTTGACTGCATCTAATGACAGTAATAAACTTGGACCCACTGATGATAATCTGTCTCTGGCACTCCGTCCCGGCCAGACATCCAAACAGCCAAGCAGCCAAACACAGGCTAAGAGGTAGGGCGAGCGGCAGGTAGGCAGGCAGGCACCAGCTGCCAGGCAGCAGGATATGACTATAAAAGATTTCTAAGCAGTTCACCAAAAAAACAAAAAAAAAACAAAAAAGGAAAATGCAACAACAACAACAACAACGACAAAAGTGCATTGTAAGTGCAAAGCGACAAAAGAAATCGACGTGACTATCGAAGTACCCTGCCCATTGCATCCTTGCACTCGACCATGGACACCCATCTATATAATTAAAATTTAAAATACCATATTCAAAAAATCGCATTTTAGGTAATGGGCATTAAAGGAATAAAAAAAAATATAACAACAACTTTGGAAAAGTCTTTTTAGGTAAATAATAACTTATGTAAGATATATGTAATATTTATAAGAACTCTGGAAAAATGGTTTTAGCTTATTAATATTACTTCTAAAATAAGTTAATTAACATTCAAATGAAAATGAATATTACAAATGAATTATAAGCCGAATAAGCTCTATTCTTTATTTAATAAATACACAAAAACGTTTTATAATCACAGATACATTCCAAAACATGTCGCCTGAAGTTGTCAAACTTAAATTTAGTTTTTGTTTACGATTTTTTGGTTGGTCTCTTTTCTTCTATTTTCTTATTTTTATTTGTTCCATTTGAGTGTGTCAGCAAATTTAAGCAACACGCTTTAAGGAACACGTCCATGGGAAACTTTAGATGCTTATTTGGTAAAATTGCGTTAGACTTAAACATGAGATGATTGCCAGTGCCTGCCAGAGCATTCTCATTGTCTGCCTGACCTAATCTAACAGTGGCGTCCTCTCTCTCTCTCTCTCTCTCTCTCTATCTCTCAATCTGTGTCCTGTCCCTGTCGCTTCCACCAGCAGTGTGACCATTGCTTGCCACACAACAATTTCAAGGTGCACTGACTGTAACAAATATCTTCATTAAACTTTTTATGCACACACACACACACACACACACACACACACACAGAGAGAAAACACAGAAAACACAACACAAAGAGCCTGAAGCTCTGAGCTTTGTGCTCGATGCCTTGTCGCTGAACTCCTCGTGGTAAGTTCTCATTCTTATCATCTTGAAGACCAAGATGGTCTTGCCTGGATTCTGCTGCTGCTGCTGCTGCTGCTGCTGCTGCTGATGTTGATGCTGTTTGCTCGTTATTTGCATTTTATAGCTCGTATTTGGGCGTCGCACAGTGGTTGCATATTGTTCTCTCACCATATGTTTTTTTCAATAACTAAAATGCCCTAAGCATAAGAAGAATAATAATTCCTTCAAGACTTAAAGCTGTTTCTAAATTTTTGAATACTTTCGATACAATTGTTGGCTATACACAGCATTTTTTTATTTGTTGTTGTTTTAAGGATGATTTTAGAAGAAATAAGTACTTGTCGGGCGGAGTCTCAATGAGTCCCACTGTGCGAGACTTTTCGCTGTTTTTCGGCTGCTAATTTAAGTTTGCTGCGCTTTGTTGTTAGGCAAATATTTATGATCGACTTTTATTTGGCGACCAGCAGCTACCAACAAGGCCAGGGGCGAAAGGCAAAGGCCAAGACGCAAAGAGGACTAGAACCAGGCACTGGGACGTCGACAGAGACAGCGACAGCGACAGAGGAACAGGACAAGGACAAGTAAAGGTGCAGGTAACGGTAACGGTAAAGGTAACGGTAAAGGTAAAGGTAAAGGTAAAGGTAAAGGTAAAGGTAAAGGTAAAGGTAAGGGCAACCGTAATGGTAAAGGTAGCAGTGTGTTGTACTTTTATGTACATGCATTTCCCTATATTTTGCATTCGGCTATTTCCATAAAGTTCAGTTCACTGTTTTGCCCGCTGCTGTGTGTGCGCGTGTGTGTGTGTGTGTAAATAAATATAGACAAGTGTGTGTGTGTAGTTTTTCATTTCTTTTCAGCTATTCATTTGTCCTCGGTGATTATGTCTATAACGTGGCTATCTGGTGTGCAGTGCGCAAAAACTTTTCAGTTAACTAACTTTCAGTTTAGGTTACTTCTGTTTTGGCCTTGTTGCATGGGTCCATTTTTGGCGAAGCAGGGAAAGGGTACTTTTTAATTTGTGTGTAAACTGATGCAAACCCATATTGAACTTTCGAATAGCTGGCCAACAAAATGTCAGCTTGTTCATTAAACTAAACTTGCGCAAGGGTTTTCAGCTATTGGTTTTTGGGGGCATTTCTGGCAACCCGACTCCAAATCACAGGCCACACACAGTTCAGCTGTTCGAGCAATTACAGCAATTACGTGACCATGTGTATATTTAATTACAAATTGCAACAAATACAAATGAAGCACAAAGCAAAGCATTCTGTTTGAATTAAAGCGACGCCTGAATGATATTTACTCAAAACTTCTATTCTATTAAGAACTGATTAATGAATTATTTTCCTATAGCTCTTGAGTCATGAAAGACAGCAACAAAAAATCTCACAAAAAATATTACGCCCATTTTATATACAGACTTTGTCTGTTTGTCAGTGATTTCATCTTCATCTTTAATGATCTGAGAAAAAAATATATATCCAACAATTTAGTGGTTTTTTCCAATTAATGTTTTTGTTGGCATCTGGCACTCAGCAGCAGACTGCATGCAAAACAGTTGCAAAATTTTTGATTACTCAGTGCCCGCCTTATTTATTTTTTGCATTTTTTTTTCGGTTTTGTGACAAGCCGTGTGTTTTTGCCAAACTTCGGAGCGAAACCAACAATTAAAATGACTACAAAATTAGCATAACGACGTATTCATATGGCAGGCAAAAGTCCCGAGACTTTTGGACCATGCCCCAAAACGATGCCCTGTCAAAAAAAAAGCTGGACGAAGCGCCCTCAATGCTGTCGAGCTGCTTTTTATTTTTTCATTTTTTTTTTTTGTGCAAAAGTCGTAAACAACAACAACAACAACAACAATACACTAACGCATTTAAAAAGAACACGTAGCACACACACACACACACACACACACACACACACACAAAGCAAGAGCAAGTTGTTAGAACGCTCGAACAACAGCTCAAATCGAACTACGTAAGATTTCTAATTTTTATTTACTTCAAACGTTGCCCACATCAAATTGTAGTTGTTTTTGTTTTCGCTACTCTTGTTGTTGTTTCTAATTAAGTTTTTTTTATTTATTTTTTTTTTATCTGAGCCCGGCTTGCAAAACACGTAGAAGACTCGAGACCTGTTTATTTTTTTGTATGTACGTATATACATACATAAATATATATATTGTTGTTTTTATACCCTGAGCCCAGTAAAAATGGGCAAAAAGGGTATAATGCAGTTGTGCTTAAGGATGTTACAGCCAGAAGGAAGCGTCTCCGTAACCGTAGTGTATATTTATTCTTGACCAGCATCAATAACCGGGTTCGTCTGCATGAAACAAAATTTGACAAATTTGGAATATAAATTCTCATATACTACGAGCAGATCAAGTTTAACGATCAAGTTTTAACGATAGCATTAAAAGTCACAATTTTAAATTTATATACAATATATAACTGATCAACTGACCTAATTTCATTAAGAACGGATCGGAGAAACATCCAAGTTATAGTCGAAAACATATTCTCATTTTAATATCAATCCAGTCATACTTAAATTTGAGTGTGCAAAGTTTTTGAGAAAGTGTATTAAACAGCTGGGCTTAGGGTATATCGTAGTCGAGCCCACTCAACTACAGCATGTATACTTGTTTTTTATTTTGATTTTTTAGTGGCAGCCCATAACAGACCTCAGCTGCAGAGCCCAGAATGATCAGTCGAGTAGGGATTGACACTGGAACTGCGACTGGGACTGGGGCAGTGCTCTTGGGGTTTTCCGTACACTTTATGTATATTTATATACATATATAAATTTATATATATATTTATATATATATATATGAACGTATATGCGTATGTATTTTGTGTATTGTGATTTTAAATAATTAACAAATAAATGATTTTCTTTGTTAGTTTTTGTTTTCTCTTGTTCTGAGCACAATTCCTAGAAAAAAGGCAAACTGTTATTTTGTGGTTATTTTTAGATATTTATTTTTTGTTGTACCCGCTTCAGACAGGTACAGTTGCCATAAAAAAATATACATATTTTGTGATTGATTTTTGCACTAATAGGAAATCATGAAATGCAGCTGATTGAATTGCGAAATCTCGGAATCTTTAAGTGTGATTGACATATCGGTCAGCTGTAGTATCGGGCACACAATGGCTTCATTATAAGATCGATATACTAGACATAAAGTACACTATTTTTATTTTAGTTTCATTCACTGCATTATTAATAAAATTAATAATGAATTTAAGTTCTTAGTTTGGCACAAGTTGAATGCCTTACACACATTTTTTGCAATTGAAATATCATGATTTCTACTTATTTAGGTATGCTTTTTAAATGTATTACGACATTTTATACATATTTTGGTTTGAAACATGATTTTGAGTTCATAAATACACAAATAGTTTGAAATTCTTGTGATGAGCACTTTAGCTGTTAATTTGAACAATAAGAGTATGGTTTATAAATAAGCAGAGCGATTGCGCTTTTGGTTGTTGGCACTTTAAATGTTGTTGAGATAAACAAAGACAAAGTCCTTGCTTATGGTGAGCTATCCATGACGATGGCAAAGACCCATTGCATTAGCTTAATATATGGCTCAATCTCAATTCATACACCAAGCCCAGCCCATCGCATACACAATTGTTTCTGGGGAAAATCTCTTTGCTTGCCAGCTTTGCTCTAATGCATTTACATTCCCCAGACACCTTGAGCCAACGGCAAGGACACATTCGCATTCACATTCGCATTCGCATTCGCATTTGCATTCCTCAATCTCAGCCTCAGTCTCAGCCTGAGTCTCAGTCGAAGTCTTGTGGAGCACCGGCAATTGAAATGCTCTGCTCTTGATGCGCTCGATACGTTGTTTGTTGCCGTTGGCTGCTGTTGTTGCAGCTGTTGTTTTATGCGGCTTGTCATCATTAGGATGTTGTCAGAAAACAAGCGCACAATAAACTCAATCTCTTCTGCTGCTGTTGGATCTGTCGCGTCCTCGTCCTCGTCTGGGACAGCTCTAATGCATTTTTCATGCACACATTTAACGGCGCTGCTCCAATCAGTGGAGGCGTCACTTTTGCCACATGCCAGCTGTATGCATACCCTCTGCCAATTCGTTCACACTTTAAGATATATGAAATGAAGTCTATATCAAATTAAGTTCAACTACTTCAAATCAAGTTATCACATTAAACTACAATTGATAAATAAAGGTCACGTTTTCTTAGCTCTCAATGTGGTATCTCTGAGCTGAGTTTTGCATTTTCATGCTGCTACTGCTGCTGCAATTATTTGTCATGTTGACAAATCACCATGAACAAAGAACCACCTCCCCCCAACAACCATTTGCCGCCCTTTGCCCCTTCGTACAGCACTCAGAAAATATGCTATTGGCAGCATCAGGTAATCTGCATGAGAATATTTCTTGCTTCATTTTTGGTTTTCAGTTTCTAGATTTCGGTTTTGGTTCGCCTTCAGTTGACAGCTGTCAGCTTTGAACTTTAGTCTCTGCCCTGGTCCCACGCCTTCTCATCCTCCTCCAATTTGCCACATTCCTCGCCAGCGCCAATTGCATCTGAAGTTGTGGCTGCAATCGGCAATTGAATTTTAATTGAGGTGCGTGCAAATTGCTTTGTGCAAATAGTTGACGATCGACAGCAGTCTATCAGTATTCAGCGAGTGTGTGATTTCGACTTCCGCTCTTGATTTCCAGCATTCTGCCATTTTGTGATTGGTTGATCGCCAGTTTTGAACTATGCCCGAGCCATGAAGTTTTCCCTATTATGCCGACTGATTATCATACAGCAAGCTGAAACGCCAAAACGTGTCGAATTCACCAAATTGACAGCACACGGCGAATCTAGAGTCTAGAATCTACATCGTTGCAGTTCCCGATCCCAAATGCAATTCAAAGATAAGAAATATGCCAACGAATTGCAAAAATTGCTCCAATCAACAAAAACAAAAAAAAAAAAGCTCGAGTCGCGAGAGCTCGACTAGGAGATACCTCGCACCCAGCTGCTATATAGTTGTTACATTAAAATGATACAATTACAAGTTCTAATAGTGTTATGATTATACTGTCCCCTTCTCACACACATATATATATATATATATATATTTATATATAGAAATAGACAATTTTGGTGTGTTTCTCACTCGACCTTCATGCAATCTTCATTGATATTGAAAATCAGTATATAGATATATTGGTATATATCGACACTTGTGGAACAGGGCGTATTATCGATCAAATAAATTAAACTTGATCTGTAATAATGATCTTGAAATAAAGACACACCTGCTCCGTGTCATTAATGTGGAAAATGTTGCAATTGTATTCACTTTTTCTTTTGTAATTTTTACGAAACTTAGTTTTCAAATTGAGGAACTGCTTTTCAAAAATGTAATTGTAATTAAAAAGTGGATTCTATACTCATTCGTAAAACAGGAAGAAGTATTACAAATTTGGAATAAAAAACACACGTTTTAAGCAATGCATATTTTTGTCATGGAATAATTGAAGAATGTGGACTTCAAGTGCGATTACAGTTATGTCTGAAAGCATTGGCCCCGCATTGTGTGTGTGTTTGGTTTGGTTGTGTGTGTTGGTGGGTGGTTGTGTGTGCTGGGTGGGTGGGGCTGCTGTTTGGCTTTGTGATAAGCGAACTTGCAGCAAATT
The DNA here is from genome assembly GCA_035042055.1 of Drosophila macrothrix. Taxonomy (NCBI): domain Eukaryota; kingdom Metazoa; phylum Arthropoda; class Insecta; order Diptera; family Drosophilidae; genus Drosophila; species Drosophila macrothrix. Next base: position 13,411,066 of record JAWNLX010000587.1, on the reverse strand, counting down.
TGAACAAGATAAATGCCGCTTAATTGCTGAACACTGAACACTGAAGAAAACTAAATACGCTTTGCTTTAGCTAGACCCGGACGAAGACGAAGATGGAGATGGAGATGAAGATGAAGATGAAGACGAGAACGAACACAAAGGGCGACTGATAGATGAACGAGAAGAAGATTGAGATGGAGATGGAGGACGAATGACACCACAGAGAGATACCACATCAAATTATAAACGAAAGTTCCCAAACAATTTAATCAGCGGCGCACAACAAAAACAGTTAAACACTACAGCTGACATGTCGGCATCGAACGGTGGGAGGGGGCTGGAGTGGGGGAGTGGGGGTGTGGTTGCAGAGGTGGGTGTCGACACAAGACGCAGTGGCAGCGTAATTTTCTGGATACTGGATGCTGGCTCTTAACGCTGCTTCAAGAAAAATCTTGTTAGATCTTTCAAATTCCATGCGATGCCCAACAGGCAACGAACGGGCAATGAGACAGAACGGTTACGGAAAGGGGTTGTGGAAGGGGAAGGGGAAGGGGAAGTAAGGGAGAAAGCAATAGAGATATAGCAATGAAATGAAAAGGGCAAGATGTAGAACAAAGCAGAGCTGTACGGAGAGAGAGAGAGAGAGAGAGCGGGAGATAGAGATGGAGTACGAATCGAATGACGAAGAAGAAGACGAAGACGTAGATGCAGACGAAGACGAAGACGGAGATGCAGACACTAAAGGAAAATCGTTTAGACGGCTAAAGTGGAAAACTGAAAAGCGCACAAGTTGCACCAGCAGCAGCAGCGACAACAACAACAACAACAACAAGTTGCTGATGAGTGCAAAGGGAGACGCAGCTGAACATGAAGTCGATGGCAAAAGCCGCAGCAACAGTCGCAGTCGCAGCCGCAGCCACAGTCGCAGCCACAGCTCTGGGGCCAGTGTGATTGGCATTGGGGAAACTTGCTTTTTACCAACAAGACAAAAACAAACGAGTCAAAGTAACAACAAACACTAGAAAGAAAAAAAACAAAGGGAAAAACTCATCCCAAGCGCGATTTGTACGTCTCTCAGATACCCTAGCTAAATAATCAAAACTTTTGATTTTCAAAACAAAAATAAATTATTAATTAATATATAATTATTATTATTAGTATTCGTATTATTATTAATGATTTTTTATATTTTAATTACGTATTATATTATTATATAATATTTGTTGTAAAGGTCTACAATAATAAACAAGAGGACGAAATTTGTATGTGAAGAACATTTTTACAAGTCGAATTTTCAAAAATAATCCATTTATGAAAATCTTTAATAAGTTTCTGGACTATTTCAAGCATTGGAAACATCTCAAGCCGTTAATAAGATTTTATGCTTAGTACTTGTTGCCAAATACTAAAATCAATATTGAAGTTATTATAAAAACAATTTGAATCAGGATTTTAAGTTCATAACTTATTCACTCATTTGAAATTTCAAATTGTGTTTTTTTCCACTTAATTCAGGCATTTTTAATACTTATACATCATTAATAATAATAATTAATTATTTATATTTTTTGAGAACATTATGCATGTAAATTTAATCAAACTGACTGGAGAAATAATGAAATTTGCATATGTAATATTGTTTTTATAAATTTATATTACAAATGGTTGATTTAGGCATTAATTAGTCGCAGATACCCTGTAGGACGTATGTATAAGTACTAGTTTGCATATAACCAAAAAATCTACATGCTCCTCAGATCTCAGATATTAAAATTAGACTTTCAAGTAGTTGCTTCAATTAAAGATCGAAGTAAACATTTTGAACTTTAACTAAGAATCATAAAGTCCAGTAAAAATATTCGTGATTTTCGAACAGGGTATTTCTACATCAGAAAGAGCTGGACGATGGAGCAGCAATTGAAGTTTCCCAGCAGCTGTATTACCGTTCGACCGGCAAAATGTAAAAGCATTTTGTTGAGGTGGGTGGCTTGGGGTGTGGGTGTGGGTGTGATGGGTGTAAGTGACTAGGTGACTGGACATGGCGTAAGTAAGGGATGAAGGAAGCTGTTGGCAAAGTGGCCACCGAACTGCGTTTCCCACATACACACACACACACACACACACACACAGACATAACAGAAACGAGCAAATCTTTTGCAATATTTTGTCGCTTAACGGCAATTGGACAACTTGAAAGGATTTGCCACAGTAGAAGGCAAGGGGGGATTGTGGCTGGCGGTGGTTGTGGCATATTTGTTAGGGTACAATGCGACATTCATTGCAATTTTGTGCTCGAATTTCAAAATCTAGACGGAAATTGCAAAACGCAAATCGCAAATAAAAATGGAGAAAAATAGCAGACTGTGTGTGAAAATGGAAAATGGGTTTTGATTTTCACTTACCTGTCAAAATGCGTCTGCACCTGATGTGCATGCAACTCCTCCTTGCCGCTTGACGACGCTGCTTGTAATCCAATGTTTGTTGCTGGCTGCGCCGGCGCATAACCAAACGAGCGAGCGAGCGAGCGAGAGACAACGAGAGAGAGAGAGAGAGCAAGAGAGAGAGAGAGAGCGAGTGCGAACGAGTTGCATATATACTAGGACAAGTTGCACATGCAAATTTTTGAGAAGCCTGCCGCAACGGGTCACGGGTCAGGACTGGTCAGTGCTGCAGAGTCCACGTCGCAGCAACAGGTAGGCAGACAGAGCAGCAGCAGCAGCAGCAGCATCAGCAGAAAACCAAAAACCAAAAATATACAAGATTCACCCCACAAAACTTGGCCACAAGATAAACAAAAAAAAAATGCAGTTTCTACAACAAAAAAATCAGCGCGAAGCAAAAATTAAAAATTGCGCGCGCACTTTTCGCTCTTGGAGAGAAATTCTTCTCTTGCTGGAAGAGAGCGAGCGAGAGAGAGAGAGCGAGAGAGAGAGAGAGCGACTGCGACGGCGCGCCTTTGAAAAGTAAGCTGAAGCAGCGACGCGACGTCTGCGCTGCTGTCGCTGCGTCGCTGTCGACGCCAGCCAGCAAGCGACACGTAAGTACAAAAGTAAGTTTGTTGCCTGACGTTGAAGTCTTTTGTTTTTTTTTTTAATTTCTTTTCTTCTTTTTTGGTTGTTGATTTTTTTTTATTGTTTGTGTGGCAAAAAAAGACAAATAGCAGTGTTGGAAATCACACAAAATGCAGGTGTGGCTTTTTGCCGGCAACTTATGCTAAATTTAATTGAGCCACCAACACACACACACACACACACACACACATGTACATGTGTGTATATGTAGATATAATTTTTTGCTCGCTTGTTCCAAAAATTTCTTCAGATTTTATTGTGGTTACGCTACAGAACCAGTTTCGATAGCTACGCAAAAACTGAAAAGACAAAAAAAAACAAACATCGCATTTTGTTGTTCTGCTTCTTCTTCTTGTTCTTCTTATCGTTGTTGTTGTTGTTAGTATTATTATTATTATTGTTATTGCTGTTCTCTGCTTGCTTTCTACATCTTGTATTTGGTTCCAATTATTTTCTTACTCATTTATTTTATGATGATTTTTGTATTTATAAAATTTGTACAAATTCTTTCTCGGCTTTAATTCTTATGAGCAACTTTAGTAAGCTGTTGTTGTTGTTGTTGTTGTTTGAAATCGGGTCGACAGCGTCGCAATCGCTGCTTGCTGATTCTATACAGCGCTCAAAGTGTCTGTATGTGTGTGTGTATGTGTGTGTGTGTGTGTGTGTGTATGTGTGTGGACAAACAGGTATCATACATAAATATGTATGTTAATAGACATTCAAACAGCAAAGAGAATGGTAGACTTGAGAGACAGAGAGAGAGAGAGAAAGAGAGAGATCGTCATCATAATACTCATCTATGTACACACGCACACACACACACACGCATGCATATATACACCGCCAACCTGTCGGCTCTTTGCCTCTTTTCACCTTTCTTTCTTGGGCTGCCTGCGCTGTTGCCGTTGTTCGTTGTTGTTGTTGTTGTTGTTTTTTGTTGTCTTTGAGGCTTTTGCTTTGCATGCTCGTTCGCTTCGTTTCACAGTTACGCAGCAAGAGAGAGAGAGAGAGAGAGAGAGAGAGAGACAGAGAGCGAGAAAGAGCGAAAGAGAGAGACAAAATCATTTATGATGATCATCACCAACATCATTATGATCAGCAGCTCATCTCTCTCTTTTTCTCCCACACACACTCTTTACATCTGATCCTCTCGCTCGCTCACTCCTTCCTACGTATGTACTTTTTATTTGCCTTCTCATTCCCGTTCCCATTCCTCCCTCCCCTCCCCTCCCCACCCCCCACACCCTTTGCACGAACTGTCGATCACAGCCTCTCTTTTCTATCATTTACGTATTTTTCTCCTTGTGACGGCGCAATTAACCGGCAAAAAAGGAGGAGAACACAAATGGGTAAAAACCACACTGTACATTTTTGGAGCCACAACGATTAATCATACGCTGAATATGCCATACATCATTGGAATCGATCTCTGGCATTTCTTCGCCTTCCTCTTCGTCTACGTCTTCTTGCTCTTCATCTATATCACATTGGCCCCACCCACTCGAGCATATATGTTGTATATACATGTATGTGAACTTCGTTAAGTTCCTTTGTATGTTGTTGTTATTGTTGTTGTTGTTGGGGTGGATCGCGATTTGGTTTAGCTGCAAGTCGCAAGTTGCAACAACAGGCACAATTTTTATTGCCACGCTCAACAACGATCGGCGAACGACGAGTCGTCCGCAACGACAACGACAACGACAACGACAACGTCAAATTAGAAAATTAGTTGCACACTCAAACGACAAAACTTGTTCACTGGCTTTCTAGCCGCTAGTCGAGTGTGGATTCCACACATCTGCATATTTATGTGTGTATGTGTGTATGTGTGTGTGCGTGTGTGTCTATGTACAACTTTAGAAATGACAAAGTGATGGCTGAAGAGAGCTTGAGCCGGCATGTTGTACAAAAAGAAAAAAAAAAAGATTCTCCCCCCATCAGCAAAGCGAATTTGGGGAGTTGCTCAACTTGATCTGCAACTTTAATGAGAACCCCAAAAGAAATCAACTTTTTTATTAAGAGGAAATCTATATGCATAAATCAAAATATAAATACAAAATGTTGAAGAAGAAATCTGTACTTGGTGGGGTAAAAATAATTCTGTCGTGCCACAAAATACAACTGGCCAAAAGTGATTTAGGGCCAAATGGCCCAAAAAATAGCCGCTCATTTATCATAAGGCCAAGAGCAATTCTAAGCCACATTCTCCAAAAACGGCGATATTCGTTTGTCTCTGTGTCAGTGTGTGTGTTTGTGTGTATGTGTGTGTGTTTGTTTGTTGTTGTATTTTTTTTCTCAGCTTTCACCTTGGCGATTTGCAAATGATTTGCTTCCGCTTTTGTTTATCCTGGCACAGGAATGGGACACACTCGAAACGCGCGTGTTTTGTTTACGTTTTCAGTTTGTCATTTTTTTTGTGTTTTATTTTTTCAGAGCTTTTTTCTTCGTTGGTTCGACGTGAATTGGTCAAAATGAAAACGGGCTTTTTATGCGCTTGGCCTGCCTCAGCCTCAGCCTCCGCCTCCATCTCCGTCTCTGTCTCCGGCTTTGGGTGTGGGTCTGGGTCTGGGTCTTGCTCTTGGTCTCTCTTGTTATTTTTTTTTCTTCTTTTTTTGTGTTAAAAAAAGACTGGTTTTCCACGTTGGCCCCGTGGCTAAAAGGAAGTTGCTCGTAAAGTGGCGAAAGCCGCCAGCAGTAACCACAACAACAACAACAACGGCAACAACAACGACAACAACAACAACAACAATGTTTGCTAGCAAATTCTGCGACGCTTTCTTTCTATGCTCAATTTCGCCTTGAATAAAAATTTTTGGTTTTTGGTTTTCGACTTCGGTTTGAAGATTTTTTTTTTGCTTAGCTGTAAACTTTTGCTGCTCCATTTTTCTTTTCTTTCAAATTTATTTTCTTCAAGTTTTTACTATATATAGTTTCGATATATATTCATTTGCGTTTTTCTGATTCGATTTTATACTTATTTATATATAAATATATATAAATTTTTTTTTTTTTTGCAAATTTCACTGCAAAAAAACTTTTCAACAATTATGTTGAAAAATTGACTGGCACAGTAAAAAAAAAAATTTTAACAAGAGACTCACACTCACAATTAAAAAAAAAAAAGAAGATAATCAACGAAAAGAATTGATGTGATTTGCCGGCTTAGTTGCACATTGCAATAATAACTGTTGACTGTTGTTCGTTCGATTTAAAAATTGACTTTGTTTTGAATTTTGTGATTTTGATTATGTTTGTTGTGCGCTTTGAGTGAGTTTTACAGAATGACTCCCAACACACTGGAGACGGCGACGACGCTGGCTTTGCACACGTTTGCTGGCTTTGCTCTGCCGCGCTGGTTAACCGTTCACGACAACGCTCCGAGAGCGACTGATGCGCTGGCCACAACGCCAGCCAAGTGGAACCTCCAGACAACGCAGCAGCACAGCACAGTACAGTACAGCCGACATCAGACAACCGACAGACAGACGCGACGGCCTCTCGCAACACATTACTGCCAACCAACCACAACAGCAACAACAAATACAACAGCGAACCAACAGTTCGCTTCGAACAGGGGCGTCGTTTCAACAAGGGCTCAAACTGAGTCGACTGTGGACAAGTTGAGCTCGCAGCAATATCAAAAATTTAAGTTCCAATTCGATTAAGTCTAGAGTGTAATTCTCGACAAACCGAATTCTAAGCAGTTTTTTGTTAATTATTATTCATTTTCAGTGGCAAACAAGAAATGTACTTTGCAACGCATTTTATTATATTTATTAACTCCTTTGTTTAATTTACTGTATTATTTATTATAATTTATTATATACACAAAATATATAACAATTGACATGTACATACGTATAAACCTATATATGCATTTAAATAAAACACCATTTATTTTTTTTATTATATATATACTTTTTTTTTATTATTTATTAAATAGTCTCGTTCTTTTTCTCCTGTTTAATTAATAACATTTATGAAATTCAGATAACAACCGGAATTGTTCTCAAGTGAGACTAGTCACAATAAATTATAATAATAGGCTTAAGTATAAATATAGAATAAATACATTTAGTTAAATAAACTGCAAATGCATGTGATATTTGATCTAATACAGAAAGACAAAATACCAAGTGATTAAAGTTCATAATTATTTAATTAGTTGAATTAATTATAATTTTATATACAGATAGATTAAAGCACACACGCGCAAATCGTAATCCCTTCTTATTTTTGTTATACAGCGGCTGTGTGTGTGGCTGCTGTTTGAGGCACATTTCGCATGCAACATGTTGCATGTTGTGTTATTATTTTGGACAATTGTTGCTGCTGCTGTTGCACTGCGCCTCCAATTGACACATCTGAGTTCAACTTGTTGAGTGTTTATTGTCTTAATGCAAAACATACAAAAAAAAACAAAAACATTATTTACTTATTTGAAGTGATTGTCCCCTCAACGGGTCTGGGATAACTGCTATATTTACATAAGCGATTTTCAGGCCGTTTACAATTGAATTTATTGTTGTATTTAGAGCAGGCAGGCAGGCAGGCTTAAGCAATTGCCTCGGTCGCCCCGAGAAAGAGAAAGAGACGCACAAACAATTTTGATGATTGCCTTGAATTCTACAGAAGAGCCGATTGGCTTTGTATCTGTGCGTGTGTGTGCGTCTATGTGCGCTAAGCTATATATTACATATATACATATGCAAATATATATATATATATATATATATATATATATATATATAGCTACCCCTCCCCCAGCCCCAATCTGAGTGTCTGGGTTCGATCAAATTTCAAAACAATTGCCGATTAAGCGGCAACTTGGAACATGTTGGCTGCGAACCGCAAGCGTGTTGGCTTGAACTGTGACACGACTGCAACAGGTTGCTTACTGTTCACACACGGCTGGTGGTTTGTAGCAGCGGGGTAGTGTTTTATGAGGAAGGGTTGAGGGGGAGTGGGGGGGGGAGGGTGGGTAGTTTGGCAGAGCTGCTCAGTCCCATGACGCACCGCAAATTTAAGTGTTAATGGCGGCATTATTGCCAATCGACTTTCGCAGCTGTTTCACTAACTCATTTAAAATTTCACTTGTTCACTGCATATGTTCATTGAATATTTACATGATTCTACTCCTGCAGTGCGGATATTAATATTACGTTTTTTTTTTTTGTTGCACTTGTAAAGTGAATTTGATTAATTTAGATTGCATGCTAAATTATTACTAACTTCCATTTGCAAAAATAAAGTGATCCATTAAGGGCATCTAGCAATTAATTTTTAATTAAAAAAAGGTACGCGAAAATAAAATGTAATTGTTGTGTTCTTAATTTAATTATTCTCTTTAACATGTTTAATATTAATTAAATATTAAAATGTGTTGAATTTAAATTGAATGGATTTTCGTTTATTTGATAGAGTTCTTGCATTTAGCCTGATAGAATTCTTGCATATATAGAAAGGCTGGGCGGTTTCACAAAGATTTTGGAATTAAGAGACAGGAAGGGACGTAGATTCCTAGGGAAACCCATTTAAAATAATAATAATAATAAGTGTAATCTCCGATTTATACAGTTGTTGCTCCATTTCATCAAGGGAACGGAAAATTAAGCAAAATAATTAGAATTACTTGGGTATTAAATATGCAAATAATATAATAATAATATTATAAGCAAATATCTTATCTATTCTTGATCTTATATTGATTGCCAAACATTCAGTAAAAAATTGAGTGTTCAGCTTAATGTACAAATGTATTTGATAGATTCGATAATCTTGAACATTGCTAGAATTGAATAAGAAGTTTGGGTGATACAGGTGCTCAAAATTGTCGTTTTCTTCAGTTCGCAACAAAATATGTAACAACAAAAATATATAAAAATCAAAATAATAGAAAATTGATATATTTCTATCGTTTTATCGACTTTTGTTGAGTAAACTTATTCCACTATCAATATTTCTTACATTCTCGAATGATGGCCGTGAATTGAGTATATGGAAATCTATCTGCTTGTTATATATTTCTATTCTGGACACCTTAATCATAAAACACTTTAACAACAGCGACTCTGGATCAATGCTTTGGTGCACTTCGCTGAGTCACAAATTTGATTAATCGAAATTTACATTTTATTTAAAAGAAAATACGATTTAAAATTTGTTAATGAACTGCTGCCTACGGTAATGGGTTTGGTCATGAAAATTATTTGTGGTCAAGGAGACAAAGCCCTCAAAGCTTTTCATATTGCGATTAATTGCGAACGTTGGTAAAGAAGACCTACAATTTTCGGAATAAGGTCGAAAGGTTGCATCAAGTTGGACTGTTACTGGGCGGTATGAAGTGAAGCTTTAAATTTAAACTAATTTAATATACAGTGCTGGCAATACAAAAATAGCACTATTATTATTATACTGACTTTAACAGACATCTGATGTTTCTATTATGGAGTGGAGCTGGTGCATTGGCTAAAAATAGTCATGGATGTTGCACTATTGGAAAATGATAATCCAAGAGAGCATTGTCGCTAGGCTAACAAAATCATTGGGTAAAATTGAGTAACAAATCGGTGTGCTCCGGAAAAGATTCAACGACAGCTTAGCGATCAAAAAACCCATCTGTGCGTGCCGCTATTGGTTGATTGTCACACAATCCTATATCAAAAACAGCTTATTATTGTGGTGTAATTTTGTCTGCCACAGGTGTGTGTGTGATGTATATGTAGGCATGTGCAAAGTAAATCTAGTTGCAGTCCAGAGTGTGTCCAGTGACATCACCAACGGTTACGAGTTATTCAGAAACTCGGAAACAAAACAAACACTTTCTCGCATTCAGCAATTGAATCAGGTACGACTGGCACTTTTCCATTAAAGTGCATTTAGCAAACAATTGAAAACAGACGGCGATCCAGAGACAGACATTTCAATATCTACGACATTCTGGTCATTACCCACAAACCACAAAAAAAAAAAATAAATAAAAAAATAAAATAAAAAACTAAATAAAAACAAATCATCAATTGTGGCATGCGACAATTTTCGTGATTGAAGTATAAACAATTAAACTGATAAAGATTGCAGAAGCAGACTAATCAAGCTGAGGCCGAAGGTCACCGAATGCGTGACCCGTTAATAAATCCACACACAAACTCGCCAAATATACTCATACATAAACACAAAATCACACACGCACTCATACATGGTACACTCTTGTGTGTGCCGCGAAACACAAAGAAAGTCACATGCAAAAATTTGTAAGAGTGAAGAATGTTCAGGTTTTCGCGATTTTGTTGAAACAGCTGCAAATTTAATTTAATAAAATATTATATGCACTTCCAGTTCGATGGCGGCTTCAAGTCTACAAGGATTATTCATTAGGTGTTCAAAAAAAGTTTTAATGGTGCATTTTCTGCAATGTAAATTTTTTTTTATATATTTAAAGGCCATTCAAGAAAACATAATAAAATATAAATTATAATTAAGTTAACCAAAATAACTTTAAAAGATTGTTGCATTTGATTAGGGAATTCATATCGCTTAAAGATTTTTGTTCACATTTATTTAACATTAACGCTGAAAATAATCATCCTAATTATGCAAATGTGTGTGTAAGTAAAATATTTGCTTATATATTTTTCACATATGAGATATTTGAAAGACATTGTCAGTAGAATAAAACACTAAGAAATATTTAAAAGCTGTATAAGATTAATTTACGATTTTTTTTAGCAGGAACTTATGACATTATTTTTGTTTGACTAAGTTGAAAAATATCGATTTGTTGTCATTTACAATGTCCAAAAATATAGCGAAGACAGCAACCGATTGGCACAAAAAAGGTCGATTTCCAAGGTCGAGAGCTGCAGCTGTTGCTGGAAATTGCACTGCCAATTACATTTGATTTCTAGCAGGTCGCAGTGCATGTATATCCCAACAATATAATTATATTAATAATAATGCATTTAACTTACTTGTCGGGCTGCTTATCGCATATACATAGCGATATGTTATAGTTTTTTTCTTCTTTTTATTTGCACAGTTGTTCGTTGTGGGGCATGACATGGAGTTGTTGTTCACAATCTACCTTGTTGACTGCTGAGCATTTCCTGCATGGGTTCACGTATTGAGTGCAATCAGATTTGCAGTTTTTTTTGTTGTTTTTTTTTTTTTTGTGTAAATTAAGAGCGCCATCTATGTGAGAAGCATTCACTTTTGGTTCAAAGCCTCGTTAAGAGCTTTTGTTAGCAAAGCTTATTCCGATATTGCTGAGCTTTAAGCTGCCCATGTTGTTCCAGCAGGAACTGGCCAAAGAGCTTTTGAGGATGCGAATTATAGTCTACATACTCCGTGTAACAGTCAGTAAGCTGTAAGCTTACGCTGTTAACCCTGCGTATACGCAATGTGTATAGAAATGTTAATGCAGAGTTGTTGTTGTTGTTTTTAATATAAGGAAATCGTTTTCTTTATTAATGTAATGTGTATGCAGACGCCTTCTCGGCTCTCGCTTAGATCTAATATAAGTAATCGTTATAATTAGTAATTAAGTGTGTATTTTGCTTGTCCGTTATTTAATAAATATATATATTTATATATGTATAATTAAAATACGAGTATTTTCAAACGTAATAGAAACATACATTTGCTAACGCTAAAGACAAAGACAAAAAACACACATTTATATTTATAATTCATGTTTAACTCACGAAAGAATAAATGAAACAACAAACAAACAACAAAAATTCTCAATTTTTGAAATTTTCTCGTATTTTTTGGTTTGTTTTTCATTTCCATTTCAAATAATTTGTATGCATACATATTTTTTTAGTGTTTTTTTTTTCTTTTGTATGATTGATTGTTATTCTTCTTCCGCTTCTCTTTTGGCTAACATTTGACGACTAAAATACACAACTACGAGTAACTCTAATATATTTAGTTACAAATAATGTCGTGAATTAGTTTATGCTCACATATGGCATATACTTACATAACATATATACATATATATATATATATATATATATATGTATATATAAGTATTTGTATATACGCAAGTATATTTATTTATTTATGTATATATATATATATATATATATATATGTATATGCAGTATTCAAAACATTCTTTTAACGTTTAATAAATTGAAACATTGATTGCTCTTGCGTTGTGACAATAGGTTTATTAATATATATATATATATATATATATATATGTTTGTGTATATATATAAATATATCGATAACGAGTATGTATACTCGTATAGATTCTCTCTACAAATACTAGATTATCAATATAATATATAATTTTCTCATTTCAAGCGCTCGTTCCTTTCTGATTATCCTTTGACTATGCTTTAAGGTATTCATGTATTTCGCATTTGCACTTGTGTGTGTATCTCATGTATGTATTTGGTTTGAATGTTTGTGTGTATATATTTATATTTATATATTTTTAATAATAAGGAAGCTGTGCCTTTTGTTTTTTTTTTTCGTCGTCCAGCGACATTTTATAAATTCAAAAATATGACGGGCTCTTCTTTTGCTATAGGAGTCCAGGCATTCAAGAGATTAAACTATTTAAATTTATTAATTAAGTACACATACGTTCAGTTTGAGTTTGAGAGTCAAATTGGTGAATAGTGCAGTAAACTCCATATCTGCAATATGACTAGATTTTTCATTTGGTTTGTTGATTGGACTTGTAATTGGAAGGAGAGTTTACTGGGGGGAAGCGCTAAACGGACACTTGAGGGATAAACGATATTTATGTACAAACAAAGCTTGAGTTTAGTTTAAATTTAGAATGAGATAAACTCAAATACATACATACATATGTGTGTAGGTATTCGTAATGTATACCTTATTCTAAGACTGTATGCGCAGGGACAACATCAAGACTTGCTAATTAATTAATAATAAAATCATTTGCGAAATTTGCCTAAGACCGATTGTGCAATATTCTGATGTGGGCTTGGGGGACTCAGGGGTTAGAGGGATTGATGATGAATTGGGTCGAACTAATGCCTGCTGTCCTGCTGGGCTGGGCAGGCAGCAAGCCGAGTTCAATGTCCTTTTTCTTTTTTCTTTTAGCGAGACTTTTCGCTGCTACACACATACATATACACATACACACATATATGAATATGCATATGCATATATAAGTGTGTGGCTTATTAATCTGAGGACTGGCGGACAGACTGACTGACTGACTAGCTGATTGTTTGATTGATTGATTGTTAGTTTGATTGATTGATAATTCGATCTGAATATGCTCAGCTTGATTTGATTGTTTTGCTTGTAGGAGCTTTACTGGTTGCCAATCACTTATAGTCTAACATTTAAAGTACTCGTAGGTAAATTAGTTTTAGTTTGCTTTAAGTTAGTTAGTTTAAAGTTTAGGTTTAAAGTTACACGTTCTTTTCCATTTCCTTCCTTCACTTTGTTCTTTGTTTTTAGTTACATGGTACATTTTAACTCTCGTTTTGTATTCATTTGTGATTCTCACAATTACTATGTTCTAATTAAACAATAACAAACATTTCAATTTTTTTTTTCATTTCAAAGTACATAGAGAATTTTTTAATTGCTTTGCATTCCATTTTGCACCTTTCATATATATATATATATATATATTTTTTTTTATGTTTTTGGTTTTAATTAGCTTTGTTATTATCGTACATTTTATAATTTGGAATGTAAACAAACATCTGAAGCTACAAAATTACTGCAAGTGCTTTAATTGTATATGTGTGTGCGTTGGGAAGTTTGCGTGTCAATATGAGATGCATAATAGTGTCATTACTCTAAAGGAAATAGCGATTAAGAGAGAGAGAGAGAGACAGAGAGAGACAGATTTTGTTTCTCCTGAAGAACGTATTTTTTGCTACAATAAATAGTCGGTAGATAGTTCGATTGGTGGTACTCAAGCGGTGGTTATTTATTTCAGGTATGCTAGTCCTCAAAAACTAGTCGCAATTTAAATGCTGGGCTACTCACACTCAATTTATAATTTTGCAATAGACTGAGCCAAAGTTATTTATATTAGGATTGGTGTATATCGCAAGTGAGTAAGCCGATTCTAGTTACTAACTATATAACTATATATATAGTTTTCCAAGTGACAATTTCTTACATTTTTTTTTCTTTTCAATATGAGTTTCTTGAAATTGCCAGAAAAAAAATAATGAATCAAAATTGTAAGTTTAATTTTTTGTTTAATTCCACCTTCAAATAAATACTATAAAACAATTAGTTATTTGTAATTGTAATCAGTTGATATCTAATCAATAGTTGCTTGATTGTTTTGATGCCCATAAGCATAAATTGGATTCCCAAAAATGTAAATGCTGCAATAGTTAATTAATGTTTTCAATGTGTGTTTACTCTGATATTTGCATACTCGGAGACTCTAGTGTAGATATGCATAAAGGAGAATCTATTGAGTTTCTGGGCACCGGTATGTATAAGTGTGAGCAGCACATAAGGCCAGCTGGCATTGTGTTTTGTTAGTCATAATTAGTTAGATGCCACACATTTGAGTTAACGCTGTCAGAAAGAGATTTGCATTATGGGGCAGCAAATGCTGAGAGCTATTTGGGGGAGGGGATGCGCTCATAAACAACAGTCAAATCAAAAACGACGACTATTAAAAGGGGATATTCGTATTCGCCATCGCATTGCCGTTGCCATTGCCATTGGCATTGGTTTCGGGTTCTGCGTTCTGGCAGGTTGGCATTGGCATTGAGGTAGTGTGGCATATTACGCATACGCCATGTGCTACACGTGTCGCTTACAATAAAATACGACAACCTTGTAACTAAGTGCCTGTGTATAAATATGTGTATGTGTAGTGTCCTTGACCTAGACTGTCCTTCAAAATTTTGTGTCGAGGCTGCGTTCCGTTAGTAGAAATTTGATATACGGCTGACAACTCATACACTCTGCACAAATTATGCCCCAGAACTTTACATATATTAAACTATAAAAAACGCTTTCGTTTTTCGTATATTCAAGATTAACATCACTCAATTTCAAGGTAATTTTTAAATTTTAAGCGGAAATTGCAAGCATTGCATGTAAAAGCTAAAAATGTATATGAAACAATCAAAAATATTTTTGTGGTGCCCAACAAAAGAAAGGAATCTTAAATATCGCAACGTGTCCACTTTTGAAACATTTTGAATTTCTTTTATTCAAATTCTGTTTTTTTTTTCTGGATTTCAAGCCATTCGAAACATTATCAAATTCATCTAAGGCAATATTTTGCCGAGTGTATATGGAATGGAGCTCCGCAACGATTCGAGAGGCAATTTGGTGTTGAAATACAGGCTTGAGCAAATAAATAAATATTTTATATTTGTTGATTTAATTGTAGTTTCAAATATTGTGGATGCAGCTGTTCGTGACTGCTATTAAATGTTATTTGCTGCATTTGATTTTATTTGTTCGATTTCTGTGCCAATTTTGTTAGTTTTTGCTGCAAGTTGTCTATTTGGACTATTTGGACATGGTTGGTTCCATTTTGTTCTTTATTGCCCTCGGCTACCGTCACTTTAAGTAAATTGCGGGTTGCTGATTGGAAGCATGGGGAGCGGTGGCGCAGAGTGGCCACAGTATCGGAAGGTGCAGCTGTGCAAATTGTTGCATCAAAAAATAAGCGACAGATGTTTTTGCAGCGTTTTTCGAACGATTGTTTTGTGTTTCGCTTTCATTTGAAATACCCTGTAATCCATAGAAAAAGTTTTTGGACAGTTGAATATTATTTTGTTTCTGTCACTATTTTACATCGATTAAATGGGGTTTTCACAATGAAAAACAACCAATACTAAGATGGTTTCATCGGTTTGCTATTTGATTTTCATAGGGTGTTATTTGCAAGCTTTACAAATTGAGATATAGGTTTGGCTTTTATGTAGCTCAATGAATTTGTGTACAGGGTGTCTTCTAGTTGAGTTTTTCGTGCATAATTGTTACATATTCCGTTTGTTTTTTGTGTTTTTTGTTTTTTTGTTCATCTCTGCATTTTCTTCCGAACTCCCTCTGGCTTTGACTCTCTTGCTTGCTCGTTCTCTCTCCATTATTTTGCTCTCTTTATCGCTAGCTATTTCATACTTTCTCTGTCCATTTCTCTCTCTCTCTCTCTCTCTCTCTCTCTCTCTCTGTCAGCAGTTGAATTTTAATTTTCGTTTGCACAGTTGTTTATTTTTTTATGCGTTGTCGCAGCAAACCAATTTTTTTCTTTTCCTCTTGTTTTTCACAAAAGCAAAATGAGGGCGAGAGCGAGGATGTAAGCGATGGGAGTGGGAAGCTGGGGTAGTGAGGGGTGGGTGTATGGAAATATGTTATGTCCAGTTTGTTCGTCAATTCCAACCGTGTCCCGTATCGTGCGCATTCCCCGTTTCTTTTTCCGTTACCTTCGCCGCCCATTGTCCCCGCCGCTCGCCGCTCACCGCTTATGTCTGGACGGGCACATTGCTGTCCGCCTCCTGGAGCACGGGTGCTGTCCAGACGCCGCTGCCGCTGCGCTGCGTCTTGCGCTGCTGCACAATCCCGTCCATGATGTCCAGCTGCAAGTTGTGTATACTGCCGCGATGATCTGTCAACGGTGGCCCAGCGATTGCACTGCCCCGACGACTGCCGCTGCGAATGGGAATGAAAGTACCCATAAATTCACATAACCATTAACATATATATATAATAACTACACATATACATGTCTAGCAGATCAAAGAGAATACGGTATGAATGGACTTGTGGTCAAGTTCAAAGTATCGTTGTTGCAACCGTTTAACGGATATAGGATGGGAGGCACAAGCAAAACCAGGACAGTTGCAGTCACTGGTAACCGACTACAAAATATTCTAATATAAATGGGATATAATTTGAGTAGTGATAAAAGAATTCTATGCGGCGTAATAATTTTATATAAACAAATGCAAATGTAATCCGAGAGATATTTGATTTTCTAGAGTGATTTTTCTTGTTATCAGCCCGGATATATATACGGATATATTGCGGTTAACGTAGATATTTTGGCCATTGGGAAACAAAAGCTTACTGATCCATACTAAAACTTATTCCAAACAGAATAAATAAATTCGCTATTTAAGCAAGCCAGAATGTTTTTTTAGTTGGTCATAAATTTGAAGATTATTTTGCACAAATTATGATATGACAACATCTTTGCACATACATAAATGCAAATAAATTAATTATTAACTTGTGAAATTATTTGAAAACTTTTTGAAGATTTTATGCAAATTTGTATTCAAAAGTTGCGTATTGGAAATATCAATATTTGTTCAACTTAAGCAATCTTATAGCGTTTCGTAAGTTGAAAATAAAGTGGCCTAAAAAAAAAAATCTTTCTTAATTATGGTTAGAGGGTATACACAAACACATACCCCCTATCGAAATGTTACTTTATGGCTTGAGATTATTCAAACCAATAAAACCAACTCGATAAAGAGCTCAAAGGAGTATTGACCCATATACTATTTTGGGCATTCGGCATTCGGCTGTTCACTTCGAACCATACATTAAGCTTGAGCATTTTCCCGAGTTGAGCCGAGTTGAGTTGAGGTCTGGCAATTTCATTACAATCTCATTAGGCTACGGCAAAAGCGAGCATTGGCAGGATATCAAGAATTTGTTGCTGGCACAGCACAAAAGCATTCAACAGCCGTTGGCGCAATTCAATTAGGGGAGAGTCAGAGAAGCCATGTTCTGCCATTCAATGCCCTTTTGGTCTGATGGTCCTGGTGATTGATTCTGTGGCTGTTGCTCTGCTGATTGTGTGTGCCGCGCGTTTTCATGGCTAATGGCACGCACAACATGCAATTATGGACACTAAACTAGCTTTGGCCACACTCATAGTGTGCAAAAATAACATGGAATTATTCCTGCGCAAGTCGAATATTATAAACTCTCTCAGTTGTTTGACTGATTTTTTTTATTTTTCCCACAAATGTTAGAAACATAAATACACCCGTAATTAGTAAGGCAACAACTAACATTCTGTAGACATTCGAGAATATAAGATATGTTGATAGTGGAATCAGGCTACAAGAGACTGTTGGCCGACAGACAGATGGATCTGGCTATAACGATGGATGGTGATCAAGAATATATCTAATTTGTGATATCGCAGACTTCTCGTGCAAACTTGACGACAATATACAACTACCCTCTGAAAGCGTATAAAAATTGCAATTACCTGAACGAAACAGCGGAAATGGATTCACGCCGATTGCGTCCGAAGAGCGTTGGCGGCACCGCTGATATGGTGACCACAGAGTGACGTCGTCCGCCAGCGGTCGGATTGGCCTTCTGGGAGAGAGTGGCCAGAAATTCGACCTCTTTGGGGCTGAGCCCGCCCGTTTCGCCACCGACCTCGGACAGGCGACGCACCTGACTGGCTGTGATGCCCTCGGTGATTTGGAGCGAGGGCAGCGAGTGCTTGCGACGCTGCTGCATGTCGGGAAAGGGGCATAATAGATATGGATTGACCGGTGAGTCCGGCTCGGAGTCATCGCTGTTCGTCCGCCGGGTGGCACTCGGATCACAGCCCCCGGCAGCCCCCTCCAGTTCGTCACCGTCCTCGGCGGCATGGGACTCCTCAACGACTATCAAGGGCTCTTGGGTGCTCAGATTGAACACGGGAGTAAATGAGGAACGACGCATCTTCGACACTGCAATGAAAATCACAAATGAAATTAATAATAATCAGATGGCAATAAACTTTTCGATAAATTAAAATGTCAAGCAAAGTTCGCCACAGCTGTGCTTTTCTCTTTGTGTTTTTCTTCGGCTTGCGCAAAACTTTCTTCCATTAACAATGTATCCTAACCTTCCTGTTACATAAAATATATACACACACACAAATACAACACAAACACACATACTTATGTGAAGACTCTGAGAAATACACTGTACCCAATTTATTCTACATTTTGCATACAGCGTTAAATAAACGGCCAACTTATAAAGTTTTATAGTCCGCTTAAGAAGTCGCTCCAGCAAGCAATGAGCTGTCATTTATACTAAAAAGAAAGTGTTATTTTTCTTAGATTTATTCTGCACTTTTAATTTAATCTCAGCAAGTGTTAGGTTTTAAATGATAATCTCCTGAAAGCGTAGTGAAATGTGTCCCTTTTTTTTTTTAATTAAAAACTGGTATTTTCTTTTTTGTCGTATAATCTCACAAGTGCTTGGACTTAAATATTAGGCTCCTCATAATACAAATGCAACCAAATTAAATTGGCTAAATTTAATAAAATAAATAAAAGTGTGGTGGTCGATGGACTTTGACTTGACAAGTCAAATATTAGTTTGATGACAATATCCTAAATAGGAAAAAATGGGAAATATAAAATTATATAGTTACTTAGTGGAGTTGTCTATGCTTTATTCTGCCTGTTGCGCACTATTTGCGTAACTTTATAATACCCTTTTCACTCATTTAAATATAAACAGGGCATAAAAAAAGGTCTCTAGCATAAAATTCTTTTTGGTAAGACTGGGCGAATTATAGAACAATGGAAATTGTTCATAAAATACTCACAGAAAGAGAGCGCTGCTCTTTAAAAAAAATTGCATACTTTTAGGGGCTCGTCGGACACAGGCGAAAATGTGAAAAGGAGAAAGATGGAGAGAGAGAAACAGAGAGAGACAAAGCAAATTAAATGGGTAACAGAAATGAATGAAACTCTAAAAATACTCAAAAAGCGAATAATATACTTTGGGGCTCTCTGCAACCACCAGATATTGTTTTAAAATTGCTTAATCCAAGCTAAAATTAATTCAACTCTGTATTTTTATAAGTTTTAATTTAAAACGGAGAGTCTTATGTGCACTGAAATGTGCACTTTAAATGATTTATTTATTAAATACTTAACTCTGATAAATTGATCTTAATTCACATGTTCAGATTTTCCCTATTTGTTCTTCTTTTTCTGTATCTCTCTTTTTCCCCGTCAGTTTCTTTATCTTAACTAACTTGTTAAAGTTATAATAAACATTTTTTTGTCTGATACGGTTTTTTTTACTGGTTTATCTCAATCCGTGCAATAATTGTTAAGGCATACGGCATTTTAATAACTCCACATATTTAATTTTTTATATTATTTTTTACATTTTTAATATTAACTTATATATTCCCCAACATTTTAAAGTATTTGTTTTGACTTTAATACGTTTTTTGTAAATTAATATTTGATTTTTAAAATTTGAATCACTTACAATTGGTAGACTGCATTTAGTGTAAATAAAAAAAAATAACATACAAATTATCTAAAAAACATAACACATTAAATTTAAAGCTTATTGTATGCAGCTTAATGAGAAAAATCAACATTGTTTCCATTAACAAAATTGCTTCTGAAAAAAAAGAAAACTTTTCTAGTCGTTTGTGCTTATCGAATTCGCTTGCTATCACACTAGAGATTTGAAACCAATGGCAACAAAAAAATGATTTTGGCGTGGAAATTGTTTGGAAGATATCCGTGGGACCTTTGAATAACTTTTAAAGTGCTTCATAGTTGACTGCACTTTTCATCAGTATACGAGTACACCCAGCATATTTTCGTTCAGCTGTATGCAGTCAGAGAAAAAAGACAGACTCTTGGCGCCAAGGGTAACTCTTCTTATTATTTTCTCTCTAAAGCGGAAATCGATATCGTTATCAATATCCGAGTTTCTCTTATCTTATCTTATCTTATCTAATTCCAAGGTCCATTTCTCTAAAATTTAGAACATTTCTAATTCAATGGGCTTTTTTGATATGTGTACAAAGAAAACTCTTACGTTAGCTTCTCAGGTTGGCTATAAATAAGTGAATTCTCACTCTAAACTCTAACTTGGCAGTCGAGAGAGCAATTATCATTGCCATTCTCTGAATTTCACAAAGAATTATATTAGTAAGAAATATAGAAAAAGACAAGAAAAAGGTTCTAGTTTTCAAAGCTATTTTTTCAATTTTGAAGCAGATGTATTTCTGAGTGTAGGAAAAGGGAGGCGTGTGTGTGTGTGTGTATGTGAGTGGATGAGGATGTTTGTGACGACATGTCGTCACGCCAGCTTAATGTGTCTACTGGGCTTTGCCTTTGTGTTCTCTGTGCTGGTGCCAACAGGCCGTCAATTCTATTGATGTTCGGCACAGACAATAATAAACAAGCACACACAGATTTCAATGTACACCTTATGTGTGGGTGTGTGTGTGTGTATTTCTGCTGACGTATCCATTGCCAAAATAGGAATAATGAGCACTATTAATAGTATCTGAATGACGATTTGCGGTGCTACATTTAATTTGGAGTCGAGGCAAGTTGCTCGGACGAGTGGTGAGGAAAATGCGTCACTTAATCAGCGTTAGAGTGCGCAGCAATGTAATTAGCTAGCCACAAACGCATACCCATGTGTCGGCACTTACACACACACACACACACACACACACACACACACACACACACACACACCCACACACACACAAAATAAGAACAACAAATCAACATATAACAGCTATAAGGTGAGACTCACGTAAATCTCATTTAAATTTCTTTTTGCGATACACAAAATCGAAATCCACCGAGCACATTCACACACACACACACACACACAAATAAACGCACACACACACGCTAACACAAATGTACTGTTATATGCGTAAGTTGAAGCTTATTGCGAAAATGGTTGGGTTTTCCATGGAGGGATACGTGAAAAGAGAGATAGAAACACAAAGCAAATAGAAAAAGTAAGTATGCTAAAATCAGATAGCTCGAGTATAGGATACCCTGGAGCAGATACAGCCACAAATTGGAAATTCTATACGCACAAGCTAAGTGTATCAAATAAATTATAAAATCAATTTAAACACTGAATGTTTTTGACAAAAAAAAATATTAACACAGTTCCGTTTATTTTTATTTACAGAACAGTTAAATAAAAATATGTTTGAAAGGAAGTTAACATAAAGACAGAAAAACCAGAGACATATAGAGAAATAATATATATATATATAATATAATATAACTCGTCTTCGTCTTGATGTTAACTTAATCTTAGAACAGTCTCACTTGACTTTAATTACGCTTTAGCCATGCAAGATGTCTACTTCCGAATTTAACATTGAAATGAGCCACGTTAGTAACCAAACTTATGGTTAAAAACAAGAGCTCAAACTATCATAACCCTTGGCGAGACATTGAAAGTCATGACAGCATTTTCAAAGTATCTCTCGACCTAAAGCCAACAGACTTAGTCCCAAAAACAAGCAATCTTCCGACGGAAGTCAATAAGTGCAGTGCATAACAATTTAGGGAGTTGTATGCATTATCGAAAATCACTGGTATAAATTTTAGTCTAGCGAGAAAAGCTTTGTCAATCTCAGCATTTATTCCCTTTCTGTAATAGTTTCTTGCTTTGATAGAGTTGTAGCAAAAAGAAGATATACAATTGATTAAATATGATATTTATGTGAATATTATACATTTTCCCGTCACACTATTCAAATATGCTTGCCACACACTTCCGTTTTCAGCATAAATATATTATAATATGTACAAAGTGTTCACTGTAAAGAGGTAAACTGAAAAAAGTGTTTGCATACAAATATGTATATATGTATGTGAGTATTGTGGTGCTTCATAACGAGACTTTGACTGTCAAACAAAACAGGCTGAGTGAGTCTTTCAGCTTCTTAGCCCGTACCGTTTCGGCTGTGGCTCGGTCCCTAAACGCCAATCAATCAGTCAGCCCGTCAAGACAAACTGTTTTTCTCCTTGATATATGTGCATAGATTAGTAAAGCTTAAAGTTGAAAGTTTTATTGGTATGATAGCAAAAAAAAAACATTTAATTTCCAAAACAAAACTGAATGAAAAAAATAATGAATTAATTTATCTAAGCAGAAAAGCTATTGTTAAGAAGGTCTTTAATGTACTCTAGCCAATGTAGAAGTATCTTTGGTCATGTCCTTTTTTGTAGCAAGGTGTTGGTGCTATTAAATTATTAATTAAGAATAATAACAGTTCGTTTGCCTTGGAATTCATTTGTTTGATGATTGGATGCCCTTAAATCCTTTTGAAATTATAACTACAAAAAAACCAAACAAACAACAAAAACAAAAAAGAAAAACACCGGATTTATTATGATTTAAATGACATTAAAATACACACAGTCAGCGGAAAGCGTTTCAAACTTCACCCCCAAAATGAGTTGCCGTAATGATTCCGTTTTCATTTCTACCGTTTCATTTATCGTTTGCGGTTTGAGGCAACACCCCGTAAATGCCCCCAACCCCAACCCCCACCTGGACGGCACGCTTTGCTGTTTTGAGGGCGGCAACGGCGCCATTTGAATTCCACTCGAAACATTTAAATTTGATTTATCTGAAAACGGGAGCAACACAACAACAACAACAAAAACGGATACCGAAATGCAAACGCAATCAGCTTTCAAATGGTTTAATTAACCAACTCGGCGGCAGCCAACAGAAACCCCAAACACGAACCCAAAACGAAATCGAGTCCCCTGCCAGTCCCATGGCAAAACGCTCGTCGTGTCGGGTAAATAGTAGGTGACACGGCGAGGAGACATGGCTTTGGGGCGATAGGCAATCAGGCATAACACAAATAACAAATAGCAATGACTGTCCGCCGGTCCGACAGTCCGCCAATGTTGACACAGCATATTCTGTGCATTTTGTGTTTGGGCGTCTTGTTTGTGGGCAACGCATATCAATTAAATGTACATTTGACAATTAACTGCAGTTTCAATTGAGTGGGAAACAAAGTAATTACATTGTCAAATATTTATGTGTGAACAGACTGGGCTCCCGGGGTCAATTGTGAAAACAATTCACAAAAGAGCTGTCAATTACGGAAATACGAGTATTTATAGTGAATATACAAATAACCATTTATAGTAAATATACAAATAAACATCATTTTTAACATTCGACTGGGCAGGCGTGAATAAGTGAAGAAGAAACTGTCTCTTGTCGTATTCGTATATATGAAAAATGTATATATTTAATAGCTATGCAACTAGCCACTAGGAAAACACACCAATGAAGAAAAGTGGTTATATTGACCCGACTACAAATAGCTGTTCAAGAATATGAGCGTCCATTTCTAACTGAAAGGGTTGCAAAAATTAATATTCTGACTAGTTTACTTAGGCCACTTTTAGCAGTTTTGTGTACCTTCACAGCGTTATATAGAGCTTGCCGCAGTAATAGACAAATTCTTAATGAATCACGATTTCGCATCAGAATATTGTATTGGATTTGGCTTTGACGGAAATGAAAAAAAAGGTTTACTCGCGCAAAATATTTCCATTGCGCTAGCCGCAAAAAAAATCATGTTGTGAATGATTTAAACGCGACCCCGGAAATTAGAAATATTATCTGAGCTCTTTAATCAACTTGTGTGAATCACGCATGTGTGTCGAGAAAATACCAGTCTGGCAATAGATTTTCTTATTGATTTATTTATCAGGTATGAAAGCAACCAATTCCGGAATTGAATTGTTTTTGCCACGTTTTGCTGGGAAAAACATTTTAAGCACTCAATAAAAACTAATACTGGCAATGCCTCAGGACGAAAATTGTAAAATGAAAGATTGCTAAAATTGCATAACAGGTGTCAAAAGTTGCAATTTTTATTACTACTAATTTGTTAAGGAATACAACTTTGTAATAAGCCCCTCCATTCAAACAGTTTTATTGTATTCACTTTTTTTTTGTTAAATGCTAACGCAATTTACGATTTCAACTATTCGCATTTAAAGTGCCTTTCTGGTTATTATTATTATTATTATTGTTTAGGTTGAGCAGCGTCATAGGCATGTGGCATTAATTATTATTATTCATTGTGAGGCAAATGCTTTGAGAGGAGTCTCCAATATTTGCCATGTGACAAATGACGCAGTAATTGAGGATTTCTTTTTCTTTTTTGCTAGCTACCACAATACGGCTATAACAAATGTGGAAAACGCTTCGGCAAAACCAATTTGGGCAACGAAACTGTGAATAATATTGAGCATCAAACGAAATGAACAGCCTCAACAACAATAACAATAACCAAGGCATTCAAACATTATTGAGATAAATGACAAATTTTGCATCAAATAAATAAATAAAGACTAAATATAGGGAACGCTATCGGGAGCGATAAACAAAATGCAAAGAACAGTAACAGGGCCCTTTGTGGTGTGTGTGTGTGTGTGGGTGTGTGTGTGGGTGTGAGTATAAACAGGTATTATTGATCAACTGTTACCAACAAGAAAAATGTTTGTAAATAGATGACATAAATTGGGCCATGAATTTGACTATAAATCTAAACTGAATGACAGCCTCAAATCGAAAATAATTTTTCTGTTGTCCCTCTAAGCAAACGAACGAAGCCAAAGGTTGTAAGGAAACTGAAAAATAGCATTCGATTAGTTTTAATCCCACTAGAAAGAAATGTTTGCACACAATTAGTTTTTTATACTCTGAATTTAGGTGGTCGTATGCTAGATGCGCAGATCAAGTTTATGTAATTTTATCGATGAATTCCTCCGCTTCACGAATATCGATACAAATCGATTTTCGATAGCAAGAGTGTATTGATAAGTTATTTTTTTATATTATTGAACGATTTGTAATCCACATGACAAGTATATAGTACGAGTCGATATGGATAATCTGAGCACCTCATCAAAATCTAGCAGATTGACATATAGTGTTGAATAGTTTCCCCAGTATACGCTAAAACACCAGCAAAATAAATGTCTCAAGAATAGATATGCATCGAGCATAATAAGAGATTATGTGCCAATTCACCTATAAATATTCCATCAATAAGCTTCTGCGTTTGAAAGTGGTTTCAGTATTTGCCGACCTTCAAGCCCTATTCTCTTATTCAAAGATTACAACACATAGAGTTGAGTTGGTCATATAAACTAATCGTTGTCGATGTAAACCGATCGATATTTATCGATAGTTCGATTGTATTGTGCAATTATTATACGCAGATACTTCTTTTGTTTGGCAAGATTACGATTCAAGCCTTGCTCGATCGTTAAATGTAGTTTGCCAGGGAGGCAGTGTGGAATCTGTGAACTGAAAAATTCAAACTAAAGCGATAACATCGTAAATGGGTTCATGTGTAAGCAGAGAGTATAGCACAATAATCGGTAATCGATAATTATACTAATATTTATATGCTTACTCTGCAATATTTATAAATGCGTGTATACATAAATGATGACAATTGCAAACACTTTACACACTTGAGTGTGCAAAATCAGAGCCTGTGTTTTAAATATATTTTTTACAGCTGGCTTCAGGCCAGATCTTCCAGTTGGACTCTCGGTGTATACGGTGTATAAATATATCGAAAGGCAAATAATTAGTAGCAATGTGGCTATTTCGGACTGGTTAGCCGTATAAGAGGACTATTAATATAACTTCGCTAATTTGCTGATATCGCATAAAGTAGACGACATTTGTCACGTCCTGTTTCCTGGAGGGAATGCTTGAGCATATGTGTGTGTGTGTGTGTGCGAGGGTGCGTGTGTATTTGTAAATAAGTGATGGCGCAATGATTCTGCATGATTGCTGGCACGTGATGGCGCTACAAATGCCTCTACCGTTGAGTGGCAGCTATGTTGTTGTGTATATGCGTGTGTGTCTGTGTATTTATGTGCACGTGTGTATGTGTATGTGTGCCTCGTTCGACGTTGGCCTTAGAAAAAATGTTGCAGCAAGTGTCGAGGTCGAGTAGGCTTCCCTTTTTTGCAAGTGCGCTGTCAGCGATGTGTGCAGCGGCAAACATTTGACACGTGAAAAAAAGAGGCTCAAAACTCGCAAAGAATTGAGAGTGAATGAGTGTAAATGATTGTCAATCTGTTGAGTATAAAATTATTGATTTAAATTGTAGTCGCAAATGTCAAATGCCAAATATGGGAGGCAAATAAATTAACAGTGACGCCAGCAATTTGAAACTCATCAACGCATCAAATGGCAACCACATTTAATGGACACCCCATACATCCCATACCCGAACCCGGAAACGGACAAGAACCCGACGACCCAGACGCGGTCCCGGACCCGTACCCGGACCCTGACCCAGCACCGCCTTGGTAAGGTCCGGAAGTGCTTTTGTTGTAAAGTCGAACCTAGTAACTAAAGAGAGCCCATCGGAGCTCGAACGTAGAGCATCGGGCAGGCACTGAGGGGCATTGGGTTAAATACTGGGACCGGACGTTAGAAGCCCAAGCGTGCGTATCCGGAGGGTGGTTGCCCGCCCAAGCAGGGCAGGGGCAAAGACAGAGATGGGGACAGTGGGTGGCCGTTCTAATGTGTTTTGTATCGTCTGCTTGCGCTCCATATAAAACCATAGATTAGTCAAACTTTTCCGTTGTCTGGAGCGCCTGTAATGAGTTGAGAGCCGACTAACCCACTAACTGAATGACTGACTGACTGACTGACTGACTGAATGATGGACTAACACTGACTGCTTTTATGGCCTCACGATGAATGACAAGTTTGACTGCAAGTTTGATGCCATAAGCACTGAAAGTTTTTCGTTTATCTCACAGTGCCGAGTGCAGCTCTTCATTTCTGTTGTATCCATTGTTATTGTTTCTATTGTTGCTTTTAATCACGTTGACGGCGAAGTCTGAGAGACAGCTGCAGCTTTAGTTCGCTTTGTCTTCCCCCATTTTACCCAAGTTCTTTGCACAGCTAACTGGTTCAACTTACGTTCAACTCATTAACGAAAAGTGCCCCTGCTAAGCAGCTTAATTTTATAAGATTTTCAATATATATATAATGTACGTTAAGATCCCAATTATATTTGACTTAGATATACTTAGTGCAGCATGCGAATAAGTTATGATAACTGACGTGAATTAGCTCATTGCTCAATCAACATCACATCTGCTCATAGCGAACGATTTAAGGAATATCCGGACAAAAAATTACATCGATTTCTAGGTTAAGTTACATGTTTTCCAGATAATATTTAAAAAGTGTTGCACAGGAAAACCCGAAGATATATACAAAGATATATACAAATGTATGTACAAAGGTGGCAAGAATAACCAGCCTTATTTCAATTGTTATTCATCAAATCAAACTGGACATGGGTCTTTATTGTGTGAATAAATTGCCGAAGCTCTTTGTTTAGTCCCTCCCATCCAACCAGTTAGAGGCTGCAGCTATTTAAACTGATATGACAAGTTACAAGTTGCTGTTTAGGGAATACAATGGTTCCAGTTGAATAAGTTCTGCTTCAGCAGCGCACAAATACAACTTGATTTATTTCTTAAACTCATTATGACAATATTATTATGATGATTGCTTTTATTACACTCATAGGAAATTCAGTTCTATTTTTGGGCAAACAATTTCTTTTTATTTACATTTGCTTTTGCCTTAGCTCGTATTTTTTGGCCTGTTGTCAATTTACAATCTTCCATAGCTTTCGACCTCAACTTCGACTTCGACTTCGACTTTGACATTGTTTTGCCTTTCAAATGGCAGCACGAGTTCCTTTTGACAAAATCAAATGATGTCGTAAATGTCGCTTCCAATACCCTTACAAGAGGTCCATCATTGGTTTGCTCACGAAATTCGTAACGTATTCAAGGTGACATTTTTGGCTTAGTAACACAAATCTATTTTGAGGCTCCACTTTGATTTTATCCTAGCCAAATTACTCTACAATCGGATGACCCAAAATTGGGGTCTTGTATGACTATTTTTATTTGATAATCTCTGCAGATAACAGTCGTGCCCAAAATTACAAAATTTCTGGTTTAGATGTTACTATTTTATAATAGTTGAGATAAGCTCAGACTATTCTGCACTCAAATTGGCAATTTAGAAGCTGCAAGGGTATTAAGTGTTCGGCACTAAATAAGCAGCGGTTCTTCCTTGTTTCGCCTTCGGAAATCTTCGGCGTTCAGTTGGTATATGGGCCCCATATAAATCCTATTTGCTTGTCTTAATTTACCTAATGCCAAAATAATCCGACTGTCATTTGGAGCGCACAGCTTTTTATGCTGTGCAAATGTCGCCGCCTGTTAGCCATGCTGGAAAGCATATCTCAAACGCATAGCCAAAGCCAAAGTCAAAGCCGAACCCAACCCCAAAACTCAATCCAAGCAACAATCTGGCTTTGAGTGTTATGCTCGTGTTAAGCCGGTTAGAAAAAACAGTTTTCGTGGCCCTCCACAAGTCATAAAATATCGTCACAGCAAATTTCGCCTTCAATTTCACTCACAATTCACACGGACCAGCTGCTTACTAATCGATAAATTCACCTCCTATTCCATCTTCCTGAAAGGCTTCGACGGAATTTCCTCAATTTGTGTAAAGTTTGGGCCTGAAAATGCCTTGGTTTCTCATCAAACTTAGTTGCAAGCTGCTTATAAGTTTGCCTTGTCTTCACCAGCCTACCCATTATGAAAAAAATACAGGGTCTTGTTGCCCATATCGTAATAAATGCAACAAATACAAACTGAATCACATTTGCAGATTTTCCAGTCAATGACGAACTTCAAATACAATGCATCGATGGCAAAAATTTCAAATACCAAAATATATATATAAAGTTAGCAAGCATAATATATAGCATATATATTTATTTTTAAATTTCCTACTATTATGATTTCTTATCGCGGTCTAGAAGTGAATCTATATATATATATATATATATATATATATATGAGCATTCCTATTGCATGATGGATTAATTTGCCTGTCTTGAAAACTCCAAAACATCTACACGGAAACGGAAAACAAAAAAAAATTATAATATTAATAATATTTTTATTATTATTATTAAAAAGAGTGTAATTGTAGTTATAAAGTTAATTGGCTACTACGACCTTCAGCTACATGATTTTAATAATAATATATTAAGTTTATTTGCTTGTTTGGGCTTAGATCAAACAATATTAAGTTGAGATACAAGATCAGTTATGATAACTATATGCTTGAAATTAAATTGAAAAATATAAATGTAGACTTTAATTTGCACAAAAACATATATGCACATTTTTTCTATTTTTATTTTAATAGCTTTAATTTAATATAATTTAATTATTAGCTAATTTTGTGTAGAACACAATCAATATTTGTATAATATGTATACTTGATATTTTCTGTACATGAAATCAGTGCTTGGGGTAGCTCAAAGTCGAGTCGCTATAAGGGCTTATACAAATGTGTATGTAGATACGTACACACTGCCATGTGCTTGTGAATGTATGTATGTATGTAAATATAAATGTAGGCTCCTAAGCCATTTTTGTGGCTGCTCCCTTTATTGATTTTTGGCAAGTTGCCGCCAAAGGCAGCACCAGCAAAAAGAACAGCAGCAACTTTTGTACAACATGCTTGTTGCTGTTGTTGTTGATTTTCCTTCTGTTGCTGTTGTTGTTGTTGTTGTCATAATAATCATCGTCACTGGCATCGCCATCGTCGTGTTCGTCAGACTAATCCCAGCCAGAACATGTGCGGCCGTCGCCGTTACTGCGAATGGTGTAGCAATATATTGATATCCTCAAAGTGAATATTAATTTCAATTTGAATCCAGAATTCAATTGGAAATTGCGCTTTGCAGTATATTGAAGAAAGCATAGAAAGTATTAAAGTGTCGCAGTCTCTGATACACTGAGCAAATAATGCTTTCGTTTTCGATACAGTTGTGAGTTGTTAAAATGCAGATATTCTTTCTCATAAATAAGCCAGAATGTTTTTTTTTTTTTAAATCGGGAAACAATCATAATTATTTTTTGGTTGTTTATAAATGTCAAACTTTATTCTGAAATTTTCCATAGCAAAAACTGAAATGAATGGAATTATCTTTCGCTTGCTAGACAGGATTTTTTTTACTTTTTTCGAATTACAGCTTCAACTTCAAATTTGTTATTGACAGATTCAAGTTTAATGCAGATTGAGTTTAATGCAATATCGATTAATGCAAAGTCGAGATTGAGTCGAATATGTTACCATATCATTGCGATGACAGAATATATTAACATATCATTAACATAAACAATTCAATCTAAAATTGATTCGTTTGCGATTTGAAGTGTGTAACGCATTAAAAGGGACAAGTGCCCACAAAGTATATATATATATTTTTGATCGATATAGCTAGCAGTGTCGATATAGTTGTTTCTCTGTAACCTACTTTGTCAGTTTAAAAGCCATCCTGAGGAAACATGACTGTTTTATCTTTAATTTATCATGTAATTTTTCGTTTTTCTTAGATAGCTGTTCTCTCACGATAAAAATGTGTCACTTTGGTTCGCTCTCGTTACTTTGTTCTTTTAGTGTATATGTTCGCAATCCGCATTTGCACCCTCCCACATTATTTTTCATCCCTGCGACTAAGAACTACTCATCTTACATTCCTTTATTTTTCTCTTCGTATTTCATTCTTTGTTGTGTGTGTGTGTGTGTGGGTGGTGTGTGTTCGTAACTGAATCTGAGGTGCGTTCATTTCATTTCCATTTTTGGTGTGCTTAGCACATTTAATTTGTACTGATAGCAGGCCAGCAGGCTGGACACAGGGCACAGAGCTGGCCAAGCACCTTTCGAAAACAGGAAATTGCTTAAATTGAATTCAGTGATTTCCGCTGCTGGGTCCCTTGTTCAGGCCACTTCGTCCAGCTGGACAGATGGGGTAAGTCTACTAAACCCGCACATTTGTTGTCCACCTTTTAGTTTGTGCTGCCAGTTGGCATTCGAATTTCGGCTGATTGTCCCCAAACACAGCTACCCCGCGCCTTCCCATCCAACACTTCCTGTTGATGTGCCACTCGAGGTGCATTTTAATGGATTTTCTGTTGAAGCGCCAAAAATTGTGATGACAAGTGCTGATGCGCCAGTTTTTCCTGACCTTGGCTCTTCGGCCGTCTTCTGGTAACTTCTATCTACTTCCCTCAACTAATCCAATAGCTTTATATTATCATGCAAATTGTGTGCACTTTATGATTTCGATGAATTTGCCAGCAGCACGGAAATTCTAATTATATTGCATTTTCATCGCATCCACACAATTGAAAGGGCTCCAAACTATAACAAGAAAAGCAATCATAACCAAATTGGATTCACTTATGCCCCTATTTTGAGAGTGGTCGACGACAATTCTTTGCAATTTAGCAAAATAAATATAGATATTGATAATTGAAATAAAAAGTGTTATTCCGAATCAGATTTTCAATCGGTAAACATGCGGTTCCGATTCCGGTTTATAATAAATCAAGCATTGATTTACAACGAATGACTAGAAATGCATTTTGCAATTCGCGTTTGTATGTCGGTTAATTAGATCGAGAGCTGCTTATAACAATAAGCAGCGAAATGGCGGAAAAACTCAAAGTTGGCGCAGAAATCCAATCGGAAGATGTGCCCATAAATGCCCAGGTAATCATGTCCATGCTCAAGGGGCGGAACATCGAGGAGTAGGAGCCTCATCGTCAACACACTGCTCGAGCTAGCCAAATGTAAGTGCGCAACAAATGCCAAAAAAGAACTTGCTATTTTTTGTTGGAGGATTTTTAATTTACAACGCTTTAAGAATACATATCTAAAACATCACAAGTACTGTCAAATTTTGAATAATATAGGCTAAAATATTGACAAAATTTGAAAACTAGATTATTGGAAGAGGATAGATCGTAAGAGGCAAAAATATGATCGGCCAACTAAAATCACTAAAGCCTTTATCAATATTACTAGGAATCACCTCCGAAGATTGCTAAGATTGGTAATTTCTTGGCCAAGCCTATATCTCCAGCAATTTGAGAAAATTTAGAAGAAATTTAACAAGTAATAATAATAGTTCGTACATAGAAGACAAACGACACTACTTCAGGCTGGTTCGATTATCTTCATTGTTGAACCAATTACCACAACAGACTTCAATCTGCTTCTTTTTATTATTATTATAGTTATTAGATTATGTTTTACTATCGATGGTTAAAACTAGCCTTGTCCAAACTAATACGATTTAGTTTTATTTTTTTTACAATAGTTGATGGGGGAAAAAAGTATGGCAAGCTATAAACTCAATAACCCTGATACCGAAACCAAAAAAAAAAAAGAGAAAAAAAATGACGAAGCGGCAATTTGCCAATTTTCATATGCAAATAATGGCGCAAAGGCAGTTGGCAAAGTTTGTCTAAGACAACAGCGGCAAACAATAACAGCCAACAACTGAGACAAGAACAATAACATTAAAATGCAAATCAAAACGACCGTAACGCAGGTGTTCAAAAAAAAAAAATAAGCAGAAGTGGAAAAGCAATAAAACAAACGGTCAGCGAGTCGACTGACGATGGCATCAAATTCGCCCCAAGGTATGTTAGGAGGAGGAGCTGCCTTTTCCCCCACCTTACCTTACTAACTTTCTGCTC
The DNA here is from genome assembly GCA_035042055.1 of Drosophila macrothrix. NCBI lineage: Eukaryota > Metazoa > Arthropoda > Insecta > Diptera > Drosophilidae > Drosophila > Drosophila macrothrix. The sequence goes on along the minus strand of JAWNLX010000587.1, from coordinate 13,377,604 downwards.
CACCAACAAAAAAAAGAAAAAAGAAAAATAAAAAATAAAGAACACATACAAGTAAGCTTTTGCAAACCAAACAACTTAAAGTTATTCCTATGACAATATACGTATTTATAGCTTAAAAATATGTTTTTGAAGCATTAAATACATAAAACGTGATGAAAAACAAAAACAGTGTATCAAATCGAGACAAACTTAGGTTCAGATTCAGACTCTGATACGTAAGGTATTAAAACTCCCAAAAACATTCCACTATTTTGCCAAGCTCTTTAACGGTATTCGGGTACATATTGGTAACTTGATATCGGGCATCGCACAAATATATAATATAGCTCGGGTGGTTTTTTAAATTGATTTGTCTAAGATTGCCGTTTTTTTTAGACTTATCTTCCTATTCAAGAATGTGCAAAAGACATAATAGGTATGGAATATGGTTCATGGTATGTCTTAGTTGAGCGCTCTTGATGAGAGCATTCTAACTTATTTATATTTGAGAACTGCTTCGATTGACGACTTGTTTCGGAGTTGGAAACGTGATGGATTTTGGGTTCGAACTGCTTTACACAAATATACCAACATTAAGCCCATTATCAGTTAGTCAATGTAGATTTATTATTAAGTTGAATAGAATTGGAAAATAGAAAGAGAAAATCGCTCTTTTAAGCAGCCTGTGCTTAATGTAAAGGTAACGCATTCAGCATTTGTGGCATGCTTATTTGACTGCGAAATGTTTGCACAGGAAAGTTGTAAGTATTTCTATTTACCTTTGGCCTTGCTGCCTTCAATCGCTCGCAGGCATTAGGAAAACGAAAAACTTGGCTTATTTGAATTCATTTCGCTGGCATGCTACTTGCCTTTGTTTTCTTTTAAAAAACTGTCACGGGCTCGAAGGGAGTATTCGCAAAACAGCGAAAACTGCCACCGTGGGGCAATAAGTTTATGCTGTTGACAGTTCCATTTTGCGAGCGAAGCGAAGTGAAACTTTCAGCTGAATTGGCCACATTCCCAATCAAAGGCGCAATCTCAAATATTTAAAATCCAACTAAAAATAAGTAAGAATGCTGTACTTGAGTGAGCTCAACTATGATATACCCTGAACCCAGCTGTTAAATATATTCGAATTTTATAATCAAATTTAACTTTAAAGTATATCTTATGAAGATAAATAACCAAGAAGCGGTCAAAGCTATCTGGCAACCGTGTTGCCATTGTCCCGATACTATTGAGAGCAGTCGCAATATCAGTTATCAGATTGCAAAAGAAAGACGCACGAAGCCCAATTCATTATCTATAAACAAATCAACTATATCTGGTCGACTCGGCTATTGATTCAGATCAAGAACATATGTACTTTATATGCCACCATAAGCCATTCAGTTATTCATTATTTTTCAGTATCTCACGAAGAATTGTTAGACGGAAAATGTGATGATGTGTGATCAAGGGCGTTAATCGACTCGACCGGCTAATACAATATATTTGAATTCAATAGGAGCAGCTTGCTAAGCAAAACTAAAAAAACCAAATGATAGCCGAACCAAAACAAAAGAGAATCCTAGGCTCAGAGTAGGGCAGACGAGAGCAGAGCAGAAAGCAAGCACTTAGCAGCACTCACGAGCACTCAGGAGCACTCACAAGTACTTACACGCACTTCGCCCATAAAACATAATTGCAAATTAACCTTTTTCTGATTTGCAGCACTGCTCTACACCCACAAAACTGGTCGCAGCCTTAAGCGTCGGGAGCTGCAGAAGCAGAAGTAGGAGCAGCAACAGTAGCAGCTGCAACACACTCACAAATATGTGTAATTTTATTTTAGAAGCAGGACAAGAAGGACACAAAGAACATGCGCAAATACACACACACACATATATATATATATATATATATGCACAGACACACAGACACACAGCGCATGCTGCATACTTTTGGGAAATACCTGTTGATGATGATGCGACCCCACAAAGCATTAAGTAACCAGAATTATTGAGTTGCCGGAATACACAAAGCACTGGGATATGAGAAGAACGAAATAAAAGAAGCCATTAGCTCAGACCACCATGGGGCAAATGCGCATATTATATGGCATAAATTCATAAGTCAAAACATAAGCGAAATTGAGTTGCGGGCCATTTCCAAAATGCATTCATACTTTTTATTTTCCAAAAACAAAGATCTACGAAGAAATAAATATTTATTAATTCTGTTTTTTTGTTTGTCCGGAAGGAAGGAAAGTTTCTTTATCTGCTTAAAAATCGTTTCTTGATGACATTAAATTTGATAATATTGCCCAAAATACGCACAGAGGTTGCTGCTCAAGGGCTGCGTTGACAAGAGTTGTATACGAATTTGATTTCACCCAATGATTTGAGCTAATGATTATTATTCGGTTTTTAATGTTGCAGCACAAACTGTGCTTCTGTTCTTCTTGCCCCTTCTGGCAACCGTTGCCGCTGTGCAAAATGGTAAAGCAATGCGCCTTGAAGCTGTGAAATGTCAGAGAAATATAAACAGGCACACAGATATACAAACGCAAGCCGATTACGAATGCGGCAAGTAGGACCAACTGACAATTTGATGGACTCGACGCTACCCTGTATCTATTTCATATATTATGCCAGATAATCAAATATATGTTGAAATGTGGTGTTTTGTATAAATTCACTTTGACATTTTTGTTTTGCACAAAACTCAAATTATTATTTTTATATATATATTTTTTTTTGCACTTTGGCTCCAATCTATATTTTAAATCTGTTTTTTTGAACGAGTGAGTATATTATATTGTATATTATATTTGTGATACTACTAGATTTAATATTTGTGAATTATAAGCTAACTTAAAAGACCGCATATGCCTAAGGATTAAATAGGAATTCTTTGTATCTAGATAAATAATACAATAACATAAATCTTGAGTTTAATGAGAAAGATTTCTAGTTGCTCATCGGAAGTAACGATTCAAATTGTAAAGTACATTTTTCGTCAGATTTTGATCTGATGAGGTAGTAAGATACCTTTTGTTTTTATATACTGCAGCACATAAAATCATAAGCAGAAGCAGTAAGGGAGTTGGATATAAAGCCGACAAAGAAATAAAGAGACGAAGGCTCACATGTGCGCTGCGGGTAATAAAGTTGATTGCCTTGACAACTGCGTCAACAGGCAGTCATCCGGAGACAGTCAGAGTCATAGGAACAATAAGTGGAGGCAGCACTGGGACTTTGACTGGAATTATGAATAGGAGTGGGTGTGGCTATGGGTATGGTTACGGGTATGGGTATGGGTGTGGGTATGAGTGTGTGTGTGTATGCGTGTGTGTGCGATTGTGAGTGGGGGTGTCGGTATGTCAGTGGGGTCCACCTGAGGTGGGCCTGAGATGACAGAGACAGCCGTCGCACAGCAATTACATTGCTGAATTAATGCAAAGCATTTTGGAAATTATATTTACGCTACGAAAGCACTCACAGCAAAGACATACACACAATACACACACACACATGTCTTTGATTGCCCACTTGTCTTCGGGCAGTACTAGCTAGACAAATGTATTAATAGTCTTGTTTCACTTTCGATTTCAGTCTGTTATAAAATATTGTACACTCAAGAGCCTACAATAAAAATACGAATTGTATATATTGGGCAAAACTTCCTCGAGACCCATAAAATATTGCCATATTTTTAATTATTTTGTTCTATCGAGGAGCAAAATAAATAAAGAGAACTGGTTGATATTAAACGAAAAACTAATCATTTTGTAAACAAATGTTCCAGGCTCGTACATGTACGTATACATAATACCCGTAGAGTCGTAAGCTTATCAGTTTTATTAAAGTAATCGTATATCTGACATTGAGAAAAAAATCGATCTTAATTCGCTTTGAATTTAGATTATATAAAATATCTGAAAATAAATACAAATGTACTAATTGGGATTTTCCAATCGTTACAATAAACGTCGGGCCATTTGCATATCCCCTGATTTATGTTATCCTATATTTTCTTTTTCTTTCGTTAATTTAAATTTAAATTTAAATTATTTTATTGATTTATTCCTTTTAATTAAATAATAAATATATAATTTTGGAGCAAATGACTTATTCTTTTTAAGTCGTTCCCGGAAAATTAATTAAACGCTAAGTATTTAAGATCGCTCCACATTCAGAGTTGAGTGCAATTTAATTAGTTAAGTGTAGTTTACTGCTTTTATTAAGATTTCAATACTTAAATTGATTGGCTGGATTTTTTTATTTTTTTTTTTGGGGAGAGCTCTGGCTGAATTACATACAAGAGAAATCATTTGTCGCAAGTGAAAACTCGAGACAACTTATGACAACAAGTGGAGCTGCCTGGCGCCGGTAATAAGATAAATTTCAGTTGTCGTTACTGTTGTTTTCTTCCACTTTGCAGTAATAAAAGAAAACTTTTGCTGGGCCTTTTGTGCGTGGCAATTTGAGTGATAAAGAAGTTCAAATGTTTTAAGCCTCGACATTCCCGCACATCACCGACTTTTAGGCGCGTGTTATGGCTGCTCTCCTTATTCCAAGTAAACAAAAGAGAGACAGAGAGAGAGAAAGAGAGAAAGAGAGAAATAGAGGCAGAGAGAGAGAGAGAGAGAGAGAGAGAGAGAGTTCGAAGTTTGCTGTGCAAATTGCAAAATAAGTTTGCTCAAAATGACATTTGTTTTGTGTGCTCCAAATGAAATTGACATGCGTTCATTAGGTTGCTGCTAGGGCTGTTAGCTACAGTCTCCATTTTAATTTTTTTTCCTTGGGTAGGTAGGGAAGTGAGGAAGGGTGAGTGTGGCGAGAGCTTCAGGTTAAGTGGTCCTGTGTTTTATTTTTAGCCTGTTTCGGTCGTAGCTTTTGTGTCTGTGCGCTGCGGTTAAAATCAATTTCAAGCCAGAAGTAGCTCGGCTGACAGCCACCTCAAAGTATGCAAATGAAATGAGCGTTGCCAAAGTTGCCACGACGCGCAGGAGCAGATGCGGCAAATGACTGGGGCCGAGACCCTTTGGCTGGACCTCTTAATTGCACGCATGGAATTCTCGTTCGAGTTTTGGGCCGCTGCGGGACAACATTGGACGAGACGCCGAATTGCTGGCCATCGCAGACAGCTTACAACGTGAAAACCACAAAATACCCAAAATACGCACAAACAAAAAAATAAACAAAAAAAAATGAAAAACTCTTTTTATAGCCCCAAACAGCAAAGCAGAGGTTACCGATATACACACACAGCATACCGTACTCACACACACCCTAACACACACACACACACGCTCACTAAGAAATGGGCATTTAAAACGTATTCAAAATGCAAGTTAAATAACGGCCCAAAAGTATGCAAAGCACAAATAACATAAAAATTTTTGCAGCACCGTAAAAACTCAACCACAAAGCTCACAATACATACGCACATAATCACACCAAAGGGGGGGCTTGGGTGGAGCATAAAATCTGTGGGGCTGTGCAATCCAAAAACCACTTCACCCACTCGCCCGTCCACGTCCACATGTCCGTCCCATGCAAATTAGCCCGTTGTTCGTAGAGGCTGCATATGCAAATTTCTAACTGGCTAACATTTTACTCACACATAACTCATACGCAACGGGGCCCAGGCCAAAGATAAAATAAAGTAAAATAAAGCAAAAAAAGAAACTACAAGCATGGCAACCCAAATAAAAACTTTGATAAGTCTATATGTTCTGCGAGTGGCTGCGACGGGTTTTAATGAGTGTTTTTTATTAATTCATGTGTAAAAATCAGATGAAATAAAATGACAGTCCAAACGCTTTGAATATAAAATAGGCGCGCTGAAATTTCGTTCTTTATTTAAAATTTACAGCCTGTGCCCATCAAATGTAGCATTGACGCATCCGCTATATCTCTCTCTCTCTCTCTCTCTCTTTCTCTCTCTTTCTCTTTCTCTGCCTCTGCCCGTCTCCCGTTTGTTCAGCGCCTGTCTGGCTGTATTTCTGGGTCTGTTTGGGTTATTACTCAAAAGCAACAACAATCATGCCAAAGTGGCAGCCGTTTTCAAGTAGCTGCTCCAAGTAGCGCTTAGCAAAGCTGAACGCAACGGAGGCAGAGACTACACTCAGAAAAACAAAATTCTCTTAGAATTTTGAGAATTATCCTTAACTAAATCATTAAATTTTTGTCATTTGAAAATCAACAAATTAAATATGTATTAACTGTTCAGAGAGATAGAGAGAGCTCGCTCCTTTTTAAATCCACATTTGCTGAAATATATAAAATAATATATATATATATATATAGAAGAAAAAAAATACTTTTTTTCTTCGGCTTGGCGCCAAAAGTATATTCGATTTAAAATTAGTTTTCTGAGTGTAAGTATATGGATAAGAACATAACGATGTTGGTAAATGTTCAACGCATTTACTCCTTGCCAAATATATTGTGGTAAAGCCTCGAATTCAGCTTGAAACTTTTTCAAATACTCTTTATTTTAGCCAGAAGATATTTTACCATTGACTTTTTTCGTACTTTCAGTAGTCTTTAGTTTTAAACATTTGAATAGAAGGGCTTTGCCTATGTGTTGCTTTTTAATTACCATGTGACATATTAAATGTCCTTGAACCATATTGCAGGATACTAAAAATAAATTCCTACTAATCATCTTAAATTGATATTTATCGGATTTGGCTTTGTTTTTCTATTATATACGCTAAAATGGCATTGGTTTCTTTTGTACATAGTATATAATATACAATGTTTAGCCAATCACTGATTGTAAGAATGTAATAACCAAAAGGTTCATTGGATAAACAAACTGCAAATACTTCTCATTAATTTCAGAGTTATACAGCTCGATGTAAAAACGATCCATAAGAGAGAGAACAAGGACTAACAGGGCGATTAATTGTTTGTATTGAATAATTCATTTCATTTTCCTAATTTGTATTTGGAAGGGGGAACCTCCAAGAACCGCAGTGACCTCATCTACGAGACTCCTATTGAATGCTAGATTTCTCAGATTAATTTATGTCACTATTTTGATTTGAAATTGAAACTGTACTTAATATTTATATTGTGTGACTCTTAATATTACTGATTTGCCGGCAATGCTAATAAATCAGATAAAAGTGCTTAAATTCATAATGTTGTTGCCCGGGCAGAAAAAAACTCGTTAAAGTCAGAGACAAAAAAACCTGTAGCTCAAGTTCTGCAGCGCTGCTCAGTGGCAGCCAATTAGGACAAAACATCAGTCAACCTCACTGCCAGTCCCAGTTCTGTTGCCGAACGGTGCTTGCGGCCATCCAGGGCAGGTTTTCGGCTTCGGCCGGAACGGAAGGATACATCTGCCAAAAATCTGAGGGGTTGTGCTCGCCAAGTTTATGCATATTAAACAGTTATCCAAGCGAACCGTTTTACGCATTGCTCCTCTCCATCGCAAATAACAAGTAAATCACAGTGTAGAGAGCAGAGTGCAGAGGAGAGAGCGGAGAGCGGAGAGCAAGTAAGAGCTGACTGGGTACGCGTATGTGTACAGGAAATGAGCGCCATGTAAGCGGAAATTTCACATTACAAATTATGCAAATCACATGCGCCCTGATTATTTCGCATTTTATTTTCATTCGCTATTGGGCCACGCCCATAGCGCCTACAAAGCCTACCAGCATAACTTGGCCTTGAACAATGCTTTCGTTTATTTATTTATTTTATTTTTATTTTTTGTATGGTGTAGAAATATTGGCGCAAAGAAACTTGTTATTGATGGAAAGAACGTCGAGTTGCAGCTGTCGAGATGCATCGAATGTGACTTTGTAGCACATTGCTATATTCTTAAATTTAGGGAGATAAAAATGCAAACACTGCTTGCCTGCATATATATTTGACATTGGCTAGATGTCAAGGACCCACTTCCTGAGCTGTCCTTTAGTAGCCTTCGCTTCTGTTTTGGTTTTCAGCTAAAAGGCTTTTCTTATCACATGCACAGATAAACAGGAGTTCGGCAGACTCAAATAAAAAAGCACACACATGTGCTCATATGTACTATACACATTTATTTGTATATGGCATAGGCACACACATTTTTTTGTATGTGTACATTGGGAGTTGTCCTTGCTACGGTAAGCAATATTTAATTCCACCGGCTCGCCTCAAATTTTAAACTCTTTTCAAATCAAAACGTGCCGCGTTGACTTTTTCTTCAACTTTTTTTTTTTTACCACACCCTTTGCAAGCTAAACATACACAAATATTCATGCGGTTTGTTTCCTTTGATGTGTTTACCTAAGGCCCAAAATAAAAGTTGATGTCTTAAAACATTTGCAAGCAGTTTTCGAGCGGAATTTATTTATTTTTTCGACATTATTTGGAATCGAAGTACTGTCATCTGCACGATTGCATCTGTATGGGTATAGGGTATAGGCGATTCAGTGTATGCTTTAAGTAAATTATTCTCTCAATTTTTATTGCTATCGTGTATGTGTGTGAGTGTATTTGTGTGGGGTGTGGCTGCGTGATTGCCTGTTTTTTTTTTGCCGTGCTGTGGATTCGTTTAAATCGAAATTTGGAAGGTGCTTGAAACTTTTATTGAACCCAATTTAATATTAATACATATTTACACATAAAAATACGTACCTATGTATATATGTATATGTACTCATATACAGTGCTAATCTGCACATACAAATGTAATACGTGTGACATACATAAATATTAGCTTGCGTCGTTGTAGGTACTTTTTTTATGCTACACGCATTAAAAAGTAGGTAATAAGCCCACAATAAAGTTGTGCAAACCTTTCATGTGATATATGTATATATAATTACATATTTAAATAAATACATAATTTCAAATTTACTGTATTTAAAAGCTGAGCCCAGATTAACTCTCAAGGCAGCATTCTCGTTTAAAATAATCCAAATTCTTCTCAGATGATTACTTCAAAGCCCTCTTATGATTTACGTAAAATAAACCAAATAGAATCCTGTTGGATGTTTTCCCTTTGCTTACTAGGAATAGCTAGCATAAATTACAAATGTAATCCTCTACCAAAGACCAATGCATAAATTCACATAAAGTGCACATCCCATACAAGATTTTGAACCATTTAACAAAATAATTAGATGCACTGAGTTGCAGACTAGACCAATTCCCGGCATGGCACAAATAATCAGTCTGATTATCTATATTATGTTCTGTATGAGTTCAGCTAATTATTTAATATTTAACTGCACTCAACGCAGCGATATGGCGAATTTAGAATTGATCCATCCATCAATTGGTTAACCGTTTGCCAACAACAATTGCAGCTTCGACTCAAATTGCACAATTTGCTTTCAATGCCAAGCACAGCGGCAACACACAGCAGCACATACATTGCGTATACGTCGTGAGGGCCACTGGACAAGGCCATGGCCATATGTTTGCTTCTATATGCTGCCATGTGCATGTGCATGTGCTTGTGTGTGTGTGCTATTGTGTATTTGCGGTGGCAGCCAGCGCGTGGCTGTTATGTACTTACGCCTGCCACACCCCCAACCAACCAAGCAAATACCCAACACGCCCACGAAATTGGCGCATTACGAACAATTTGCATTCCCATCAAAATTGAGATGCCTGCTAATGACAAAAACACATATCTCATCGCGGCAACAATACATATTTACATGTCTAATTGTGTGTGTGCATTTTTGTGTTTATTGTTTTTTTTTTTTTTTTTGTTGGCTACACCATGCAGGTGAGAATCTTCTTCTTTTCGCGCCGTGATCCATCTAGCCTTCCAGATGTCCAGCGAAGCTGCTCTCGCCGTCCTTCGGATAACCACCATTGTGATCAACGTTGATAGGGTCCAACGTTGCTTCCCGCCTAGCGCAAATCTCCATTATTTCCTGGCTATATTCCTTCAGGACTACGGCTGCTTCCTCAGAGAATATGCGAAATCCCGCAAGCACACGCAGTACACTGTATTTTGGCTGCTGACATACTCTGGCTGACATACTCAATATGGCGCCAGAGGCTTAGCCTATTGTCCAGCATGACGCCCAGCTATTTTATTGCCTCCTTTGATTTTACTACGTCGTTGTTGACTTGCACCTGTCGGTACTCAATTACTTTACGTCTTGTAATGAGAATAGCCTCGGTTTTATGGCCTGCAAGTTCCAGGCACGTTTCCTGCATCCATCGCGCCACAATTTTTAAATTATACGATATTACACACAATTTTTAGATTTGATGTCTCTCAGCTGAAATTTCACAATGACTCAGTCAGGCAATATAAAACGAAAAGACTTATTATTTACATTATAACTGGAGACTAAGATCCGAAGGGGGTTACGGATATTAGCTCGTGTTACAAGTTTGAAGAGAAAGAGGTTGAAAATAACTTGTAATCTAATCAGAACTGCAAAACGACTTATTAGTATGTCTACGAAGATTATACCAAGAATGGTTCTTCGATCAAAAAGAGACGAGGAAGATTTGTTGGTAAAGGTCTCCTACGGTTGATAGGTATGCTTTTATTAGAAGTCCAGTTAAGACCCCGTAGGGGTTAACGTTGTAATTGCGAGACCAAATGCAAGACCCATATTCAAGAATAGGACGAACATGTGAAATATAAAAATGTTTAGTAACTTAGGGCTCGTTAAATTCGTTAAAATAAACCCAGGACCAATTTAGGAATTTGTTATTTTTTTTAAATTCAAGCAGCACTTAAACTACATACAAATAATTTGATTTCCATTGCGTATACAGAAGTGCTAATGTACACCTGCGTGTACGAACGAAGTTGCACGAGACAACTTCCTGTTGTCCGTGCGTATACGCAATGGATGCACCAGAGAGGTGGTCTCGTTGTAGATTAGTTGTTTTTGGCTACATTGTAAGTTGTTATGCAGCACGATTCTTTGTTGCCCAACTTGTGCTGTTGCACCGTAATATTTTCGCTCTCTCGGTCTGCCGATTTGCGGATGTCTTGCCTTGTTGTGCGGGTCTCTGCACACGGCTGTCGCATTAATACTTTTTGAAATTGCAATTTAACTTTTATAGTAAGCAGACAGCGCCTGGGGCGCCTTGTCCGCTGCAAAAACAGCAACAGCAACAATGGTCGGTGTTGCCGCCATTGCACCCTTGCCACACTTGCTGCCAGACAACTCTCAGTATGGCTTTAAACAAATCTACTGGCAAATGCGGCAGTCTGTTGGCTTTGGCTACCGGTCCGGGTCTGGGCCTGGGTCTGGGTCTGGTCTAACTGCCCGCTGCTGACTATTTGCAGCTTATCAATGGGAGGGCTGGGTCCGGCACAATGCGAACACAGCAGCGGACCGCACAATATATAAAATAACTCAACAGTTGGCAGCACAAAAGACAGCGGAAGTGTGTGCCATGTGTGTGTGTGTCTGTGTATGAGTAACCGAGTTTTTGCATTTGTGTGTGTGTGTGTGTGTGTGTGCGTGCGTGTGTCTGGAAATGAGATAGTTATTGAAAATTTCTCCGTCTCTGCCAGCGCAATTTTCTTTCTTTTTGTGGGATTTGCGACGCTGAACTGAACAAAAATTAAAACTCCCTTCATGCTGAGCAGAGGATTGTTGCAAAATAGATTTTTATTCGTTTCACACTCCGTCGAATTGAACGGAATACAGGGTGTGGCATACCGTGCCCTTCCCTGCCCTGTCTTGCCTTGCCTTGCCGTGGCGTGGCGTGGCATGGCAGGGAGAATTTATCCGTTGGCAGTTGGCGCAACGTAAACAGACATTTTATGCTGCAAATTACTCAAAGCGTTTACACAGCTGTCCAAACCAAATTGAGATGAAATGAAACGAAATTGAAAACCAGTAGTCAAACGCGAAATTCACCAACCAGAATTAACCACACTTCAAAGTAGATTTATGTCAGCTTTGTCGCGATTAAGGTGTTGCTATTGTTAGCCCGGAGATTGAACAGAATTTCAGCGGCAGTCGTTGCAACTGCAGATGCTGCAACAATTAAATTTGATAGCATTAGAGAGAAGACGCTAACAAGAGAGCTAGCTTGAAGCATTCGACTTTGCTTAGTATAGAGAAGAAAATACGATGACCAAATATATTAAACGGCACACCATTGTTGTGGAAACATTGTTGGGAATAACAAAAACTTGCAGGCTTGCAATCTATTGTCAAGATGGATCGGCAGAGTTTGCAATTTTTGAGCAATATAAATTAGATGACATTTTTTATTAATGCATTTCACACAACTTTCGCGTAAATGTTAGACGGAAAATGACAAGTCCGTGAAAGAGAAACCTGTGCCGCTTTAATAGCTTGAGAAATACTGCTTTTCCACACATTTACACACGTACTTGTGAAACAAGTGTTATTACGGTTCTCCGGGCAACTGAGAGCCAGCCCACTTATATACTTTGCGGCAAACTCGGGAAATATAGTCATATATTTAATGCCGCCACTTTCTCGTTTCGCTCTTTCGTTGCTATTGTGGCTGCAGTGCAGGGTATTATGAGTTTTTTAATAAAAACTGACAGCATCGGAAGCAGGAAATAATGCCGGGCAGCAATAGCTACAACATCAGCTCCAGCTCCAGCTACAGCAACAAGAAAAACAACAACAATAACAATAACAACAGCAACAAGAATAGCAACCTCAGCAACAATAACAACAGATAAATGAAAAGATGAAGAGCGCTAACGATGCGGCGTTGTCCTTGTTTTCCCTAACACACACACACACACACACACACACAGAGAGACACACACACACCCGCACACACAGCGTTCGCGTCAGTGGCAAGCAATATTTTTTGCGCTTTCAAAAAGTTCAAATAAACGGAGTCACCTGTCATTTACATAAGCATCGTCTTCAGACCAGAGGCCAACAATGGCAAACGGAAACAACATCTGAAAGAATACATCAGAGCCGCAAACAAACGAGATGGCCCCAGACAACTCATATTGTGCACGACTAACGTATACCCTATCATAACATTTGAGATCATTTTTTATTGGTCCGAGTCTTTGATACACGAATATCAGACATCTTTTCAAAAATCAATTTTACCTTGCATAAAATTCTAGTTTAATTTTATCAATGAAGAATCGAATAAATATATTCAAAATTTTAAAGAGTTATGCCTTGATTCAATATCGTTAAGTTCTCTTTGATACTAAAGTGAGCCTTATTTTTCATTTGCCCATAATTATAAATGAGGTCAAGGGTGTGAATGGAGAGTTGATGAAAGATGGTAAAGACCCTTTCACCATCAAACGTCCTTGTGCTGCCTTAGACCTGAATACTGCTCATATTTTTGGTCTCCTGGTATATAAACTTATACCAGGATCGAATCGAATCTTTTCTCTTTGCCTACAGTGATTTTAACTAGTATCCCAATCTCCGTTTGGCTTCGTACTCTAGCAGTACCCAATCAAATTAATAAACTATTCATTTTCATGTGTCTCTGTGCGTGTTTAAGTGGGTTCTTGTATTCGTCAGACTTACAGATTACAGAATATCGAAAAACCTTTTGCCTTACCAATTTATAGCAGGCAATCGTATGTTCTGACATATTCTGAAACACATAAGTGTATTTATATTTATTATGATGTTTCTACATTGCTGAGTTGCATAAGCTGTCAAGCAGTCATTTTCATATACTTAACTCATTGAAAATGTATACAACAGGCAAAAGGAAGCACCCTCGACACCCAAAATATACATATCCTTAATCCACATTCACAGCTGTGTGTTAGTTATAGCTTTCTAATTGGATTCCTTGATGTAATATCTGTATCATGTGTAAGCATTTCATTAAGAAATCAAAATATATATTTACCAAATTATTTTATGCATTCATATTAATTTGTATTTAATGCGTGTGTGCGTATTTTGCAGAGTGTTTTGTTTTAATGGCTTAGACGTGCACGAACTTTGATGGCTTAAGTATTGTATTTGTATTTGTATTTCGTAGTTGAGCTCTTTCGACTAGTCGAAATTCTCACGTGTCTATGCAGAATAATGCAATCATCAGCGAGTGGATATATGGATTCGAAGTGGAAACTTAAATGGTAAGAGGAGAATCCAGTTTGCAATTCATGGGATTTTTCTTTCAGACTAGGATAAAAGGCAATATAGAAAGGGAATTTAGTTGGTCGACTCGCTCACAGTCTTGAATTGGTCATTTATTTAATAATAAATTCCTGGTTCCCACATAATTCCGTCTATAGAATTGTTTTCAAATTAAGTGTTAAGTGATTTGCGAAGCGTGCAACTGAACCAAATTTTGTTTTTAGAGTCAAATAATGTTAAAAAGAAATTCTCGAAATAGTCTAAGCCTCTTAGATGTGGTATTTAAGCTCTTTTATCGGCGACTTGCATAAATATAGTGTCCAGTTGCGCAGATTTGGGTTCGGGTATTTTAAATGGGTCAATGGTTAGTGCTTTGGCGACCTATTGTCCTTTGTAATGTGTGCATGAATGTATTTATAAATACATATATATATTGTATATGGCTGTAATTTACATATATATATATAACATATGTAATATATATATAGAAATGTATGTATACACATACTACATACTTTTACTACCATGTCCATGAAGTAGAGCGACAACTTTGTGCCCTTTGGTGTTGTGGAATTTTAAAGGCGCTTTGCCTTCAGGTGAGGGTACAAATGTCGTGACTTGAATTTAGTTTAGTTGGCTTTGCTTTGCTTTGCTTTGCTTTCATTTCTCTGGTTTTGTTTTGTTTCGTTTCGTTTCGTTTCGATTCATTTCGTTTCGTTTCCTTTAGTTTTTTTCATTTAATTTGGGACTTGCTTGGTGCTTCTCCTCTGGCGGGCTCATGGTCTACAGACTGAAATTGTTGAAGGACTGAAATCAAAAGGAATGCTTATGTTTCTGAGAAGCATGCCGACAATATTACTATCCCAATCATCATATATGTACATATTCATCTGTATCATCAGCATCTTTTAACAACGATATTCAGCTAAATTTAATTTGTATATAGTGATGAAATTAGAGCATCGCTTCTACCAAAAGAAAAAGAAGCTAGCAAATTTAATTAAAACGCTCTAAAAAAAACACCAAGCGACATATACGAGTATGCTATATATGTATGATAGTATGCAGGCCAATTAATATAATGGCTCTTTGTAATATTTATTAATCAAACGTTTAAAAATACTGTGCATTCCATATTTAATGGCGCGTTGCCGTACAATTTTTTGTCAACATCATCTATCAAAAGTCTCTGAGTATCTGTGTGTGTGTGTGTGTGTGTGTGTATGCGAGTGTGTGTGGGTGTGTGTGAGGGTTGTTTGTGTTGTATTGGGGATCTGGGATCTGGGTGTCATGTCACAAGACAGCTCTGATATCGGCACACACACATGCATCAGCATGTCAATATTTACCGAATACATGGAAAAACAAATGCTTAAACGCTCCAATTTGAAGCAATCTAAGTTCGACTAGAAACCAGCTACGGGTTCTGTAAAAACACTGAGTTGAGGGCGTTCATTTGTCTTTGTGTGCTTTCAGCATTTAAGGTTTCTGCTCCATTTGTGTATATGAATACGTACACAAAGGTTACAGCCGTATCTCAGAATGCTTTTAAAAAACAATTTATTTTGTTTTATTGATTTTTTTTCTCATTTTTGTATATTGCTGAGGAAGTAATTCTTTGCTTGTGGTTGGTAAATTAATTTTAAAATGATATTAGTTTTAAAACTCCTTGTATACGATAATTTAAGACTTCAGTGTTTTTAAAATTATGGGTTTAAGCTATAGGAATTTAATTTGGAAAAAAAACAATATGTCATCAGCTTATTATTGATATGGAGGCTTAATTTTCGTAGAAACCAAATTCTTTGTGCTGTCCTGCATAATAATATAAAGAATAATCATTCCTATATATCATATTGATAATTTGATCGACTTTGTGCAAGCTCTGATTTGCCATATAAGAGATTCAGTCTTGACTACAAAGGAGTTGATCCCCAGTAAATGGTATTAATTTTGTTATTAAAATATTGCAAGTATTGTTGTTTGTTTAAAATATTTGTAGCAGGCCACTTGTAATGTAGATAACAGGCTACTAGTGACGTAGTAATAAGACTGTAAAACAACATCTGTATATAACAGGATATCAATATTGATATCGGTCAAAATCAATTATATGAACACCAATTTAGAGCAAGAAGAAATCAGTCGTTGTGAATAAAGTCAGCAGACGTGTTTGTGAAGGAAATATAATTTTGTTTTGACTGAGAGGTTCAATGCAAACATTATTATTGGACCAAAGTCGAAGCTGGTTTTCAATAATATTCCAGATTTTATTTTAAAAGCAAATATGAAAATTTAATGTGAGTTGTTGAAATTGGAGCCACAATATCAAAGTCTTCTTCGATAAACTTTTCTTTTTATTTACTATTTTTTTTATTTTAATTTATGCAATTTAAACTCGAAAAAAGCAAAACTCCAAGCACCTTTTTTCTGAAAAAATATGTAATATTGTATATATGTATGTACAGTTTGCCATGTAAGTGTAAGCATCAAATTGTAGCATAATTCGGCGCCAGCTGCAAATTAATATGGGAAATAATTTCAAGATGACGACTGAGGAGAACATTTAGCGCCTTTGGATTTCTTTGAAATTTATTGCTTATGACACGCCCACGCACATAAATTGCCGCCGCTTGGCTTTATTTTCCACTTGTGCTTCCGCTTTTTTGCCAGCCGCTGCAACCAGACGAGAGCAAATGCCAGCGAAGTGTTGGTGAGGGTGGATAGGACCGAGGAGGAGGCGAGCTAAGATGAGATGTGGCGCAAGGGCTGGCTAAAGTTGCGTTAAGCAAATTAGGAAACGAAATTCACAAGTGTATATATACCAAGAAACAGACACACGGACACACACACACACACATGGTTTAATTGATGAGTATGAGGGATGTGAAGTGAGTTGTTTGCGTGTCAGTTGCTTGGCTATTTCATCTTGAAGTGCGCACTTCACTCGAGTAATTTGCTTCAACACGCGCACCCACACATTACACACACAAACACATAAACACTCACACACACACACACGCACAAGACCCACCCACACAGATGCATTGTGGCAGCCATTTAGAGACGTACGCACGTGCTTAGATGTGCTGACATTTAGATTGAAAAACGAACCGAAAGCAAAGGCAACATATAATCGAAAAATGCCAGACGGAATAATACAAAGCAATGTTTTCATGCGACTGCCGCCAGAGGGTGTTACAGGTGCGACTTTTCTTTGTGTGTGTTGTGTGTGGCTGTGTGTGGCTGTGTGTGTGTGTGTGTGTGTGCGTGCGTGTCAAGTGAAGTGAATTGAAGCGTATGCTAAATTTTTATTGAAGTGCATACAAACAAACTGTCTCTAAGGCAGCACCAAAACCAAAAGCAATGGCAAAGGGAAAGCGAAAGCAAAAGCGAAATCGAAAGCGAAAGCGAGACCGATGGGGCTAAGGGTGGTGGAGGGGGGAAACGGGGGAAAAGGGAAGGACAGGCCGTCATCCTGTGTTGACAGTGGTCGCCCTTTTTTGGGCTCAAGCAGCACCTGGCAGCTATCTGGTAATTTTCTTGTGTCGCTGCTAAGATAGCAGAAACAGCAGCAGCAGCAGTAGCAGCAGCCGCAGCAGCAGCAACAACAATAACCATGAAGCAGCTGCCTTAAACACAATTTAAAACGTTGCCAAAACCCAAACACAGCAGCAGCAGCAGCAGCAGCAGCAGCAACTTTGCATCAGCTTTAACATTGGCACTGCCCGAATTTTCGTTACTCTATAGTAAAAGCGACAAGCCAAACCAGTCTGATATGTGCAAGTTCAGTGATAAACCAAATAACTGTAACTGCATGAAACCAACACAAAAACCAGAAATATGTTCTTCATTAATATAACTTTGTTCATAATGGAAGAACCCAAAAATGTCTAAAAATAATAATAAAATAGTTTCAATATTTTCAGAAATATCTTCGATTTTAAGCAACCTACTTCAATTGAGAAATCATAGAAAATTATAACTCGAGTTTTGAGCGTATACAAGCGTGTGTTTTAGAGTATGGGTATTGTCTAGACTGAGGGGCATATTTTTCCCGAAATTGAATAGTTATTGAAAAAGGCATAGAGACTTGAAATTCTGTCATGTAATTGTAATTAGATTAAACACAAATATGTGATTAATGTAACACTAGTTCCAATATATCCTTAATTAAGTGGATCCGTCTCACTAATACATGCCAACAATTTCCGTAATTCGATAGTGTAGGTCAACCCTTACATGGGATATATAGGACACAGTCGGACTCTCTTAGGCATGACAAAAGATGAATTGTTTATAATCAATTATATGGCTTTTATCGTCTAGGCTTATACGTAAGGAGATGCCTCGTTTGTCCTGTGACTACCTTATAACCTTAACAGGGTACAAGCACGTCAGCTTACCAGCTGATGGTTATGACGATGACGATGACGATGACGATGACGAGGACGAGGACGAGGACGAGACTGAAGATGAGGCTGAGGATGGCAGCACCAAAGTTGAGTTCAAACACTCAATCATTTTTACACCCCAGCTACTACAACAACAGCAAATATTATGTTGTGTATTCATATGTATACATATATACACATACACACACACACACTTAAAAGAGTGTTGACATCCTACAACAATACAAACAACAGCAACTTCTACCCGCAGCAAACAGGTGCAGTGTACCGTATTTGACTATAAATAAATTTTCAATATTTTTTGCGAGCAGCCGGAAAGCGTTTGGGCTGCTACCATGCCATAGGATGAGTAGGCAAGGAGTATACGGCGGGGGCGGGGCGGTGTCCGCAGGGGGTTGGAAGGGACTGTTGGTATTACCTGTTGGGCAGTTGCACAACTAAAACAAAATGGCTGACACTTAGCCAACGGAAATGTGTGTCACGAGAGATTTTATAACTCGTTTTTCGGTACAAACGCAAAATAAATAAATCAATTAAAGCACATAAAAATGCCGATAAAGAGAATATTTGACTATGAGGTACCCTGTGCTCATTCAAATAGATGGGCGTATCGAAAACAGACAGCAAAATGAAGTTGTATCCCATATATACAGACCATTAGTCAAAGGACAGGGTATCAACATTTTCTAAGTATAAGTTGAATTTGAATAGCTTTGAACAGTAGCAAATCGTGAATATTGCTGCACCGTGCCTTATTTTAATTACATTTCGGAGTAAAATGGTTTTTTAGTCAGTCAGCTGAGCAGAAATTTGCCGAGCTACGAGTAACTCAATTATTGGCGAACACTCGACTTCATTTCAAACTCGGACGCGTCGCAACGGGGCGGTTGGCACACAGAGAGAGAGATGGCTTTTATTTTGCTGCTCATGTAAATATTTATTATTAAATATAAATAATGAAAAATCAATACAAATTTATTTATACATATTCATAAATATAGTACGATGTTGATATGGACGTATACAGCCGCAATAACACCAACTACATAAAAAACAAAATGCTCTTCTGAATATGTATGTACACATATACATTTACATTTTACGTAGTGCTTCTAGTTTTGCCTTAAAAATATAAAATACGGTTATTGCCTATAGAACAATTATTCAAAAACGATGTGTTATTATTAAAAGTTTATGTTTATAAAGGGAACGTGTGCTGCAAGCCAAATATCTTCAGCTGTTATGTAAACTTCAATGATTCAAAATACAATAGCCATCCAAAGCCCAAATAAGTAACAATAGAATAGGTCATATCCTTAAGTATTTTTCTTTAAAAAAAAACTATTTTGTATGTAGAGTTCCCATTCATTCAAGTTGAAGTATGGTGAAACAATTTATATCGAAATGCTTGAACTTTGCACATTTTGGCAATGCAAGACAATGTGACGAGCTATGCAACATTTTCAATAGCAAATACCAATTAAGTTACATTAAGTCAACAAGGGTGCTTCACTCGATTATGGCTATTGATGTTATGGTCTAAACGATGTCATGTACGCCTTTGTTGGCCGGATTATATTACGTCATTGGGCCGGCAATCAAATGTGATTTGGCATGCCTGAACCCAAAGGCACTTGTCAGGCTAATGATATTGAATTTCAACTTCCCTTTGCTTCGAATCTGCCGCAATTTAAATCAGCCGCTTTGTTGTTTCGCTAGATAAAAGGTTTTCATTGACGAATTTTTCGTTTGCGATTTAATTGCTATTTTTAATTCAAAAGGAATTCACATTAAGTCTAGTTCTTGTAAATATAGCTTAGCTTAAGCCAATTCCCTGTTTTCAACTGAACACATTTGCTGTGGCATTAAATAACTTCTATATTGGAATTTAGTTGAATCTAGTTACAAGTTTAGACATTAATATTCGTTTTACTTCTTTTTTTTTGCTTTGCAATAAAGCCATTTGTGAGGAAAACATGCAAATATAAAGATACATACATATTTCTGATTTACATTTGCCAACTTGGTCTCAACTTTAGATTGATTTTGGTCATTTTAATTAATGCTGGTGCATTATTCATGTTATTAATGCTTCCGCTTTATTGTTGTCAATGTTTAACAAAACCAAACAGCAGCAACAATAACAAACAATAATAATTGCGGTGAATTGAATTTGCAAATTGCCAATTATACATGCAGCTGATTGTCCCCTCATCGAAGCCGTATTCCCAAATCACGTACATGAAATTCATTTTGAAATATGGAAAACGCTATGGCTTCAGCCATCCGACGACTAAGCACCCTTGAGGACTAAATACTTGGTATTCCCATCATATCTTTTAGTTATAGGCACACTAATTTGGAAGTCGAGTGTAGCTAATTTATTTATACTGACAAAACGTTTGAATAGTAAATGAGTAAGTAATTCACTCAGATACTGAATACAGAGTATCTGCTAGTCTAGCATAAACATTGCGTATTAGTTATTCGGGCCGTTTTGCAGGTGTGCAGTAAAATTGATGAGGAAAAGCAATATGCCCATCAATATTAACATATGCTATAATACACTATATCAACAGTCGCTTTGCCCCCTGCCACCAAATCAACCTGGCGACTCGACTTGGCACATGAGTGTCAGTATCACAATGAGCAACTGCAACCGATTGTTGTCTCTCAATAATTAATTGATGTATGTGAATGGCTTATGTTATTGCCTACACACAGAAACAAATAGACTTACACTGCAAATAAATGTGTTTGCATCTCGAATTGTTATTTGTAATTAAATGCAAGTTTCACACCACACAAAAAACAACGGCTACCAGAGTATTCCGCAGTCAGTTTCGCCCGACTGGAACATTCTCACTTATTAAATCAATCACTTATTAAATCAAAAAAGAATTTTTTATGTATCGCTACCGTGCCGGTGACATGCCATAAAAATCAAGGCACCAATACGTAACCGAGTATCGTAAAAAGGTTTTAAAAAATACACAGGAATTCTTACATGGATTTGTATACTTAACGTGCTCGAATCAAATGTCGACCAGTCTTACAAAAGTTGTTCCAAAGGAGCACGTCCCATAACATAGTAGTATCAGTAATTTGTATTCCGAGTTTCGCCTTAACGAATTCATTTTGTGTATCAATATACCAATATGCTGACGTTAAGTGCACAAAACAAGCAATTTGCATTGTTTGGTCAACTGTGCTTTGACAATAGCAACAGTTTGTTGCTGTGGGTGTGGGTGTGCGGGTGTGTATGTATGCGTGTGTCAATGTTGCATGCGTGCTATGGGACAGGTGCTCACTTCGACATTGTTAAGAGCGCTGGCGACCTTGAGGACAAGTGCTGGTGAGTGGCTCTGCCAGGCGTTTTAGAGCGCGCACTTTTCTACACTTATGGCGCATAGTTCAAGTGTCCCGCATCTGCACACCTACACATCTACATAGATATACTTTTATGTGATGCCCCATGTCTAGGTGCATGCACCTAGACATAGTGCTACACTTTGTGCAAACACTGTATGTAAATTTGTGTGCAAGGCTTTATCTGTTTCTGTGGAGAGCCTTCGTGTCGGATTGAAGGCACAACAAAAGGCAGTTCTTTAAATAGACAGCATTACGCTCCAGCTGAACTCAACTGAACTCAACTGAACTGAGCGAGGCACCGCACACCTCAAATTCGCGCCCTCTTCCCCAACAGCGTTCCTACTCCATCCATCGCAGAGTTCTCATCCCATTTGGAATGGCCAGCTTGTGCGTCTGCCCCCTGGGCATGAGCCAGCTTTATGGCCATCCACGCACACACAGACACACACACACATAGACAGACACTTATTCATTCATTCGTCGACTGCTCACTTGGCCTGACGCGGCCTCTAGCCAAGCTCACTCCTCATCCTTGTCCCCTCCTCGCTCATTAAAACTCATATTTGGTTATGCTAAAATTCCCTTTAGATGGTATCCTTATTTAACTTTATCTCTGGCTTTGGGCGAGTGATGAAATAAACTATGTAAATTTTCTCGACTTTTGTCGATAAAAGGTCGACAACGCAATGCCCTGTAAAACGCCCTGAACTGTATAATTATACATATATATATATACAATATATATAAATATGTTTTTCGCTGGCCCAACGTAAATATAAATATATATAAAAATATACTCGAGCTAAAAATACCCTGCACAGTTACACACATTATAGAGAATAAGCTGTTGTAGGTAATAGGTATTTAGCAATGTGTTTATTTCCTTATAGCCAATTCATCAATCTCTATAGCGAACAAATTATAAACTATTTGAGAATTGAAAATCGGTTCAGCTCTGACTGAAGTCTGTGCTAATTTCTAATCTAGTCACAGAAGGGTGTTTGCAATGTCATAGTTGTGAACGGAAAATCCAAAAAGAAATACTATGTGCACATAATTAAAATTCAGAATTGCCTAAATCACAATCAAATTTTACTTTCAACTGTGGAAACAAAACGGAGGAGAATCCAATAGCATTTTCCTTTAAAATAATTACGTGGAATCTAAACTGAAAAATGCATATTCCTATGTGGATTCCGATTGCAGATAATGATTCGACAAATTAATTTAAAACGGTTATCTTTTAACAAATATTATACATTATATACATTATACAACTACCTGAACAATCTGTTGAACTATTTGTCCCAGTTGCAAATGTGTGTGCTTTGCGGGTCGTTATATTTTGGCCTGGTCGGGCATGATTCTGAAATTCTACTGCTGTCGATACTTGAACAATAGAGGTGAGAGGCGTTGTTTGCAGATATATGACTAGGTGTATTGATTAGCTGCAACAGTGGGTGTGGCATGGTCAGTTATTGTTGCGTTGGGACACCAAAGAAAAGGTCTCAACGGCAACCTCACTACCATAAATTATTTTACTACCCAGCAGCTACTTCATTTAATGATGTTGCCGAACAGATCCACCTGGGAGCTGCTGCTGATGCCGCTGCATAAAAAAGTATATATATATATATATATATGTATAACAAGAACTGTGTGGCAAAATCAACATTGTGAGCTAATAGAATGGCAATTCTAGGCTGTGTGGGGGTTGGTGGAGGGAGTTGGCAACATTTGGGAGCAGTACTCGGAGGAATTACACAAAGGGTGTGTTGCAGTATGGAATGCATCTGAATCAGTTGAATGCTTCTTGAAAACACTCAGTGCCACGAGGCATACGCAGCGTAGGCCCACGACAAGTTCGACATGCCCCCATTAAAGCCTCCCCCTTCCCTTCGCCACCACCGCCCCCGCCACAGTGGAGGCCAGCCAATCAATGCAGCCCCCACTGCATGCACGCAAATGGTACAACTGCCTGCACAACTTTGCGCAGTACGCATTGAAAGTTGTTGCAAACAAGCAAGCAGCTAGTTGATATTTGAACAACCTTGATTTTAATTTTGATTTTGTGCCACAACTACGTGCACACGTGCCACTCCAATACACAAAAGCAGCCGGCTGTGCTGCTTGAAAAGAATCCAATTCGCATCATTGTGCAACAGCTCACGCAGCACGGAAGAAAAATGCGACATGCAAGAAAGCTTCCACTACAAGATGTATATATATATATATATATATATATATATATATATATATATATATCCATTGTAGAGGGTGACTTAATTTTATAGTAAGTTTTGTAATGCATTGAAGCAGACGTCTCATAGAGTATATATTCTTGATCAGCACGCAAGTCGAGCCAAGTCGATATAGCAATCTCCGTTTGTCTGTATGACTGAGTCGGCGCCATCCTGATCGAGCCACTATAGCTTATTGCTGAAATGGGAACACTAATCACAAGATTTGTTTTCATGTGAGAACAAATATTTTTGTCAAGATATCCGTTCCCCACATTTGGACATAAAATCATCATCATTGAAGCACTTTAGACAGTATCACCCAAAGGAACAATCAATATGAAATTTTTAGCATCGTAATATGCATAGACATACTTGTGACACCTTCTGATACACTTTACCTATGCAAATGTGGAATATTCAGTTCGAAATTATTTGGAAATAAGTTGCTTTGTAAGAGGTACAATAATTTAGATGTATGTTATCTTCGACGTACCAGCGATAATCCTTATTTCCTGCTTATTATGGCCGTTGATTTTTTGTGTGGCGAGAAACTTGCACTTTATATAGTATATGCCTTTAGGGTATGTTCTCTGAAGTTTACCAAATTGAAATGTCATTGATTTAAATGGAAACTTAATTTCCGCTGAAATAACACAATTACTGGCGCACTGTACATGGCTGCAGGACATACTTATATATAATAGGCATTTAATATACTAAATAAAAAACAGATTAAAAACAGATATAGTTAATTTAAATTAACTATAACATGCATGAATAATAATCGATTTTTTTTTTTAGTATACAAATGCTTTTAGGTACAGGATTACAGTTAAAAGCACGAGTACAAAGTTAAAACTGTTCATCTGAAATGCGTTTGGTAAATGAAACAATGACAGATTGAAACCAATACACGTGCATAAGCATATGGTGAATACATAGATACACATAGTACACACACACACACACGTACATGAGCATATAGAGTACATGCTATGTGTATGTACATTTATGTACAGGTAAGCAAAACTACAAAACATGCTATTAAAAAAGTCACACTGGCTAAAAGCGAACTGCAAGCAAAACTAATTGAACTAACACCCACAGACACACACACAAACACACACACACAAACACACACACACACACACACGCGCGCGAAAGAGGGATAAGCAACACTATCTTTTGACAATTGTGAGCTGTAAATGATATTTCTGCCAACCAACCGTCTGCATAAAATGCAGGAGTGTTGATTTCGCCCCTGCGAATGGGCCAGCAAATATTGGCATGATTCTCATAGCAATTTTTGCTAGCGGCTTTTCTCTGTTTGTGTTAGCTGGTGTGTGTTTTTGTGTGTGTGTGTGTGTATTGGAGTGTGCGTATTTGGTCTGTTATTGGCCCGCAGCTCTTGCAAGCTCACTTAACTTGCTAATTGTTGTTGCTGCCGCTGTTGCTGTTGCTTCTGCTTCTGCTTCTGCTTCTGCCACGTCGAGCGTAAAATATTTGGGCAACCAGGCAAATAGGCTAGCATTACAGCTGCTTTGCGGAGAGATTCGGGGGTGCAGACTCTTCAACAACAACCAAAGTGTAATTAAAGAAAAAGAATGAAGAAAAACCACCAAAACGGAAATGAAAAGGGCAATACTGCGTCAAATTAAGCATGCCTAAAACAACAAACACATCAAACCCTTTGGGCCAGTTAAATAACTTTTTGCTTGCTAACATATACATACGCATATAGATAACAAAATTAAAAGCATTTTTACACATTACATTTGAAATATATGTGCGCACAAGCACATACAGAAAACTACCTTTTTTTGGACTTCACACAAAGTTTATCATTTTACAGCCATAAAGCTATAATCATTCATGTTCACCCAGATTCGTTATTCTGAAACCTGTCTCAAAGACAGGTTTCCGTATCTGTTTCTGTTTTTATCAACTATTCACTATTTTCCACAAAGTGTTGCCTCAGAAAAACTACCGAAGCGCAAAGCAGCTTTGACACAAATTTAGCATCTATTCAAGGATGAAACATTTCCGACACTGAGAATATTACAGCTTATTCTTGTAGCTTACACCCTCTTATTATTAGTGTACAATCTCATAGGGATAATGCAGTTTAGTTTAATGACTTACGTAAATATCAGCATGAATAGTTACACATATTTGTTTAAGAAATATATTGCCTTCGCAGAGCGGTTAGCCTTATATATTTTTGATTCAGTTTGTGGAAGCGTTATTAATCTAAGCATTATGGCTCATGTGCAACGTATATGTGTAAACTTGACGCCGAAACCTTAAATCGAATATAGCATTTCGTAAAACCGTTTTGAATTTCGCTTTCAAATTAAGTGAAATGAAAACTAAAGTTCCAAAAGTTACAACAATTTAGAGCAACTGTTGTAGGCTCGAACAATTTCTCATCCCCAAAAGTATGCATGGTGTATTTTCAAATGGAATACATCAAATACACAATAATAAAGAGTTTAATTCAGTTACAAGCTAAAAGTGGCATAATTAAGTCACAAATGTTTTGCAAAGCAGCAAATGCCAAACATACATATGCACTTCCTCAGCTGCCACATTTTAGTGCTCCCGCCGAAGCAGATCCAGAGAGAATGCCAAGCACTTTCTGCTTTCTGGAGGTGCCCTCCAAGCCCACTCCACTCTTTCCAATTGACCAGCATTTTGTGCTCTTGCTGCTGGTGCTGCAGCTCTTTTTAAGTGCCTTACAACTCTGCCATTTAGCCACGTTCCATCTGCAGAGAGTTCGGGAGAGCCGTGTGAGAGGGGAAGAAGAATTAGTAGCCAACTGGTTGTATTCCGCTGACCTCTTGTGCCGAGTATTCAGTCTTAAATATTTATGTGTATATGTACTTATGTACGAGTATTTGGCGAATGGCTGGCTCTAGGAAAAGTAAAAGTGTTTAATTGATGTTGCTCGACCATTAAATATGCAAAGTATCCTTCATGAATTCACTTTGTGCTTCAAAGTGATGAAAAAGTCCAGCAAATAAGCACATTGCTTTCTCATTTTATTTTAATTATTTCTCATTCTCGCAAATTAATAGCTTGCTGCAAATTACCAGAGTGTTTCCTGTATAGCTTCGGCCATAAATAGTGCAGTATGATTCAATATTTAATAGCTTGGCATAGCTTAGCTTAGGTCAACTTAATAATATAAATATTATTGTTATTATTGATACTATTATTATTATTAATATTTTTATTATTATTTATTATCATCAAATTTACTTTTTTTTAATTTTAAATTTTTATTTATTACAACATTTTAGGAAATGTGGACTTTAAAGTCCACATTTTATAAATAAATAAACTGTTTTTAATTTGTTTATATTATTATCAGTATTAATATTAAAAAAGTATTATTTTTATGGTATAAATGGACTGAACAAAACATAGAAAAGCGCCTGACGCAAAGGCAAGTCGCATGCATATGCTAATGAAGTGGCATGTATAGGTGAAACAACCATAAACTATCATTTCTTGCAGCATAAGTAAGTAGAAACACACCCATTCACACACACACACACACACACACGCACACACACACACATCCACACACTCGGTGGAAACGACAGTTTGTTGGTTCGAGTGCAGTTATCTTCTTGGGCTTTTGACGCACGCTTCTTAGCCTCTAAGAAAGGCAATATCAGCGAGTATGAGTCCTGCTTATAAATATACATACATACATACATACATACCTATATATAATCGGCATTAGATGCATTTGCCAAAGTAGCGAAAGCGATGCAAACTGTCTGTTAACATTTATTTCCAAAATGTGTTCTCTTTCCTCGACAACAAAAGCAGGAAAAGTTTGAATGCACTCGCAAAAAATGAATGCCTCACAATTGAACTAGTTCTGAATGTGCGAAATAGTTTTCGACTTCTGTAAAGTATTTTCCAGAAAACCAGAGTTAGTATTTGGATTCCTTGGAATATTTTCGATGTTCAAAAAATTAATTTCTTCTTAAATTTGGAAAGAATACCAAGATTTTGCTAACCACAAAACGATCTTCGTTTTTTTTGCGATTTTCTAAATGTGTGGTCAAATTTTTTGCTGAGTGCTTGACTGCTAACTGTATGCTAGTATGCGTGTATGGGTGTATTTGTTTGTGAGTGTGTGTATGTGTGTGTGTGTGTGTGTGTTAGTGCCAGTGACAATGTAGGAATTCTGTAGAGCTTGCAAATGTGCAGGCGTCATATTGTTTATGTAATTTGTGTATGAGTTATTGTTGCGAGACATGAAACTTTTTGTATTTTGTAGCACGCAGCGCATTACAAATGACAGCCGCCTGTCACATACCCATACACTGGCCATTAGTGTTGTTATTGTTGTCGTTGTTGTAGTTGCTGTTGTAACTAACGGTATTGTTCAAGCAGCTCTTGATATCGTGCACATATGTACATATGTGTTAGTTGCTTGGACTTAGTTTTCGTGCTTCACTATGTGGCTATCTCCTTTCCCCTGTTGAAACCTTTTTGACACACTCTGGCCAACTCGATGGCAGCAAAGTGAATTATGGCCACATCCTGTACAAGTGCTTTTAACCGAACTGGTTCGAGCACATCTGACTTCGCCTCATACCTTGCCAAATGTTAGTTGTTATTTTATTATAATTTTTCATCTTTGTTTTTGTTGTTGTTTTTGGTTTTTTGTTATTGTTCCAGCCACGAGTCTGGGGCTCAAGTTTTACATAAATTGAGTGTGGCATCGATTTCGTATGGGCCTTTGAATATGCTGGATTTTTAGACTTATAATCATATAGCTTGCAAATATAATTACATATTTCAATTAATTGTTCAGTGACAAACACACGCCTCGAGCGAATGCTGCAAGGATTTGTCCAGAATAACCTTGTAAACAACCAAGGCCGTCATGGGATGGAAAATTCATGGTTAATGCCAAGGACGAGTGCTCCAGTTTTAAATTTCAAAGTCGAACTTTTTCGATGTTTATTTTTGCATTTCCTTATACAGCACTTAACTATTATATACTGTAATAAATTATAAAATTAAATTATATTCATCTGCAGTTATGAGTGTGCAAATTAACAACTTTGATAATATATTATTTTTATTCGTATTTTTCTAAACAGGCAAATAGAAACAGTTCAATTAAAAATATATAAAAATCATTATTTTTCCAGTATTCTATATTATATGAAGAAATAAACGAATATCTAGATGGGTAACAAATCACTGAAGAAACTCTCGATTTCAATGAAATCGGCAAAGTTTCAAACTAATTGTTTTAAATGCGCCATATGTCAGGAGAACACGGCCTCTGTATATTGAACAGGACTGAGTATGATTTACAAACTCATTTGAGCTAGAGCAGGCTCAACATATGCCTAATATTATTGTTTGGTCCTTGAAGTACCAACGAGCAGCACATTCAAGTAGCCAAACGAAACCAGGCGCGGGCTGGTTAACGCTCGGACCAAGGCGAGCTGCCAGAAATATTTGCTATTATTAACAAATATATTTCGACAGACAAATTTTGTTTGCACTATTTTCTGAATATCAGAAATGATTTTTTCTAAAAAGGGTTTGCATTTTTGCATACATTTCAGAAATTTTTGTATTATTAAGCGATAGATTTTTGAAATATATAAAAGCTGTGCGAAGCAGAAAATATGCAAGAATTGTGCTTTTGGCCATGGATATATAAAAGTGTAGATATCCTTTTGATTGTTTTGCAACACATACACATTACATGCATACATACATATTTAATTTTAAATATAACACAAACCTCGAATTGAATTTGTTTGATTGTTTGGAACTCCAGCTTAACTGATAAAGTTTTTATAATTTTTTATTTCTGAAATTTTCTGTTTGGTATTCAATAAACAATTGCAGAACTGTATTTTACCATATAATTTCAAAACAGCCTGAAAGAGGCAACATACAAAAAAGCCTTACGGCCACAATGTGAAAATGTAAATATGATTTCGCAACGGGCAGCTGTATTCAAATTCCGGAAACACCTGGTTAGTTTATTGGTCACCTTCCCGTTTTTACAGTTGCTTGCCCTTAAAATGCTGTTTAAAATTTTGCCTTGCCTGGCCGAATGTGGTCTGTTGGCAGCAGTTGGGTTAGAAAGGGCTGAAATGACTATTTGGCTAAGTGGCAAACTCTTTGCGCTCGAAAGGTCACCGAAGATGTAACTACAATAAATATTACATAGTAGCAACGCCCACTGCCTCTAAGTAATTTTTGTTGGCGCTGACATTTTTTCATCTTTTCCTTGCCCGTATTTGATATAAAGGGGTTTTCGGGGCTTAAGCGGGACAAAGGGAACGCCTGTCGAACATTTTAATGAGATTTTCGAATTCAAAACGTAGCGTTCAACTTTTCCCTCACTCTCTCTCTCTCTCTCTCTCTATCTTTCTGTATATATTAACCATTCTCTATCACTCTCTTCTAAATAACCTCTCTTGCTATTTCTCTCTCTCTCGCTCTTTCTGTCTCTCTGCCTTTTTCTCTAAGCGCGCGGTGACAAGCAGCCAAGTTAATTAGCAAAAAACAGATAACGTCGCACAGAAATATAAAAATGAAAGGAGCAACCAGCATCTAAGGCCATCTAAGGTCTGATTCTGGTAGCTGCCTCAGTCTCTGCCTCTGCTCCTGCCGATACCCTTGCCCATGGCCCTGCCCCTCACCCGAAATTCTCATCGCTCATTGTGCTCAATGTCTGAGTGAGCCGAGTGGGTGGCGGACCAGTCGGGTGCACGGGAAAAGAAAATGATTTATTATCTGCGAAGGCAATTAAGTAAAATTGGTTGAAAATTGTTTGGCCAAACGACAGTTAGAATCCTACATTTACAGTTACAGTTGCAGTTACAGTTACAGTTAGAGTTACATTTACATTCATACAAACCGTGTGTCTCTGTTCATATTTCTACAAAGTTAATGAATTGGAAACCGACACGGCAAAATATATATTTATGATTTTAAAGAATCTGAAGTTATTTTTATTGGTTTTCGAAATTGTTGTTGATTTAAGACAGTATACAGTTCAAAGCTGTTTCAAGGAATTTGCAAATATGTAATTATTATGAATTTAGCACTTAAATAGATCTGCCCATTTATCAAAATGGGTTTGCATTATACAAACTTATCTGCCTTTCTTTTTTAATTTCAATCAACATTCTGTTTATTTTAAATATATTGTGGGAAAAAATCATACTCCTTAAAAATTTATTTCGCATGTTTTTCTTGTCAGAATAGCTTAAGTAAATCTAGAAAAATATTCGCAATAATACAATAGTAGATACAAAAGTAAATAGGCAATGCTTTATTAGATTGTTACTAAAAGTGTACCATATATTTTTGATGTTTTACAATATGTACAAATATTGAAAGCACAAACGCACTTAAATTGATAAATTTGAATCTTAATAATTGAGCCATACCCAGTCAGATTTAAAGTCGAATTGTGTCCTTATACTCACCTTTTTTTACCTTTAGTTGTTGGTTTTTTCTGCTGCTGTTGTTGTTGTTGTGGTCGCTATTTGCGGATTATGCGTCACTCCTAATCCCAGGTAGCTAGTTGAATGTTACCAGGCCCAAAAAATGCTAGGCACCAGAGGAAGATTGATGGGTTCTGCCCGATCCGAAAAAGTGGAATTCAAAACTTTCGACTTTCGTCTTGGTCAATTTGCTCGGTACAATTGCCAAGTGAAATGCAAACACCTTTGGCTTTGGCACAGCGAAAAAAAGAAAAAACAAACAACAATCAATTTGAAACACACACACGCACACACTTATTATTTTTAAATTTGAACCGTTATGCGTACGCGCTACGAGCGCGTTGTTCTTGTATGCCGCTTGACGACGCTCAAATCACATTGACTGTCTGCCTGTCTGTCTGTCTGTCTGTCACTGATGCTGTTGCTTGTGCTGCTGCCGCCTGGGAGAGACTGAGGCTGAACCGTATCGCACGAGAGTCTGTTGACGAATGAATTTGAATTTGCAACGAATTCGCGTTCAGTCCACAAGCATCCCGTTAACAACAAGTTGCCATACGACTACTTACAGCGACGCAACAGTAAAAGCTCTCTTAAAGCCCTGTCAGCAGCTTCGGTCAAAAGCTTCGGCAGTAGCCTTTCAAGCTTAAGCTTACCGTGGCTCTTGGTCCTGAAGCTTATTTTAGCTTTAAATGTGACTCGGCTATTTTGCTACAGCTTTCAGGCTGAACTGTAAATCGAATTCCAATGCAGAAACCTTTTCTAAAATAATGAAATAATGAAAGTGGAAAGCTTCATCAATCAAAACCCTACTCTTGGTCATAATCTACTTTTTCAACTTTATAATATAGTAATAATTATATTTATTGATTGACAACTAGAAAGAACAGCTTTAATCTGCAGATTTTCGACAGATCGCATTCCACCTGCTCACATATAAATCAACTTATTGATATACAAAAGTTATGCCTATAGATAATGACAAAATAATTAACAAATAAGTATTTTATCCGATAAGGAGGATTGTTTCGATAAATAAAATAAATAATCAAACAAAATATTTCTAGAAACCATAAAAACTTTTTAGTTTCAGCTACATTTTAACTTAAGCCGACTGAAAGCTTTGCGCGAATGTATTTAAATATTATGTTGATCAGAAAACAAAATTCCCATTTCCTTCAATCTTGAATTTGTATCAATATTACCATGAATCGGTAAATATATTTGTATGTGGAAACATTTGCCTAATCAAGCCCAACAACGCATCCGAGCGAAAGGCACACGTCTATCATGAACTAGAGGGAGATAGCCTCATCGAGAAGCAGACATGCGACCACACGAATATGAGTGAGACAACATACTGGACTCGCCCAACAAACAGACATAATGATTTTGCAACTGAGAGAAGGGACACCCTTAAGCTAGGGAACATATACTAATAAATTCAGTCAAACGTCAGTAGAATATATGCTCTTCCTGCACCCAAAGCGTGTAAATGTTTATATTATTTGACAAAGATATGTCAGATCTACTATTATTTTGAGCCCAACTGTAACAATAGTGTTAATCGATAAGGAAACATGAGATACACGATTTTAAACTAGAGTCCAATTTGTAAGCAAAACCCACGGCAAAAATTATTCGGCCACATTCGCGACTTGTCCAAAAACTGCAATAGATAAATCATATACTTGACCCACTTACGCAAGTGGGTAATGGTTGCATTAAGAAACAAAAAATTGTATTTTATGCATAATAATTTTGTTTTGAAAATTTACAATTAATCTTCTTCACACATACTTAACTATATATATGTGTATATATATATATATATGTAGATGTTATATGTTAATATATTATACATTTATACGAATATTAAAAAAAAAAATTATAACAATAAGATTAGCTTATTGACTTTGGTTTACTCTCGCCAATCACCAATGATCTGGGATGAGGGCACCAGCTCGAGAGGTCCTGGCGCATTGGCCATGTGGGGCATCGGAGGCAGCAGAAATCTTATAGGATGCAGACACGATGCATGGGTTAGCTTGAGCTAAAAAGGTTTGAAAGAGAATATGCATTTACCTGGGTCGAACTGGAGACTTTTGATGTGCAACCAGAGAAGGATTGGCTCTAGATTTGGCCTGCAAAAGACTGGCAAGTGGTGCAAGGCCAGCGTCGACACTTTCCAGCGTATTTCGCTGAACTTGTGGTTGCTGGGCGGCACGAGCTCTCGGCTGAACAGCTGGTACTGGCAGGCGCATGAAGCGGAATATGCGCGGCGAGGCAGCCTCACCGGACTGGGCAACCATGTCCTGGTCAACAGTATCCCCATCTCCAGCATCGAATGCCCCTGCTCCTGTACCAGCTCCAACTGTAGCTGCCTGAGATGGCGTGAACATAGCCGAAAGTTGTATGGGCACAAAGGCGGGTAGGCGAACGTTAACCGGTGCACCGGGTGCGGGACTTGGTGGCTGTGGTACGGGCGGCGCTGGTGGTGGTGCTGGTGGTCGCGGTGGCGGTGGCGGTGGTGGTGGGCGTGGGCGTGGGCGTGGGGGTGGCGCTGGTGGCTTTGGGGGCTGTGGAGCCGGTTCCGCTGCTGGTGGCTTTGCATCGCCTTCAACTTCCTGCCAGGCCTCCAGTAGCGTCAACAGCTCATCCTTGGTCATATAACCGAGACCAAGGGGAGTGAAGCCACCTACGCTGTTCCAGCCCAATGCCGGTTCCAGCGAGCGCTGGTCACGCGGATAGACCAGCTGCTGGGCCGCAATGCTACCGCTGGAGAGCAGGATCAGGAGCAGCAGCCCGCGTAGCCGAGTTGTCGTTGACATTCTGCCGGTTGATTCACGTGTGTTGTTCCGCTTGAAGACCTCACGCATTTTTATATAGCTCTTAGATGGCCAGTTTCATGATCCAGTTTCCAGTTGCGTAGTTGTGGCTCTGGGCCGGGACCGGAAAACGGAAGTTCACGCACAAGGCAGCGGGTGAACTGGTTGTCAGCAATGCCAAATGGTCACTCTAATCCACGCACAACTCTCGCACCCATATGCGCCACTAGGCAATGCCCACATCTCGATGGCGTGTCGGCAGGCAGCTTTTCAATACCCTGCAATCAAAGGGGTCGTCAAACGAGGAGGCATGATTTATGTAGCAATGTGGAATTTATACAAAAATGCCGCTCATTAAGCTGTAAGATTGAACTCAGTCAACATTTTTTACATTTGAACAAAGACTTTTAGTGCTATCGGTAATCGATTCTTATCGATATTTGGAAGTAAATAAACTTTGATAAAATAAATTTGCTTTATATTTTTTTAAATCTTGATACTTAAGGGTATGCAATGAAACGGGGTATCGCATAGTCAACTACTTGGCACCAGAGGCGTTAGCTGTTGTTTATAATAAAATGTTTTGGTTTTAAAGGCCAAGTGCTCGGCCTGAAGTTATTGATGCTTTTGGAGTGGACCAGTTGCTGGACCGATGCAAACCAGTTGCATGCCACTAAGCAAACTGTAACAGCTAACGCTCCGATGCGTTGTGTTATATATATTTTGGAGCTGGAGTTGCTTGTGTGTGGACTTCAATGTTGATTTATGTCGCATACCTGCATTGCTCGAGGAAGCGTTTACAAAATGCCACAGATTTATGCGAACAACAACAAGCCCAGTGGTGCTCATTGTGGTTGCTCGTAGTTACATATTCACAACTACTGGTGTCATGGGATTTCTTTTTGTACTCTGGTACCAGAGGTACAAGATTGGAGTACTACTTCGATTTGGGGGCTCCGAAATCGGTAAAACGCATATTTGCAAGTCGATAAAACCGCATATATTCCCCGAAATTTTAAAGATGACGTTACCAAATTTTGATAGAATGGCGACCTATTTCGGAGATTGCCATATCAATTTCGGGATCACGCCCACACCCGCCGCCCCCAGACATTCGGGTCCTCCAAATCTGAAATGTTCGCATTTGAAAGAAAGAAAGAATAGCTTACTTCTCAGTATATCGTCCTACGTTCCTCCACCTCTTATTTTAGGTGCTTATTTTTTCATAAAACTCATTAAAACTCATTTTAAGAAAGAGCCCTAAACAAACCCTAACGAAAGTGCTAGTATTGATTCAGACTCTAAGCCTTAGAGCATATCTCAGATAACTGAGACAGAACTCATTTCTCAAGCTCTGAATTGATTCATTTTTGCTTACAACGACTGAATTTCAAATTTTTTTTTTTGGACTAAGTTATTCATATAAATACTAAAAAAAATACTATTATTTTGACCACAGCTGTAAATGCACAAAATTGCAGCAATTCAAAAATAGTTTCACTTACTTAGAGTAAGAAATTGCATTCGATATCAATCGGCTGTGTATTGATAAATCCCATCGACTTGGCTAGAATTTATTAATAGTTCGATAACAAACCTGACCAAAAATGTTCATCCAAATGTTGCACATATCATAGTAGCAGCTGCCAATAAGAAAACGGGTTCTTAATCATCTCCGTAGTAAATTAACATTTATGATGATTGCTCGTACACAGTTTAAATCCATCATATTTTCTGTGGTGTTTTGATAAGTGTGTAAGCCATTTTACAATTTTAGGCTACGAAAAAACCAAAAAAAAAAAAAACCAAAAAAAAAAAACAAAAGCAAGTCGACTAAGTATCATTTATAATAAGCTGTAAATCGTTTGGGGACTGCAAGTGCCTTTAAGCGGCTCTCGACTGCGTAACGCGTCCATCACTTGACCCAATTGGGGGACCAACTGTCCCGCAATTCACCTGCTCGATTGTTGGTAACGTGTAGCTAATGACGTCCCATAACACTGAGACGAATGTGGTGTAAAAAAGGGCCGCATTCAAAACTTATAGTATCAGTAATGAATACTGAATAATGAATAATAATGTATAATAAGCGATGTCTCTCTATCTCAACTCTATGACAACGTGCAACAGCACCGGCAATGGCAACAAAAACAACGATGCTCATTACATAAACGGGCGCATTGCACCAGTGGTTGCTATCCCCCTCCTACCAGATACCACAAATACCAAGCAATTGGCGCAGGCGCAGTGGCTGACGATGACGGAGTTGAATTAGCGTTAATTGTCGCAGCTCTTCCCAACGTTGACAATTTCAATTTAAAGCGACGCCTCGACTCGACTCGTCCCCCTTAACGCTTAACAAGATTGCTCGTACACGGAGAGAAAAGCTTTTATCGTACGTGCTTGAAAGTCTACTAAGATTTCAGTCACTTGAGTCGATCATTTATTTCAAATAAATATTTGTATTACTATTATTATTGTTATTATTATTTTATTATTGTTATCATCATTAATTAATGACATTATACATTTTTTTTATATATGAGTTTGCATTGGGACTTTGGTCTACTGCACCTTTCCAATCGTTCTATATTAACCAGAATTTTTTCAGTATTCAAAGTGCTCCTTTAAC
Source organism: Drosophila macrothrix (assembly GCA_035042055.1). NCBI lineage: Eukaryota > Metazoa > Arthropoda > Insecta > Diptera > Drosophilidae > Drosophila > Drosophila macrothrix. The sequence continues at coordinate 13,340,592 of JAWNLX010000587.1, read as the reverse complement.
CAATGTTTTTATTGCCGAATAAGCATATCGAAGTCTTGTTGGCTTAAGTTAGTTATGAAGTTATTATTTTAAGTTGATTATGAACTTACATCTTTAAAAAAAGACAGCAATTCTACAAAATGTAGGTTATTTTGATCTCATATCTAGCAACTCGGAATTAATAGTTTTATTTTAAATATAGTTCACTGAAATTGCGAGAGCTTGCATCGATATTATTCGATATTGATTATACAACGCTATTTCTTTCGGTGTAGCTATTAGGTAGGGTAAAAGGTAGCTCGGCGCAGGGGGTGGGGTTGGGGTGGGGCTGGTTGCCGAGACAGACTTATTATGCAATCGTGCGAGTTGCGCTTAATGCGATTGCATTTGAAGACCTTTTCTTGGCCGTCTGGCAGCCTGACTGTCTGGCTGACCGGCTGGCAAAAATAGCCACGAAACAATGGCTCTGCTTTCCATTGATAAATCAGCAATATAAACGGCCAACGCTTGCTCACAAATCACCCGCTTTTACCAGCTAAAAAATATTTTGGTTTTTTTTTTTCGCCTAGGTGGGAGTTTGCTGTGCAGAACCCGTAAGCGGCCTGACCTAACCCAAGTGCTATGCTTTGCATAACAGCAGCATAAAACAATGAAGCAACATGAACAGCAGCAGCAGCATCAGCAACAGCAACAGCAACAGCAGTAGAGGTTGAAGTGGCAGCCACATTTTTTGGCTTTCCCAGCGAGTCACGACCGGCGCAATTTTCTTGTCACTGTCAACCGACCCAACGCGGCACACGCAACAAGCAACAAAGTCAAGCAGCAACAGTTAGCAGCAATAGCAATGGCAACAGCAGCAGCAGCCGAGAAGGCAAACAAATAACTATAAAAAAAAATACAACAACAAAAATAAAAAAACAAACGACAAAAGCCAAGAGCCAAAAAAACATCAGCTGCGCAGTCGACAGCGCTGTCCGCGTCAACGTTGGCAGCGACTTTTAACGATTTCAGCTCGCTGATAACAAGCAAAAAAGGCGGCTTAAAGTCGTGCAGCAGATGCTCTCTCTATAACAAAAGCAATTTCACATATAATGCATTGGTGGCAACCCTGAAACTCTGCCACATATTTACTAGCTACATGAATTGCTTGCAAAATTTCTGCAGATTTATAATAATTAAAACGATTACTCATATTTTAACTCTGAAACAAAAATGTATTTAGAAATGATTGAAGAGTTATGTTTTCAAAATGATTTATAAATTAGGCAAACATTCTAATAGGTGGTGAGTAAGATGCTTTCTTGACTCAAATTGCATTTAAATCTGTTCTTAAATATACTTGCATAAATTAAACCAATCTATATTAGCCTATCCATTATCAAGTCCCACACTTCAAATAATTGTAAACCAATTTAAAACACAATCTTTAGATATAATAATATATTTGTATTTACGAGCATATTAAATATTTATTAAAGCGAGGGTGTGAAAGAGTTGCTCGCAATAAACAAAGAAAAATAAATAAACAGCAGCAACAGTTTTTGTTGCTATTGTTGTTGTTGCTGCTGCTGCTGTCGCTGCCTACGTTGACGTCGCTTTGCTGCTGCTGCTGCTGCTGCTGGTGGCGCTGCTGCCACTGCTGCTGCTGCTCCGCTGGCGGTTTCCATTTCATTTTTAAACAAACGCTCGACGCGTTCAGCGTTTTAATATATAATTCTCATCGCTCGCTAGCGGTTGGCAAAAGTGGTGCGACAAAAGGCGACCCGTTAAACACTTGAAAACCAACGCTGAATAAAATCGTCGCGTGAAACGAGTGATTCAAAAATAAGCGCCAATATTTATTTATTTTTATTTATTTTTGTTTATTTGTGGATTTTGTGTGCGGTGTTAACACCAAAGGATATTGCCGGTGCATTTCCAATTGTAATATTCACTTATTACCAAACATAAATAATGTTATCCTCAAATGCGCTGTTGGCGCTTGCCGTTTGCGCCTGCGCCGCATCGCTGGCTGTGGCACGCAGCTACAGCAATGGACTCATCTTCTACGAGCTGCAGTCGCACACGCCCTATCTGCCACCGACGGTGAGCGTGTCGCGTGGACGAAACTTGGCCAGTGCCAAGTACTCGGAGAAGGGCTCCATTTGGTCCACATTCGGACAGCCGTGCGAGTGTCGCGGCAGGATTTGTGGCTGCTGTGCTGGCCTCAAAGTGGATCAGTACAAGTTCGATCAGAAGGGTAAATAACTGTTCCTTTTTCTTTTAAACTGCACTCAAAATATTACCAAGTCTTTGTTTTTCTTTTTTTATGGCAATGACCGTTCTCCTTGTAAAATCATTCAAAGAAAGTATTTCAATATAATATAACTAAAATATTTATTCAGATATGCCCATTCAAAATAGAAAGTAAAATTATATTAGATATTTTTGGCAAATTGCGATAATTGAGATAAAATAGAAATGATAACTGAGTGTACATATATTTTTCTAACTGCAGCCCCAGATGCTTCTGCCAGGTGTCAATGGAACTGATAACCACTTCCAATTCCAATTGCAATTGCAATCGGAATCTGAATCGTTTCTCTACACACACCAAACTGCTACTCCAGTTGTCCAGTTGTTTAGTTGTTCAGTTGCTCAGTTTGGGGTGATTAATATGTCGAAATTCGTTGTTCGTTGTTCGTTGTTTGGCAGCAATTGTTGCAATGACAGGCAGACAACAGCAGCAGCAACAACAAATTGTTGTTCGTCTTCCATGACATAGTTGCATTTGCCAATCAAAATGCCACAAATCGCTGGCGTTTTTTTGTTTTTGCATGTTTGACGCATCAAGTTGTTGTTAGTTGGCTGGGATTCCAATTCCGAATTCAATTGCAACTTCCACCCGCAACTTTCATTCATAGCAGCACAATACTCTCTCTCTCTCTCTCTCTCTCTCTCTCTCTCTCTGTCTCTCTCTCTCTCTCTCTCTCTCTGTCTGATTTCTTTGTTTAATTACGACTGTCTTTGCAGTTTGTGCCAATATCACATTCGTGCCGCAACTAGAGGAGGCGCAGCTACAAGTCTACCTAAATGAACGTCAATCGGCCAAATACGGGATCTCGGTGCGAAATCCATCGCCCTTCTGCATACCCGTTATGATGGGTGTCCCGATGGCAATGTGCGTCCAGCTGACCGATGTGGCGATGGTGGGCAACAATCTGAACATGTGCATGGACTTTGTGGTGCGACTGGCTACCACCGATCTCTTCGAGATGCACTTTCAGTGCATGCGCATGGGTCTCGATGGCATCCAGTACGTCGATAAGAATGGTCAGCCCGTGCTCCCTGCCGCCAGTACTCCTCAAGCCGATGAGGATGATAGGGATACGCTCGAGTATGACTATGCCGAGATGTTGGAGGGAGAACAGCAGGAGGAGATGCAACACCAGCTCGATGACCAGATGACAGAACTACCAAAAACAGAGACAGCTGAACTTGAATCCGAAACCGAATCGGAACCACTGAAAATTGAAAGTGAAATGCTTATGGCAGGAGACGAAGACCTGGTAGAGTCAACGACTGATGCTGGCGACGGCGATGATGATGATGATGATGATGATGATGATGATGATGATAATAATGATGATAATAATGATGATAATGATGACAATGCGGAGGTGCAGCTGCAAGTGAAGGGGGACGAGGGACAGGAGGAGAAGATGGAGGAGTCGGCGGCTGATGACAAAGTTGGCGAGAGCGACCTGAAGCAAAACGAAGTAATTGAAACAATTACCAATTCAATACAAGCCAACGAGGTGCTAGCCGCAGCAACAGCAACAGAAACAACAGCGAAGCCAGAGGATGAGGAGGAGGCGAGCTATGGGCAACAGCAGCAGCAGCAGCAGGGGGAACAAACAAAGGAGAAGGTTGTGGAGGTGGTGGGGCAAGATCAAGAGGTGAAAGAAGCAACAACAACAAAAACACCAACAACATCAACAACAACTGCAACACCAACAGCAGTAGCTGAAATTGCTGAAATGGCAAACGACAGTTACAATGAAGTGAATGTGGATGACGCGGCAGAAGCAGAAGCAGAAGAAGCTGGAGGAGGAGAAGACGATGACACTGAGACGGTGACAGACGCAGAAACAAAGATGGAGGAGGAACAGGAATATGAAACGACGCAAGCAGATGCTAGTGATGATGATGATGATGGTGATGATGATGGTGATGATGATGATGATGATGATGGTGGTGATGGTGATGGTGATGGTGATGATGATGATGATAATGATAATGATAATGATGGAGCCGAAGACAATAAAGACGATGACTATGTGCAGCTGGCCCAGGGGGCGTCACATGCTAATAGCAATGAAAGTGCTGCTAAGCCCATCAGCAATAACAGCACCAGCACCAGCAGCAACAGCAGCAGCAACAACAATAACAATAACAACACCATCATCATTGTCAATGAGCCAAGCCGCGAAGCTGTTGATGACAATGCTAATGGTGCTGGGGTTAACCAACGGCAACAGGAGCAACAGCAGCAGCAACAGCAACATCAGCAGCTGCAACAGCAACAACAGCAACAACAACAGCAGCGACGTCGCCGCCTGTTTCAGCGACTGCGCAGCGGCATTTAACTATTGGAGCGATATCAGCTGATTGTTAATTTATTGTAATTGTTATTGAATTGTTAATGCTAAATGCCTGTTAATTAATACTTATTTATTGCTACCATAGAAAAACATAAGCCAACAACCAATAAAACAGTAAGCGAAAGAAAAGTATAAAAGAAAAAATCAAAGAGTAAAAGAAATTTTCAATTAGAGCAGCTTTGAGATCAGCAGAAGCAGCAACTGCAGCTGTTACAGCTGTTTGCAGAGCAACTGTTGCAGTTGCTGTTGCCACTGCTATCAAGCAGTTCCTAATTTGTGCAAGCAGTTCCTGACCCTGACCCCGGTCTTGACCCTCACGCAGAGGAAGATTCAACGGATGGTGTGACCTGAATAATTGTCACTCGAGTCGATGGATTGTAGAGATTGGCGATCTTTGCGCCTGTGCTTTTCGTTGACTGGCATCCAAATGACGCCAGCGATAATTGTCCAGCTTGAAATTGTTGATTGTGGTCAAGAGCGCCTGAAAAGCCATCATTTTGGGCCAAACCCAGTATGTTAAACACATCAGTGATGAACTCCCACTTCCAGGGCAGCGTACGGAATGTCTTTAGGACAATATTGGTCACCTCGCGCAGCATGCTGTGGCAGTCGCGTCGGCTCTGGTACTGTACGCGGTACAAGTACTTCTCGCGGTTCCTCTCACAGATCTGGCTGATGCGGCACTTATCCTGCCTGCTGTGGTACAGCGGTCTGCGGGCGTGCAACATGCTCTACTGATACGGATACGCACGGACAGGTTAGGCATGTCATAAGCAAAATATAGAAAAGACTCGATTATTGTGAATAGAACAATACAATTTGCAATGGTTGCCGTACCGTGAACTTTCTGACAATCCTGTACTGCTCGGTGGTTAGCTGGGCCAAATAGGGTGTGGATTCCCGCAACAATGGATTGAGAAGGCTATGATCGTTTTTCAGTTGATGCATCGTTGGCGCCCTTGATCAGATAATGATAGTTGTAGACGTTTTCCACGTTGTCCACCTGGCGACGCGCTTTCTCCAGAGGTGACAATAAGGGCTTCTCCTTATTGACTACGCTGTCTAGGTCGCAGCCACTATTGTTGCTCAGTTGCTGCCACAGCGGCTGAGGCATGAATGCGACGGATGTACGGCGGACGTGCGACGCCTCCATAATCAATGGCCAAGTATCCAGCAGAAAGGGATGCAAGCTATCGCCCAGTGTATCCTCAAGTACACCGATTGCCTGCAAATAGCGAAACTATACTGAATAAAGACAGACAAACATTTACAGAATGGGATCGGAAGGGTCGCCCGCAATACAGAAAATACATAAACTAAGAATAACTTTTCAAACGAAAAGCGATTTAAGTCATGCGATTTTTGCGGATAGTTGCGTTCCTCCATGTGAAGCAACCATAATGGTTGTGGCCAGCTTGTAATCTGATCCTTGCAGAGACATAATCGATTGCTTAGAATATTTAAAATTTGTATTTGTACAACTTATATGTTTACGCTTAATTTGTATATGGGAATAATTTTGGCAATAACTTGATGTTATTTCTAATCAACAATCGAATATGACAAACGAATTTGAATTTGAATATAAATTCAAGTCAAACATTTGGGGAACTCTATGAAAGGCAAACGTTGTGCAAAGCAGTGCTGATTATGCGGCCATTGAACTGCTTTCTCCACTGCAGCATGTGTGCAGAAATATCCATTTAACTTTTGTGAAAAGTATTATTCAATTTCGACATAACACTTATGACATATGCATATAAAAGCAATAAAACACACTGGCAGAGTGTGCAAATCATAAACATTGCCCAAGAAAATTAATAGAGCACAAACATATTTAATGATAATAATTGAAAGCAGTCCAAGCAGTTTCCCAATTGATTTGTCCTTTAGCACTGCAGTTTCAGTTGGATACAAATAATTTAAAATAATAACCATATGGCAACTCTGTCCTATAAAAAGCCAGTTGGATGTTTGAATAATTTAGAAGTTCACCATAGGAAAGAAAAAGCAACATTCAAACGAATATCAAACTTAATATGTCTAATAAATAGCTTTAACAAAAAAAAAAAAAACAGACAGACATTGCCATGATTATTATGAGTCTGAGAAAGTCGGATATGATGACAACAGTCTATTACAAGGTTTGATTGAATATAAATCTGAAAACGAATTCAGATTTGTGATCGAAATGTCGCTCGCTTAAGTGAAAAATAATTTCCAGATTGGGCTGTTAATTATTTATGCAATTTTGGCTGAAAATGTTCGCGGCATTTTTGCTTCTCACGCCCACGCCAAGTAGATAGCCAAAGTCTTGAATTTTCACAGCAGTTAATGTTGTCGGACACGGTCCATACAAATGTTGCAATCTTGTTCCCGCAGTGAAAATCGAATAGAAACCACTAAAAAAAAAACCGGGGAGACAGAAGGAAGGGGACAAAGAGAAAAACAATAACAAATACAGACGAAAACAGTCATAATCGGGCAATATTATATAATTTTCAGTTACTGCTACTTTTGTGTTCGCCGTTGTTGCTGTTGTTGTTGTTGTTGTTGTTATTGTCATTGTTGCTGCCGGGCAGTCCAAGTTATTTAATTATTATATTCGTATTTGTATATTTCTTCAGCCTGGTTATTCGGTGTTGTGTTACCTGTTTCTCGTGGGCTAGACTTGTCCCAGTTGCATGGGCAGCGACAACGACGATCTTACAAAAATGATTATAAATATTTGCTTATAAAATGTTTAATTGCTTTAGCGGTTGTTGTCTCTTTCACATACAACACATAATTAGTGCACTTCTTTTGTCTTTCTTTCTTTCTCTTGCTTTGCATTAGCGCAATGCAAATTTGAATTTGGTAGTTTATCACATAATCAATTGCTCGACTGTTGGACTTTTTAACTGGCCAAAACGGTGGCCTGCAGTGGGCCAAGTAGGGGCACCGGGGAACCGGGTAAGAGATCTTGGCAACGCACTGAAGAGCGCTCGAATTGTTCGCATTTGTATGCTAACTGTGGACGTGGGTGTCGTTTTTATTTAATTTTTTTTTTTTTTTGAAGCTCATTGCGGAAAGAAAGTCACAGAAAAGTTGGCGAAACTGTTGAATGCCACTTGAGCCGCCAATTAAAACTTGTTTTTGCTTTTATTTTTGCGTTGCTTCTTTATTTTTATGTCTATTTTTTCATTTTTCTGCTATAAAGTTTTTTGTCTGCTCTTCTTTTTTGGCAGTAGCGCAACGTGTGGTCAAAAACAATAAGTAAATGCGATCATATATATGCACACATACCCATAGTGTAACATGTTGAAACAGAGCAGACAGGAAACACTCAAAACTGTTGGTACTGCATGCCAATTATGTTCGAGTGCCAATTGCTCTCAAGCTGTAACCAAAATTCAAGTTCCAATTCCGGAATTGCTTCGATTTTACTTTTTACATACTGCTTCTGTTTTTAATTAATTTGCTAAATTAAAAAGTGAGAATAATCTAACACTTTATTTGCTTGATAATTACAGGAATGGCCTACAAATATTTCGTGCTGTGATTTAGAAAAAACCAAATTTACCAATCAATGTAGTCAAACTTTAGCTTTCCCAATTGGACTACAATTAACCAGACTAGAAACCAAATGGAGCTATGACCAAAATAATAATAGTTACACTGTATAATGTCAATATTGCTATATATATTCTCTGTCAGATATTTTCATCGATTCGTTGCGCCATTTTGACTGCTCAACATATCTCATTACTTACTTTTTTAGTTAGCCTGTTTCATTATTATATAACAGTCATGCGAATATAACCGAAATAATGAAAGCTTGGCTAATTTATTAAGAGTTCATTGGGTTAAATAAGCGAATACAAAATGGTTAGATTAGGCACGCTGGTCTACCCTGAGAGAGAGTGACATGTATGTCTACGCCTATCACTCTTCGCACATCCATGTAATAAATTGTGACTTACACAAATATAACATTTGGATCTCCGCTCAAAAATGTAGATGTTAGCACACAAGGGTTTCTAATCGTCAGTGTGCCTATGCTAACCGTTTGTTCTTGATCAAATGACAGCCATATGATATAGTGGTCCGATCCAGTTATCTCCGACTGGACTGGCCGAGTGATGCTAATCTAAAAAATAGATATTCTGCATGGTGTCGCAGACCTCCTTCAATGCGTTGCAAGTTTAAAAACAAGATTTAAATACCTTCGATAAGGTTATACAAATATTAACTTATTTTGTTGCTTATTTAAAAGTATTCCATAGTAAGCGATAGTTTTATGGTGAAATATTTGGCAGTGATAATATATGAGATCTCACCGATAATGACTCAAAATGAAATTACACTCGAACCTTCCTCCGAAGTTATTTGTGAACCTTATTTGGAGAAATACGAAAGTAAACCAATTCTTGCATGCTACTGTTATATAAACAATTTGTATGCTATGACAAGAGTGTTGAAACTGTTTGCCAACGTCTCAGGGTCAATCAACCAGTCGCTAGAATTCAAAGAAAAAGACAATTTATAAACAAAATATATGTATACCAAGCTCGAAATTCGCTGAAAGAAAATTTTAATTGACCAAATTCGACTAAATACATTTTGCAAATTGAGCATTCAGAACAATTGACACGGTGAGTTCTGTACGAACAATTGTTGGTCGAGCCTTAATTTTATAATGAGAGGATTTTCTCTACCATAATTGTACTAATTGTACATTGTGCTTAAAGTACATTGTGATCAATCAATTTTTTGTTCTGAATCACGGCCTGTTGCATGCTCATTAAAACAGCAAAGGAACTCAAGGCCGCCACACACTGCACGCAACCACAATTCTGCCCCGTTCTTATGTACGGTTGGTGCAGGAGCAAATTGGGCTTAGCCCAACAAGCGGTCATATCGGCGCACAAACACACGTTAAATGTGTATGCATTGCAGCATTGTGTTGGTCAGCCGCACAATTCCAATAGCAAATAAAAAATAACCAATAACCAATTCCCAATGCCCAATTCCCGACGAACGCTTTACGCTGTTTGGCAATAGCATAGACCAGAACTTTAAAGTCAAAAAAGCCAAAATGGCAAACACAGAAATACTTGCAGAAAATTAAATAATATATCGAGAGTGAAATGTCAAAAATGCGTCTACATGCTGAATTTGCTAATGAGCTGCAAACAAAAGTGATTATTTAAATAAATAATAATCAAATTTTGTTAGTCTACATTTTATTAATATTTATTCTTTATTGTTTGGTGACGTATTTTATAATTTAAATATGTTTTTTGTCGGCTTCAGGTCAAATGCTCATTTTTATTATATTTTTTATATACTCAGATATAATTGAAGCCCACCAGAGTTCGTCTAATAAAATCGCTTGACCTTATGCCAAGAAGAAAAAAAATGTTTAATTATTATTTACTAAAAATGCACACAAACTTTAACAGTTTAAAAAGCTAAAACTAGCTATTAAATTGCCAACGAAAACTGCAGACAATTGAGATGGCAGAGAACATTAAAGCGACTACGAAGCAGCTTGTGACTATTACTGTGACTGTGACTGTAACTGTTTATTTCATAAAAGATAAATCACACTAAACAAACAAACTTGGACTGTTGCAACAATTTATAATACTTGTTTTTAGATAGTGCGTCCTGCTATTAAATTAAATACTTTCGTAATTGCAATTGGATAAAGCGCATGTGATTCGCGAAACGCAGTTTACTATGACATGAATGAATTTTGTGGCAGGCCTGTTGGCAAATGTTATGGCAGTAGCAGGCTCACCCGACTTTAAGGGTCGCAGTCAACAGCAGTCGACCATCGATTCGGCTGGCATCGTGCGATTCGGGCGGCATACAGGCAGCTTCGTGCCACTGTGCAGCATCAGCGGCAACTCGAGATTTAGTTCGCTTTTTTCTCGCCCAGTGGCTGGTTGTCAGTTGTGCTGTGTGTTCAGCGCGCAGTCATAGAACAAAAAGCAGGCCGTTGCCTCTCGGCGTAAATTTCAGTTGAAAATTTGAAAGCTAATTGGTCATCCAAAGGTGCTGCCGAGACATCCTTGTTACGGCTCAGAAGGACTCACTTGCTGCTTGATACCAGCGATTACATCTGTTGTGCACCTAAAGAGAGAATTGACCAGAAGCACTTGACGTGAGTATTTAACTGTCACTTTTAGCTGTCATTACTTGACACTTTCAATGAAATTGTCGTGCGGATTAGCTTACAAAGTTGACATCGAGCTGCGTTGCTTTCACTTCCTTTTTTCCTCTTATGCGACAGTCCTTTTGTATCTTTGTATCTTTGTATCTATGTATCTTTGTGCACTGGGGCATTTATGAGTGCTGTAATCCACAATGCTTCTGCACGAGTGCCTTTTGTATGGCTGGCTTGATTTATTATTTATTATCTGCAAGTCCTCCGAGTAACGCACTTTGCATTCCGAACTTGGAGCAGCGGCCAAAAAACCAAAAAAAGTATAAGCCGCATAAACACTTCACATCACAGCCATTAACATGAATCTTTCATTTCAATTTGGCCATTCCATTGACTCTGCCATACGAAAATGTGTCACTTTATGTTTGCGTGCTGTTTTTTTTTTTTTTGTTTTGTTTGTTTTTCTTTTTCCGGCCAAACGACAAAACAGCCAGTATTTGAACTCAGTGGATGCAACTGTCGCGCCTTATCAACACACGCATGCCACACGATTTGGCAGTGTCAGCGCAGCTGCTTCCTGGTATCTCGGTTGCCTGCCTGCTTGACTGCCTGTCAGGAGCGTTTCGATTGTTTGCAATGCCTTAATGCAATTGTATGCGAAACTGAAATATCAATAGTGCACCTTCATCAGTGGGTCAGCACCACCACCACGCTGATTGGCTTCGTTTGTCAGCTGTTTTTACAGTTTTCGCAGTTGCAGAATTTGTGCCAAGTCAGGCGTGTGCGGCACATGATAACGCTGATGAGTCAATTTCAAATGCATTGCTTGGCTCATAATGGACTCCGTAATAAGTTGCAAATGGGAAATAACAATACACAATTGCAAAAACGATGAATTCGTTGGACTCCCACTAACAGCACATGACCACTGTGCCAGCAGCCCACTGTGCGTCACTTGGCTTCATTTTAATTGGCTTAAGAGCCAGCCCGCAAGCCAGCAGCTTTAATTTCAACGAATCGTTGCCCATTGCAAGATGAGCTCATTGACCCCCAGCTTGAGGGAGAGCTGCTTGGGGGAGGGGATGGGGAGGTCGCTCCTTTGTGCAAAGGTCGCAAAAGCATCGTTAAACGTCGCGCATCAAATTATCGTTAGATATATACCACTTGGTACTATGACCGACTGCTCGGTCGCGACTTTTTGACTCTTGGCCCTCCCATTGTTCGGGCACATTTCTAGGCGCCATGCCTCACATTTATGTTGCCAACAGCGAGACTTGCATTTCCACTCACAAGGCCAAGCAGTAGTTTATTTCCATTTATAATACAGGTCAAATATGATACACAAAAACAATTGGTCTAAAACCGCTTGCGCAATCTTAACTTTGCTCTGTGTCAATGTTGATTGTTGGCTTATTGTATTTGAGCATGGGAAATTAGTCAGGTTGCAGTTGCAGGAAACAACAGTTTCCTATGTCAACTGGCAAGCGCAATTTGCCATTTAATATACTTCTAAGTGACTGACAAAAGTATTTTTTAAGTAACCTATTATTTGAGAAGACAAAGCAAGTAAGAATATTCCAGTCGAGAGTGCTCGACTTGGAAATAGCCTAGCTGTTAAATATTGTAGCAGGACACTAAGACTCCAACATAACATCTGTAACTTAACATGCAACTGTGTACTTAACATTGATATCGATGGCGATCGATATCAATTGCGTGATCGCCAACTTAAAGACGAAGCAGGAAGAGTCGTTGTTAATAAAGTAAGGTGAGCAGACGCGTTTTGGAATAAAGTAAAGTAGAAGTGTTAAAACAATTGAAGCACTTAAAATGGATTGCTCATTCAAATATTAGCAGCGTGTAAAGAGAAAAAACAATAATTATAAATGAAAATTACTGAAAGCTACTCCTATCAGCCAAGCGCTTATGTTACGAAATAATACTGATTTTGATTTTGAGTCGTTCAATATGAAAATATGTTTTGGATAATAAAGTCTGTGTTTTTTGCTTGATTTTTTTCTTAAATTCAATTGTTAAATAATGCGTCAATGTATATATTATTTAATAATGAAATCCCTGCAATACTAGAATGGAATATATCCATACATCATATTTAGTTTTTAGAAATATTACTTAGTCACCGGGAAAGCAAAGATAGCTTCACCACTACTCCACTAATATCATTTGAGCATATATTTGCACAACTTCGTTACACTCCTTATTTAAACATTTTCAAGTGGATAAGGGAATAAACATTTAAATTAATGAATGTTTAGTATTTACCGAAACTAGGTTACGGTGTTGCCAGGTAGATTCGAGTGCATCGCACACTCACCATCTCCATCTCTCCGTGGAGCTAAATAAATAGACTACATTTATGCAGCACCCCCAAAAAGTGAACAGCATTTGCGAGGAACAGCACAGCAACTTTCCGCAAGCAACAGGCGCAGTCCAATAACAATTGCGTCTCAGTTGAGTGAGCACCTTACTGCTCCGTGTTTCCTGCTCCCCCAGCTCCATCACCACTCATCCCTCCGATTGCTCGTTTAAGGCACATTTCGTCAAGGCAAGCTAAAACTGACAAGGACGACGATTGGGGAAGGGCTTTAATAACTTCATTAAGCGCTTGAAATATGCATAAGCATAATTTGGTTTTTGTAATTAACATTTCTCTCAGCAAACAGCGGCACTTCATGCTGCAACTGCTGTCAGCGAATCGTTTGCTTGTCCTCTCCCATGAAGCTTTCACTGTACGCTCTTGTCCTGACCACGACCTGTTCTGTCCTGTCCTGTCCTGTTGAGTCCCTCGTAGTCCCAATGGGGCGTATGAGCAACAACAGCTGCGCTCCTCAAGTTGCCCGCTAATTGACTGACTTTTGTCTGTCTTTTGTGTTGGCTCGTTTTGCAGCTTTAATTAAGCAGCCAAAAAAATAGTGGGAATCTGCAGCAAGAACTCAACATTAACCAAAACACGTGCTTACATTATTCTACAACACTTCGTAAAAGAAAATATAACAACAAAAAATATGGTCGTTACAGTCGGGAAGAACTGACTACGCAATACTCTGATATTAATGTAATAATAGCTGATATTACCTGGCTAAAGGAGGATCCTCCAAATATACCTTCCACGTTTGATAATTATGGCCTTAACTTGATAGACTTAGTGATTCTAGCTTTGACATTGTTCGAGGTATGAACTTATACCATCTGATATATACTTATAGAACTATCTTGTTCATACTTGAGACTGATGACCGATGATTTACTTGAAAAACTCTAGAAGATATAGCCATTTCCGATTTTAAGGGACAGGGGTCTGGGGCGGAGGGTATGGATGCCAATGACGATTTCTGAAGGACATCAACAGCAATTTACCAACCAAGATTTGTGATTGTAGCTATAAGATTGTGGGAGATATGTATGTGGATTGACCGATTGGCAATTATCGATTTGATCGATTCCCAGCCCCTCAGTGACCGCAGCACACCATATCTTTTGTGAGAGAATTGAACAAAGTTGTGCTCATATACTCTAGTAACTTCGGTGTCAGAGTATACAAAGCAGAAAAATATAGAAAAATTGGCAAGTGACAAGTGGCAGTATTTGTGGTTGCCGTTATTTGGGGTGTGGCATGGCAAATTGAAGCAACAAGCAAAGTTTTGTTTCTCTTTATTATTTATTTATTATGATTATTATTATTTTGATTGGTACATGTTGAAACTCATTAATATATTTTGCAAATCGGAAAACTTTGCTTTTGCCAATTTGCTGACGAACTTTCTTGCAATTTATCAATCGACACGTTTCCCAGCCGACAGCGAGATCTGCTTCGCACAGCCATTTGCTTGCTGCTGCTTCGCATTATTAAATTTACATGTCAATGCCACATAAAAACATTTCAAAGTGGAGAAGGGTGGGCGGCACAACGAGGGCGTTGCTACGTTATCGCCTGGCAGCTTAGCAGCTCTGTAAACACGCCCAACAATAGGCCACCACAGCATCAAGGAATATCGCGCTTAGCCCATTCAGCGCCAGCTGTGCGGAAACCGGCAGATAATCTAAACAAAACAATGCAAACATCGACAGCAACAACAACATTACAAAAAGAGCAACAGCAACAGCAAAAGCAATCGCAATACCAACAACAACAACTGCGATAACAACAGCAGCAGCAGGTGGCCACTGGCAACCTGGCAAGATGCAATCCGTTGACTGCCTCGGGCTGCATCCTTGACAATGCACAGCAGCACTTAAGACTCAAGCGAGAGGGTTGCTGGCAAAGGGGTGGACGTATGGAAGGCATCTAAAAGCATGTTTTAGTTCACACAGTATTTAGACCGTCAAAGCAACTCTCTCAACTGGTCGCGACACGCCCAATGACCAACAATTAAAGACAGACTCGACCACAATATACCCTGTAGGTAGATCAATTACATTATATTAATTTATGTAATTCATTTGGAAGTTGAGCTTGGGAACTCATCACTATTTCAATTAGCATATACATTTCTTTCAGAACTTTATATTGACTTATGTAATTCTCTTGGAAAATGTTCTGAATTATTGATTCGAAATCAACTTAACTTGATCGATGATTTCCAGCACTGTTTTTGAACTAGTTTTTCAAATCAGATATACTACACATGTGTGTAGTGAAATGTAACTTATGACTGGATTAGTGTTGACATGCAGCTGCTGCTTGTGTGTAGGGTATCGTGCAACGAATATATAAAATAAAGCCAAGGCACGACAAGAAATGAGAGAACGCAGAGAGGAAAAACTGGAAATGTAAGCTTAACGGTCAAAGTGCATGCTGAGCTTTCAAATGCTAATGGGTTGTGATTATCTTGTAATCTTACATGCTCTAAGCACAAGATGACAGGGATGCAATCCGCTCAAGCAGACAACTCTAAGGCGCTTACTTAAGTCATAAGTAGTGGAAGATTTTATTTTAAAAAATGGCTTTTTATACCCTGATGCCAAAGGTACAAGAGTATATTAGAGACCGGTGCTTAAATTGGGGTGCTATGCCCATTTGGAGGCTAACAAATCAATAAGTGCAAGTCGATAAAACCACATGTCTAGTATAGTATAGTTTGAAATCCAGGGATAAGTAAAGATTTCCCTCAAAAATTGCTTAAGCTGGGGATGCCAGACACCCGTTGCCTAAAAAACTTAGATGGAACAATCGTCCACAGTTTCTGAGTTAGAGTCACCAAATTTGAAAAGTATATTAGCGGGCATCGCTTGCAAGCATCGATAAAATAATATCTCAAACAATTTAAAGACTGGAGTCACCAATTTGGAAATTTATATTGCTAGTAATTTAAAAAGCGGAAAACATTTTTCAGACCACTCCCAATTTCCTCCCCAAAAACGGTCGAAAACCTCTATCTCAAACTATGAATATTGATTACTATGAAACTCCTTCAAAGATTGATAAATAAAAACGAACTGTTGGTTGCCGCCTGCTATCAGCTGGTAGTGCATTCACCTAAGCGTTAAAACGTTTCTAAACAATTTGATAAAATATTGAATTAGATACAATTTAATTAATTTATTATTTTTATGTAGAAAATGCTAGTTGTAATAGAGACTGAACTCGAATATTTCATGTTAACTCGTCGATTTAAAGAGAAAGTCGATAGATGTGACACGCAATTGAGTTCACATTTAGGTTTCCTATTATATTTTTCTAGTGAATTTTACGCCATAAATGTTTTATGGCTTTTAAGCTTTTGCACCGCCTCACACTGCATCCCCTCACATGTGATACTCCCAAGTGAATGGCAAAGCAAGAAATAGCAGTTGCATCACGTACTAAATACCCTTTCAGACGTAAGACGTTGTAAGATATAAAATTTAGATGATTGATATTAATATATCTAAATATTCGACAGTTTTATATAAACTGAATTGTCGTTTGTTCAACATTTTATTTAATAAGACAGCCAAGTTCCTTTAGAACCTGTGTATTAATGTGAACACAAATTTATCCTGAGACACTTCAAGTGCCCTCGGCCATGGTATGCGAAATTCCAACAAAATGCCTTATGTCGTCATCGAGCAGTCCTTGGCAGAAAATATTAGTCGTGATTTCATGACTTCTTCGCATATGCCAAAATGTGGCGGAAACAGTTAAAGGGAAAAGGAAGGCGGCTGAGTAAAAGTTGAATAATTTGCTCGTACGAGTGGATTCAAGACAATGTCACAGTTGGCACACTGTTGTCATATGATTAAATTGCATTGCCAATTAAAGTTTTTCCGGCTGCGGCAGATGGCTCAATCTGGAAAAAGAAACAAAAACAAAGACACACACACACACACACACACACACACTCTCTCATCTGTATCTATGGAAATGTAAGCGTGCGCTTGGGTTTGGGTTTATTTATGTATCGATAACGCTCCGACGCTTTTTCAATTTGCTTTGGCCGATGATTTGGGCAAATAAAACGCTCAACTCACACAAACTTATGTTGCCATTTCTATTGTGGTGTCTAAACAAGTGTGTATAAACAAGGGCCTTGTGCGTTACCCAGTTGGACCAACCAGCGTATAGAATTTGAAAGTTAACTTCAATGTAAATATTATACAACTACATATGAACAAGTGCATTATACACACTTACGTACCTTTAATGAGTTCCAGATACAGACAGCAATTTCAAGACGTCGATAAAAATCCCACTATTTAAAGAACTTTCTGTTCTTGCTAGTCACCTTGAAAGCCATGTACTTGCAGTATAATTTTGTCAACTCAATAAAAAAATTAAACAGAAATTGCAGCAATACCAATCAAAGATAATAACAATAATATTAGTAATCGCAAATGTTAAAGTTTAATTCCCAATAACTCAAACTCATAGTATTTTCTCTCAAAAGAACTGCTCTTTAGACTTGTCCTTGTCCAAAGAAAAGTTGAAAGTTAGTTGATAAGTTGATATCCGATAATACGCTGAATCAAAACAAAATTTGTTTCATTTTTCACTTTCTTTTTATGGCTTCTGAGCAGAGCAGATGCCAAGTAAGTGTTTACGGTCACATTGGGATGTCCGTGTTGATACAACTATTAATATGTTGACGCTGTGTTGTTAAGGATATTATTGTTTGTGTCAGTGGGTCAAAATGCCTGCGGCAAACCGCAAATACAAACAAACCAGCAAACAAACAAACAGGCAAACACACACACAGATACGCGCATTTGCAGTTGCTTACAATAATGTGATGAGTTTGCCATAAACGCCTGACCTCCACCGCACAACAAAATAAAAAGACAATTTACCAACCTCAACCCCCAGCCACCAACTGCATTTCCCATTCAATTTATTTCCTGTGTTTGTTTTTGCTGCTGCTGCCGCTGTTGTTGTTGCTGTTGTTGCTGTATATCTGAGTCAGTTTTGGCATACAAACACGACAAGTGCGTCAGTCTCCTGCAGCAATACACCAAGTTAGAACATTACATACACCCACCCACCCCTCCTTCTAATCTCCACCCCTTGATTGTCATAAACTGCTTTCAGCGGGTTTGTGAGTGTGAGTGTGTGTGTGTGTGGGGGGTGAGGGGAAGGGAGTTTGTGTGTATCAACTATACACACTTTCAATTGTTAGTCGAGGACACTTTAAGTGTCTAGACGTGCTTTCTTAGAGCTCCTCTGTATATTATTTTTATTTATTTTTTGAAATGGGACAACTCACTTTACAATGAATTTGACTTGTCTCATGGCACAGGAGAAGCTTCAGTTAAATTTGAGATTGATATTGTCATATTAAGCAGATTTCAATGTAATTTGTTTATTTTAAAAGCATGTTCTTACCAGCGAGCTGACGTTGAATATTAGCTGCAGAATAGGGAAATTCAATTAAATGAGTTAGTTTGCAAATATGTTGGGCGTGGAATAAACCAATAATAAAGCAGCAGCAGCAACGCAACTACAGCAGAACAACAGCGACCGCAACAGGGACACGAAAATGCAATACAAACATCCAAAGTCACTTTACCAGACACGCACACTCACACACTCACACACACACACACACACATTTTGTGTAGTATATATGTATGTGTTTGCCAACACATAATGTATTTCGAGAGCTAATTAAAACGCAACGGGAAGGTTGGCAGTGGCAAGTGAAGAGCAGTGGTGCACAATGCAACACTACACAGCACTGGCAGCCGTCGTCCAAGGGGTGTTTATTCAAAAGGGATCCGAGAGAGTGTTCGAGAGCGGGAAGGTGGCGTGGCCGGGCTTTTGAGTGTGGAAAGGCTAAAAGTTTTTTTTTTTTGGCAATTGCCAGGCAGACAAGGGGATGACAGTAAATTGTCAGTTTGCTGTTGCCAAAAGGGCGACAAATTCTGCGAATTAAGCGAAAACTCGATTCATTTTAGCACAACAAATATTAATTTAAGGCATAACTAAACTAAAGTATTCTCGAAATACGAGAGAGAGAGCATAACTTCTATTCCCGAATCATATTCATAATTATTATACTCAATTGCAAAGACGATGCTGAAAATATATTATGGTAAATATATTGATATATAATTACATATATACATATGCACACCTGTCAGTTGATGGATGCACATGCATAAATACATACATGGTTGGTTATATTTAATAATGCAATACGTAAGCTGTTGATTTTGCTCAGTGTAAACACTGAAATTGTTTAACATGGGCAATGCAACTTTGAGCTGCCAACTTGATTGGGCGCCAAATAACTTGCAATTTAAACCGACACGCAATAGTTGCACTGCATGTGTGTGTGTGTATGTGTGTGTGTGTGATGTGTCGCTTGTGGCATTTGTTGTGCTTGCGGTGTGTGATTGACAGATGCCAAGCGGCGATAAGCCCCGGCGTCAAGCAGCCCGTTGGATGGATGGCTGCTCGAACATATTCAGCTAGTAATTTTAACTATGTAAATCAAGTCCGATCTGTTTCACTTCGAATGAGTCGTCAGTTAGTTTATATGTGAGATATTTTATCAATTGAGCAAATGCATACTTCTATTTGTACAGTAGCTGCCCGGCTCAACATCCGGTCTGGCTGTTGCATCCGGTGTGGTGTGTTGTCTGCCACATAATCTCTCGCTTCCGCTGCTGCATGTCGACCACATTATAGCTGCCGAAACATACAAAACGTACCAGAAACTGAATGTATCAGAAGACAGATCTGACCTCAATCAGGACCTTGACCAATTTGCCTGGCAGCCAGCAACCAGGAGCCAGACTGCGGACTGCGGACTGCAGACTGCCAGCCCAACTCGCGGCCTTGTTTTTGTCCCGTTGCCAGCTCCATTCGCTTTCCGGGCAGACAGTTTGATTTATGCCACTTTTGCTTTGCATATTCAGCTGACAGCGAATTCGATTTGATATCGGCGACATGAGACTGGAGCATTCGCCATGGCCACAACTTATAAGCCTAACAGAAAATGACTGAAATACACCCACAAACAAAAAAAGAAAAAAAAACCGGGGGGATGACAGCGGGTATGTCAGCCATGACGGTGCTCTAAACGCTTATTTATGGCATTTTTTAGGCGCTTGGAGAGGCAAAGGCATCAAGAATGGCAGCTAACCAAACAACCAAGCGAAACTTTAGTTATCTATTATGGAAAAGTACGTGAGGCTCGTAAGCAACAAACACATCACATATAAGCTCAATGTGTGTGTGACCATGCGCAGGAGCGGAATGACATGAAATAGAGTTCAAAACTCAACTTATAAATTATGTAGGAAGGTGTAACAGGCAGTCAGAAGTGAATGAGTATTCAAATGAAACCTGCAAGCCGCAGCTCATTTTTGAGAATCCAACTCCAAACTGCCGTTTCTATTATTATTTTTTCCTTTTTTTTTTTGGGTTTCATAATCTCTTGCAATTAATTCTACATCCTTCAATCTTTCGGATATGGATGTATCATAGATCGACAGACGGTTCAGGCTTTTCTCTAGAATTTCACAATTTTGTGTTTCTCCTTTTGTAATAGATGCTAAAAACAAAAGACGCGCAGGCGTCCGCATCTAGTGTTGAAGACATAGCTAAGCTTATCCAAAATTAAAGAGAGTTAAGATGCTTTAGTTTTAAAGCTGAAAGCTTTTCAGAGCCTGATTCATAAGTTAGCTTTTATAAGCAATGACTTAGCGAGATGAATATGTACACACTCCTAAAAGTATGCATGTCGAAAGAAATTAATTTCAAATGTTAATTAATATTTAAAAATGCTGAAAGTGGTCGGTTTGGTTGGGTGATCCAAAAAGCGAACTTATAAGCGAAAATGATAAGAATATTGGGAAAATTCAGCAAAACGATATTTGGAAACTAAATGCCGGCCCTTCGACTGAATTCGAGAACCAGCCGACCCTGCGTAAATGAGCATGTTTTCATGTGCATGGTGAGTGTGTGTGAATGACATGGTTATGTGTTTTAAGGTTCTTTGCCACTTTATATTTGTTGAAGTCGCTCGTCATCAAAGTAAGTCAGCCAGCCGACAGGAATATAAACGGAAGGCGTTGACGTCGCTGACAGCGCAAAATTTCGCGCTGGCAAACTTGGCTGATTTCCTTTTTATGACAATAACAACAGACCAAATGACGACAAGGACAAAAGCAGCGACAACAACATCAACACCAGAACCAACGGCAACGACAACGATAAACAAACCATTTGCACTGGCGTCAAAGTCCCGCACAAACTGTGAGTCTCAATCTCAGTCAGCAGCCACCTGAAGGGTTTATGCCGAGCAAAGGATGTGAAAACTATGAGAAGAAGCTGGCAAATTCAAGCGATCAAAAGAATGCAAAAATAACACGCTCATGTGAAAAGTGATTGACCATGCGAAGCCCTGTAACAATTTCTACAGCTACTCACACTGAGTGCGATGATATTGCATACTCAAGTACGGAAGCGAAACAAAAAATCTTGAAGAATGGCGAAAGTGCAAAATGTTAAAATGTAAAATGTTTGTTTACTTTTATTTTTTTCTATTTCTGTCAGAAATCTTAACAAAACAATGACTGAATGGACCAGTAAATTATTTATTATATTTTCACGAATTGAATTCTACTCTCCATGGTAATAAAAACAACATGAATGATTTCATAACATGACATAAAGAGTCATACCCTTTGCTAACTATTCCATCGATACAGGGTGTAATGAAATATCCTGCGAATAACAGACGAAACCTCTTCAGCAGATTGCTTCTGTTACACAAAGTAGCTTTAATAAATATTGCTCAGTCAACTGAGTTGACTAAATTTACTCCTGAATTACTTTTGCAAAGAGCTTTCATTTGTTTATCGTCCAGAATTTGGATTAATATTAAAAAATTATGTTATCCTATTGATTGATGCAGTCTAGCGTTTGTTCTTTGTTCATTTTAAAAGCCTCTTTTAAATGTGATAGAGGACATCTTAAATAAGATAGACTTGAGCCAAGTTCTGAGAGCATATTCACAATACATTAACTAGTGTAGCTTTGTTTCTGATAGCAGAGTCATTTCAGGAGCAAGAAGTGATACAATAACTTTTAAATTACTCAGTCAGTCAAACTTCAAAAGCATCAACAAATAAAATTGGTGCAGTCTTTCCTCTCTCTCTCTCTCTCTCTCTCTGTGTTATATTTGATAAAGTGCCCCATTTACCATATTCTTATGTTTGATTTGATCTCCTAAGCGCCTGGCAAGGACAACTGGGTGACGAGAGCCTCAAATTTGTTGTTATTATTGTCAGCACATGCACATAAACATAAACATAGATACTTACAATCAATGGATGCCTGCTGCTGAGACACAGCCTATATTTTAGTGGCAATCGAAATGCGATTTTCTTGATTTATTGCGCATACGGAAAGCTCTCGAAGGATAAACGAAGGCTTTGCCTGTTGCTTGTCACATTTCCCAAATATATATATATATATATATATATATATATATATTGCGTGTAAGTTGCCTCCTCCTGTTGGGTTTGGTATTTGCTCAACTGATTGGCAACTAGATACCAAACAATTGCGCATCACAAAATTACATCGGGACCTTGCCTTTGGTTTCGCTACCCTTCAGATATAAATAGACTGGCGCAAATAATGACGAATATCCGTCACACTCAAAAATAACGGACGTTCTGCCAAAGCGACCTCGAAAATTACGGAAAATTTGTTTTTGGACATTGGAGGCCCCACAGAAATCCTTTTTTCACCACAATGAAAGAGAATCTTGGAACAGAAACAGCTTGCAAGAAAGTGTCCGACTACGAGCTGCTCTGCTAAAGGAATACAATTAGATCAGAGATTCATACAGACTTATACAGACTTCATTTGCGAACACTGTCCGCCTTTTCGTCATACAAATGTGTTCGAAGCTTCTTTCTGTCCTTTTTACCAATAGATTGTGATTCTGTAATACTCTGAAACTCACATATAATTTTACCTGCTTGTTATGTGTGTATATTTACATCCCATTTCTCATATACAGGGTATAAAAACCACATAAATAAGATACGCGTCTTACATATTTAAGCGGTATGCTGTTGTGGTTGTTCTTGTTGCATTTTGTTGGTCTGTTGGCCTATTGGCCAAGTGGAAAAGTTATGAGGCGCCGAAAGATCTGAAGGCAACCCCAACAACTCAAAACTCAGAAGAAAAAAACGCGTTGCGAATGCAGAGTTGAAAGATGAGAAAAATTCGATGCGTGATTTGGTATCCATTTGGTGGCACAAAAATTGTACACTGCACACACTTGGCACGAATTGGCAGTTTGCCAAAATAGAAATCGAAATGGATTGAAACAAAAGTGATTTTGTGATTTTCTATTTTGATTGGAACTTAACTCAAGGCCATGGTCACGTTAACAGTGAGTTGAGATCTCTCCTGTTGCATTAAACACTAAAAATATCCAAAGCCTTTTTCCAACCCACAAACCACAAATTTTAGTCTAATTGTTGACGTTCGCGTTTCGCAGCTTTTATTGCTGTGCAGGCTTTTATTGCAATTAAAAGCACAGTGTCGGCTCGAGAGATGCCTTAAATTTATGTTCAATTGCGCAATTGCAGGGGGACACTTGAACAGTTGGACAATCGGACAAAATGGACGGACGAAATCTGCTTAGTTTGATGATTAAGGATGCCCGACGGCAGCAGCAGAGAACAAACGACGTACTCACACACGCACACACCCACACACACCCACAAACACCCACAAACACCCGCACACACACACACACAAGCTGACTCGCCCACTCACAGCTTGGCCACTCGATGGTAAATCGGAAATTGCACACATTGCATTTTGTGTGCGCTGCACTCGATTTAAGTATTTTAAATTCGATTTCACAGCCGCAGGCCCCAGCAGTGATTAAGTGCAATTAACACTGGTATGAGAACAATAAATTGGACTCGGGTCGGCAGCTTATTGCAATTAATTTGCAATTTAAGCTAACTGTTCGCTGCTGGGCCTGGGCATTTAATGCTGCCATCTAATGGTGGATAATGCAACAGTTGAAGCTGGAGTTGCTGCTGCACAAACTGTTGACTCTGCGAGCCCACATTTATTGCGTGCTTTATTATTATTTATGTTGGGTAAAGTTTGTGCAACTGCTGCTCGGCAAGCGATTCATTGGCAAAGTTGCGGAAAGGCTATGAAAACGGGAGTCGCTTGCAGTTACTGCACTCAGAAAACAATTGCCCTGAAAACCAAAGAGTTTTTCCTGTTTCCCGAAATAAAATATACAAATATATGTATTTCTTAAAATTGTAAAGCTTCTAAATTACAAATAAATATTTGTTAATAATAAAAAATATCTCTAAAAAGTAGAAATATTTGCTAGAAAGATAAAATCCTTTTGTTAGTTGTGCAAAAATATAAAAAAAAACAGAATTTTTTCTGGAATTAAGAAAGTAATAGCCCCGGAGAAACAGGACTTTCCATATTAGGAATATACTTTGTGAATAATAAGTTGAGTTATCTTGGTCTATAGTGGCTTTCTAAAATGCAGGGCAATTATTTTTCTGAGTATTTGTAGCTCTTATTTTGCTGAATGCTCTTGCTTTCAATTTGCTGAACTCACTGGCCTTCCTGGTAGTTTATTGTCTTCCGTCAGGCTTTCATTTATAGCTACATATTCACTCTTCGCCCTCATATTCAAGAGTTTTTAATTATATGCCAGAATCAGAGATGTACATTGCACTGCGCAAAACTGCATGTGAAATTCCCATTTTTTGCTTGCAACAACTTTGCATTTTCACGGGTCTTTCCCGACTGACAGTTAAATGACTTTTCATTTAGCTGTGTTAAATTATTACGCAATTTCAAACAGCGTCGTGATAAAAGGTATAAAAAACCTAATATTTTAAACACTTTTTTTTTTGCAACAGAGCATTTCTGAGATTGGTTAAATATAGTGTATTCATTCCATTTGTTGTGTTGTGCGAAGAGTCTGGTGTCTAAAATTTTTCTCTCTTTCTCTGTTTTTTTTCCATTTTACGGTACCTGCATTTTGCCTTAAAGCGCATTCCCATAAAATTTTCCTTTATATGCTAGCCAACAAAGAAATGTGTTACTTTGTGACAAAGTTAGAATGCCATCTGCAAGGCTATAAAAATATAACTTATCTGCGTCAACTATCAACCAATTCCATAACATTGTCAGTGATTTTTGCATTAATTTGATGCTGAAACTTCATTTAGGCTTATGCATAAATTTGAACAGTTTCATCATAAAAGACAACAAAGAAAACCCAAATAAAATACGTTTGCGTACTGCGTAATAGTTACCTACTGCGTAATAGTTACATCAGCACGGGATTCTATTTCGTTCACACAAAATACTAAAACAAATCTCAGACTGGTACTCAAATATATATATACATATAAATTGGTCTATTCTAGACTTTTATGCTTTTTTGTTTGAATTACTGTGACACTTGACAATAGCCACACATACACGTCTGTATATGCATTTACAAGCTGATTACAATTCATGTAAATTACATAGTAATACACCTAAATGGTAAAATCAAATCCTTCCCAAAGGCATATCACACAAAGCGAAATTAGGTCAACTTCAATTTCAGCCGAATGCCAATGCATTTTTTTTACCTAAAAATGGGTAAAAATGAGTTAAATCGTTTTGTGCAAATGTATGTATGATCCCATAAACTAAGTATATTCTTGATCAGGAGCAAGAGCCAAATCGATATATGTTCGTCAAAACAAACATGCGTATCTCAGAGACTATAAGAGCTAAAGACTTCAAATTTGGAACATTAGTTGTCATATACCAAAAACATATCAAGTTTGCTTTATCTTATTGAAAGCTGGCTTTAGGGTATATCATAGTCGAACTCACTCGACTAAGGCACTCTTATTTGCTATGGTTGGTTTTGCATTTGTTGGTTTGGGTGATTTAGGAGCGCAGTAAATTGAAAAAAGAAAAAAGGTAGGCGGGGGCGGAAAGGGATTACCAGCAGAGGTCAGTTGGGTATAGTTGCTTTAAATCTCATGTAATTTGAATAGCTGATGCGATGCAATGCAGCTGATTTAAAATTGCTGTCAGTAGCGAAGCAAAAAAATAATAAAAATAAATTCGCAACTGTTCGGTGTGAAGAAGGAAGCGAGCAACGTTCAAAACATAAGTCCAGAAGCGAACGCGCAACTGGGCATTACACAAATCGCATCCCACTTATCTACTTGTCTACTCTTGACCGGGCTAGCGGCATATAATATAACGCTAATGGTGATGGGAGCCCTCAGCTGAGAATGTTGGCTCTTTTCATTGCAATACCACGCCCAAGAATCGCACCACCCAACTGGCGTTCTGCGTTCACGCTTCCGCATCAACGCGCTGCGAGGCAGAGTTTTGTCGAAAGAAGCAAACCGAAAGCGCAGCGAAAGTTGCACGAGGAAGGCCAAACTAAGCAAATAAAACGACAAATAGTTGTCAGAGCAAGCAAAAAAGACTGAAAAAGAGGGGAAAAAGACGCAAAGCCAGCACTCACCAAAAATATATTTGTGCAGCTCACTTTATTTTTCAGAAAGTCAATTTGCTTCTGAATCGCACAGCTTAGTCTTTCGGAAAGAGGAGCTATATTTTCTAAATTACATTATTGATTCTTAATATATATCAGAATTTTATATAGAAAACAAAAATGGATTCGAGTTTATACTTTCTAAAAATTTGTCTCGCTTATTGATTACTCAGTATTTAGATAAATTGCTACTTTTTTATATATATATTTTGAATACCGTCGGGATTCGTCTTCAGAGAGAGAGATTCACAGCATCCGTCGAACACATCTGAGTAAGACAAAAGTAAAATAAAAGAATAACTTGAACCCAGCAAAAAAACAGAGAATAAAACAAATAAAAAACAAAGTATTTCTCAAATTAAAATAAATGAGATATTTTTATATATTTTGTTAAGTTAGAAATTATTTCTAAGACACAAAAATAATAAAATAAATTGAGGGCATTTTATTGTCGATGTGTAGGCATAGACTACGTAAGCGGGGACGGTGGCTTGCACGTTGATTGAAGGGGGCTGTGTGGAGTGAAACCGCTTTGGCCTCAGATGCTGTCAAGCATGTAGAAATTCTGTATAGCGCAAAAAGTTCCGCACTAAAAGTCGTTGTCAAGAAGACACATACACACACGAAAAAATGGAAATAAAACAAAATATTTATATATCCACCATTAATTGCAGTTGTTGGGTGCTAAGTGTATGTGTTATGAACATAAGGCTCTCCATCAAAGACTTTTCAGCGTATAAGTATGTAGACATTAGTACTTAAATGATATTTATCATTTCTATTTTCCATGCTGCATAAGTAAAAGTAAAATAAAGACATTTTAAGTAATTGCTTGGAACCCTTTAAATTTGCAAGAAAACTGAACCGAAAAGACTTGCAGATGGACTTCAAAATAAACGCAACAAAAACTTGGAACTACAAAATCAGGTTTTTGCTTGAGATTAAAAATGGAACTTTTTTCACCTTTAACTAAGAAATGCACTCACAAAAATGCACAAAAAATGCATGATATTCTCTTCTGTCGTGTTTACGTATTCACAGAACTTTTTCTCTTTTTAATTTTGGGACTTTCTCTGCGTTGTCTTTCTGCACTTTGCAACCGGCAACCATTAAGTGTTTAAGAAGTGTATCATGAAGTTTTATAGACATATGTTTTGTGTGTTTGAATTGCAGAAAAAACAGTTGGCTACTGATTACTTTAGTTTAAAATGCATAATCAGCTAGCTAACTTCTATTTATTCATTAAGTTCAACAAAATTTAACTATAAGGTATTGAGCATTCAGTGGCATACTTTTGGGCAAATTTTAACAGCCTTATTCCCTTATGCCTTTCATTTAGTTAGTAAATATATTAATATTATCATTATTAAATATTATGTCAACAAAAAAGACTAGACATTAGTGTTAATTCAAAATTCCATATTTATTTAAATTGAAATAGTCTACAGTTAACTGTCAAATTTCAATTGACATTAAAAAACGAAATTAAACTGTTGAACAACTTCAAAATGTATGTTCATATTTGTCTGTAAGCTTTTCACTGGACACTCAATTATTATTCGTTCGGCGATTCTTTCAACGACACAAATACAAAATAATATCATCTTTAACGACTGTACAAATAGTAGAGAGAGGCAAAATGGCATTTTGCTGCAGATAAGATGCTGTCATAAAATGTTGAAGCGATTTCAAATGCGGCAAGCTGCATAAACAGCATGGACAGTCAATGTGGAAGTGCCAGATGTCCTGCTGCTGAATGAAAACAGTGGGCGATATTCGCACACCAACTGAACAAAGGAAATTTATATGCAAATTTAATCAAAATGGCATGAACTGAAGAACGCAATACGCATTCATAAATGTTTGTGAGCTGGCCAAAGCACACTGTGTTAAATGGACAAATTTCTTGTTAAAATTTTGTAAAATTGTGTTTCAGACCTGTAATTTGGTATATTCGAAAAAAATGGTAGAACGATCTGACCACGCCTACCCTTTCAGTTCATATAGGAACAATAAACTTAATAATAACCTTAAATCTTAAAGAATTTCAATATTGTCATATACGAAAACTACATATATTTGGAGCATGTATTAACTAAAAATATATTTATTTTATAAACACATTTTTGTTTAACAAATTATTAGTTTAATCACCTTGTTCGTCTGATTCAAATGAATGCGGATTAACAACTTCGCATTTCAGATATGAATCAGGGTTACTGTCAGTTTTTGGAATATCGCTCTGATTACTTTTACTGATTAAAAGTGCTCCTAGTATCCCCAAGTATGTGGAGGGCAAAATCGGGATGATTATTATATGATTTTGATGTACACATAATAATAATAATAATAATAATAATTTGCAATAACTACATGTTGGCCAATATTGGGCAAAGGTTAGTTTTACTCCATCAGTGTTTCGTTCGGGATCACAAAAATATATTCACTGAAAACTATTAACAAATATAAGGCATTCACAATATCCATGAATGAACAAGCTAATCTGAGTTTATAAGAACTAGAGATTTCAAATTTGGAGTATCTCCTAATCGAGCTCCCTAGACCAGTGAATTCTTGCGTTTTTTTTCTCTCCTGAAAATAAACATGTGTTCTAAAATTGCACATGGTTGCTCTCCGATAACTTTTATTCAATGAAATTTATATTTGGAGTATGCACTTTAAGAAAATGTAACTAATATCAAAAAATGTTAACTTAATTAAATTACAATTTGTGCAGCACTGGTCAGCAGTTTAAGCTGCACAAAATGAAGTTCAAGTTTCTTCTCTGCATGTGGTTTGCTCTCTTGTCCAATACATTTGGTCACGTTTTTGACGTACAACCGTCCCGAATTCTCTTAAAATTGATCAAGTTTTTGTGCCACATTTTTGTGGCTGTGGTGGATGGTGGCGCTTTGCCAAAAAGAAACTGGAGTCAACAAGAAAAAAACATGTAATGCTCTGGGTCACGCCTACGAGCCACACAACGAGCTGCAAGTGATGTTGACTGATGGTCAGTGGGCAAGCTGGCCGCCATTGAGATGAACTGACCCCTCTGCCAAGCCGAAACCAAAGAGTATAAGCAGTGTGTGTTTGTATGAGTAACCAGAGACTCAAAGGGATACCAGAAATGCAGCGCTGAGCCGGTGGAAGATTCGTATCCTGATATATGATGGCGAGAGAAAGCTAAAAGGATTCAAACAAATTGCACAGCTCAAAGGAGAACAAATTGTTGTGTATGTGTGTGAAAGCGAAAGAAAGAGAAATGAGTAATAAATACAGGAAGAGCGGGAGATACTGTAGACAGAAGAGAACCTTGCAAGTCAGAACTTAATGGCGACAGCGTAATTTAATTGCATGTTGAGTAACATTATTAAAATCACAATCATAGTATTATTTAATTTTATATATTTGCTTATACAATAATTGCATATTTTTAAGTTTTGCTATACAGCTAAAATAAACTTATGATTATTTTGGGATTTTTATTTGTTTTTTTTTTTAGGTTTGTCTTGGTTCACTTTTTAAGATCATGTAATTGAATTCATTGATTACAAAATTTCACATATTCATTATTTAAAAATTTATTAAATTGAAGAAGCAGCAATTGCACAGTAATTTCACAGAGAGACATTCCTATATCGGCTAACAATCAATATATATATATATAAATACAATAAATCCATCTCAAATGAGTACAAAGCCAATTGTTGTTGTGCGAAATACGATACTTTATTGTCGAGTTGGTGTTGTGGTTGAGTGATTCCAAAGTTGTCTGCCATAAACCGCAATGTCGGCCTTTTGCGATGAGCGCACCGCATCCCAATCCCTCAGCTGCAGGCTGTGCACGTAGATGGCACCAAAGTGGGCGCTTGCCGTCGACTGTTGGGGGCGTCGACACTTTAGACCAATGTCGTGCAGCTGCACGGGTCCATCGAATTTGACCAGATAGTAGCGCACACGCCAGTTCTCGCCGAGGGCACCCTGCTCCGGCGGCAGCTGTTCGTGAGCCAGTCCAAGCGGCAATGCGCCAACCAGCGGCGAAATATAGCAGAGACCCGGCGTCAGGATGTGTTCGCTGTAGTCGCCACAAAAGATATAGGCATCCTGCATGGGTCGTCGGGGCGGGCAGCAGCGCAGCACCACATCCAGCGTGTGCTGCTCCTGCTGTTCGCCAGACCCATTCACTTTGTAGGCATAACCCAGAAGCAGCAAGCCCATTGGCAGCTGGAATTCGGTGAGGAACAGCCGGAAGGCGCGTTCATAGTTCAAAATGCGAAGCGCACAGCCGCCAGCGTAGGCGGTGTCAAAGCTGTGCTCCGCATTGTCGCCTAATGGCACCGACGGCTGCAGGGCCTGGCGCGCCAGATTGAAGAAGGGACGCGTCCCTGATTCACGGGCGCCGCACTCGTATCTGCCATGGCCTGATCCCACGCAGAAGTTCGTGTAGAAGGGTAGCGCACGATAGGGATGCGTGCCCAGATATTCCCAGAGGCGCGCCCACCATCGCTCGTTTCTGGCCAGGAAGGCGGCATTCAGCGACTCGTCGCCATCGGCCTTGCGTATATTGTAGCCATACTGCTGCAGCGTCTCGTAGCACCAGGCGGGCGCAAAGATGCCCGCCGAGAAGCCACGCTCGGCAATCCGTGCCAGCGTTTGGCCGCTCTGAAAGCGACCCACCTGCCCGCGTCCAAAGACGTCCAGTCCCAGGAACAGACGATGCGGCGCTGCCTGCTCCCGCCGCATGCTTGCCTCGTTGGTCTCCAGGCTGCGATCATCCCAGCTGTAGTTGATCAGCGTGCCATGGCTGGCCCGGAAGAATTTCACGTTGCGCTCATTCAGCTCATTCTGCCAGGACAGCTCGCCATTGTCAATGACGCTATCGTACCAAAAGACTCGCCCGTGCGGCACCTGCCTCTCCATGGCCACACGCAGCTGCTCCACAAACCGGCTGTTGGAAATATATTAGGAGAGTTTAGTGAATGCATAATTCACACAACTGTGCAACTTGTGGCAGTGAATCAAGTGCATTAGACATGCATATATACATGCAATATATACATGTCTAATGTATTACGCGATAAGCATAATTGGATATTCAGATCCACCAATAACAAGAAATTGTACATTTTTTACATTTTTCGAGGTGAAACAATTTTCGTGACAAGCCAAAATTGAGCAAATATATTTCAATGAGCAAAATTCAAGGAAATATGCATTCAAGTATGGAATATACAAAATTAGCAGGAAATATGCACAATATGCAAATATACGATTTGGTGATAACAAAGTAGGTAATATAGTATATATATATATATGTGTGTGCATAAAAAAATGTGTAAGCTATTTGATATATGAATTTATATGACTTTGACTATGTGCAAGACTATTTTGCTATCAACATATAATGCTTAAGTAAGATTTTTACTTTATTTTTTACTTTTGTAATGAATCAGCCTAGAAGCGTGACACAATTGGTTGCCTGGATTAACTTTTAAGCTGAATTTATAGTCAATCATCTTTAAAACTTGAAATTTATTAATTGGGCACTCGGAATTGGTGAAGTGCAAGCACTCTGTGTACATATACAAATATATTTATTATTATGCTCTCATAAATCATCAATAAAAAGATAAAATCTATTAGAGTCGCACCCAGATCTGATATTCGATATTGTGCGAGTTTTTATACTTCTTTCCATCCATCAGTCAGATGTAACTGCTTAAAGCGTACAACTAGCATAAATGTTGGCAAAAAGCAAATTTTGCTTCGTTTCAATCAGTTTGTACGGAGTAGCTG
This sequence comes from Drosophila macrothrix, assembly GCA_035042055.1. Classification (NCBI taxonomy): domain Eukaryota; kingdom Metazoa; phylum Arthropoda; class Insecta; order Diptera; family Drosophilidae; genus Drosophila; species Drosophila macrothrix. The sequence goes on along the minus strand of JAWNLX010000587.1, from coordinate 13,307,995 downwards.
ATGCCTTCGACTTTTCCACTATTGGCAACGAAATCAAAATGCAAAATCAAAAAAGTAAATAGAGAATGGTAACTCTGTAAACTATAAATATATGGAGAACTGATGGAGGAGCAACGCTTGAGATAACTAGATGGCTGTATACTCACTACAGATTGGGCATGCACTCGCTGCGGACCGGGCACTCCACATTGACCAGCCAGCCCTCGAAGCTGAAGTGGCGACAGAGGCGGGTGAGGGCGGCAACGGTACGTTCTACGCTCTCGATGCTCCCGAGAACCTCGTGCAGCAGACGACTGCCTGCGGCCCCCTCGACGATGTAGGTGCCCAGCACGGGTACGCCATGTCGATGGGCGGCATTTAGCCAGCCGCTGGGCGGAATGGTCACATACTGATGGCTAAAGTAGCAAAAATAATCGACGGCAGACCAGTGCATAAAACGATAGTCATCGAACTTCTCCGAGCTCTGATAATGTCTGCAAGCATTGGACGGTTATACACTCCAGCACTCAATGGCAACGTGAAACCAGTCAATGTGAAACACACTCACCGATCGGCCAGATAGTTGCCCATCATGTCGTGGCAGACGAGCAGCTCGCGGCGACCTGTGCCACTGAGCGAACGTCGATGGTTGCTCACGAAGTCTGCCTGTCTGTCTAAATAGACGGCATCGCCGCGCACTCCGACGTCCAGCGGTAGGACGTAGCGGCTCCAGTCAATCTCTCGACTGCGCACCTGGAACCCCAGCAGCTGCACATTGTCCCGGATGGGCTCCGCCTCCAGCTGCGCTGCAATTGCGGATGTTGTTGTTAGTTGGGGACGCATACTGATGATGATGCAACTGTTGCCAACGTTATGAACTCAGTGCCGTCTTGCTGGCCTGCATTTATCGGAGTACTCGGAAATGTTTATCACTCGTTGAAATATTGCGCGTCAACCGCATTAAATGAGAACCTTGGAGGCAACTAATCTATCCACGATTATTGCATTCAATATCAATTACTATGTTTACTGCCTCCCCAAGTCACAGCCATTATAATCACGCTTTATATGTACATGCTACATGCTACATGCTACATGCTACATATGCATATCCCCTGACTTGTTCCTCCTCTACCCCTCGCCAGAGCTGTGCGAGAGTGATTGAATTTTAGCTCATAATGCATTTTTTTTTTCGCTTAACAATCCAAATTAATTGAAGTAAATTATGAATTCATATTTCAGAAGTTAAATCAATTTAACAAATTTATTGATGCAATTTACATTGTGCCAGTTCAACTAGCAAAATTATTCCATTAAATTTAATATTTAAATTAAAAACAAGAGAGAACGTTGCAGTCTGACGGAACCGACTGCGAAATACTTTGATACCAAAAGTAATACCAGCTGATAACAGGTAGCAAGGAACATGGTGGCTGCAGCCAAGAAATACTGTTCAAGTTTGCCTTTCAAATTGCGGTAGATATGAGTTAGTAACGTTCCTTTGAAGATTGGTAACTGTTGCTCTTAAATTACGGGAGATTTTGAAAATGTTGGCGGAGGGAGTGGGCGTGACCGAAAGAATTATAAGAGAAGGTTCCAAGTAATCTTCCTTCCAAATTTTGGTAACTGTATCTCTTAAATAGCGGACGATATAGGCTTTTATCGTTTTTTATTTAAACTAGAAAAACTGACATGACTCATCTTTATAATTTTGACAGTTGATTCTAATCAGAGAGTATATTTCCAGAGACTTTTTAAGTTAAATGCCAATTTACATGCTGGAATATTCAAGCTAAATATGACAGACTATATTTATTTGTTTGTGTTCAAGTACTTTGGATTAAGGCGAAACGTACTTTGAAGTCGACTTGGCATGGCTTTGTTTCAATCGTAAACTTGAGCAAACTATTCAAATAAATGTAGCTGTGCTAAAATGGATCCACGGCTTCAGACTATAACATATTGTATAACCATTAAAATGGGTTTACATTTGACATGTTAAAATCGGACTTATTGATTATATTTGCAAATTTGAATATCACCAGACAAGCAATGCTTGCTCCACTGTAGGAGTATTTATGAAAATTTGGCAAGGGCAAGGTCCGAATGAATTTGAATGCGCTGTTAAAATAATATTAAGTTGAAGTTTGGGCTCGAAAAAGACAAATCTATTTCGGGCTTATCATTGCATGCAACTTCGGTTTCTATGGGTGCACTCAAACGTTTGGATTATGTGAATTCATGTGGTCAGCGTGCAATATGTGGACCACCCCAAAACCAGCCAAAGCCCCAAAATCGACCAACACCAAGGCCTTCAGGGCCTTTCAATTGCGTGTCCTAATGTGCAGCAGCATCATCATCACCACCAGCATCGCATCCTGTTGTGGCAAAAGTTTTTGCTGGCTGTGGAAAGCAATTTAAAGGGGAGTGTGGCGTAGTGTGGCGGAGTGTGGCGGAGTGTGGCGTAGTGTGGCAGTCGTTTTTATGCAATCTGTGCGCTCACTGAACGCAACGAGGCGTTTGAGCGGAACTTGAATCTACCATTGCAGCAAAGATATGGACTTTTAAGCAAACGCAACACGAATACCAATGAGCTGTCATGCGAATTAAACAGGATCTGCCAGCTGACCATAATTTTGTGTGTGTGTGTGAATGCTTAGTGGCATTTCTCATATATTTGTATTTTATAGCCAGAAACGTTTGAATTGTATTTTAAGCCAGGCTTAAAACGAGTCACGCATTTCTATATATATAAATTTATTTATTTTTGTATGTGGACTAATTTTAAGGAATCAGGTGTTAAAAAGCCATCAGTTTTCACTTTTACGGGAGATATCCACTTTTCGTAGCACTTTATAAATTTAATAGACACAAACAAGAAATAAGATTACAGAGGATTGCATACATCCATATCTTAATATTTATTATAATCCGCTATATATAATCCTATAGGAGTTTAGTTTGATACACAAAAAAGATTTTCAGACAAGAAGCCATCTTCAAACAGATATGTTCCAAGTTTTATTAACAGACAGACAGACGAATATAATATATATTCAATCTGCATAATAGAAATCTTGAAATCGAGTGGCTCAAATTGTTTAAATTAAGAAAAAAGAAATCATATTTTGTTCGCTCTACAAAGAGCGATTTCATGTGCACATTTTTTTCAAGGTCTGCTTCATAGTTTTTTTTTTTTTTATTAAGCAAAAGTAAATATACTCTGTTCTGCAATTGGGCAACAGAGTAGTATCTTTTTAATTCAGGCACTGATAAGCCCTACGTGCTATTAAATGTCTGACTCAGCGTCGGACCTTTTTGCAGACTGCATATATATATTATTTTGTCTATATATATGTACATATATATGTATAAATATAAATATATATTTTTTTTTTAAGGCAAAGGACTTACGACAGCCGCAGGTGCAGCATTTTGTAGCGCAAAAGTCGCACAGCTGTTTGCCAGACACTGAATCGTTGCCGGCATTTGTAGCGGTTGTCGATTGTTCTCGTGATGTCGTGACATCTGTGGCGTCCATTTTATTGTCACAAATGGCCTGCCGATCCATTTGCAGCATCTACAACTTTAAAGGCAGCGTTAATGCTAAACGAAAGAAAAAAAACTTGGCACGAACGCAGTGAAACTTGCTTTAATTTTGATGACAAACAAGAAACAGCTGTTCGATTAGTGTTGACAAACGTTTGTAGGCAATGCGCAAAATTCATTCAAATTCGAAATGCGAATTGTTATAAACAGAATTTAATTTCATTCTCTCATCGAAGCCATGTGTTTGCTTTTAGACTCAAGGTGCCAGTCTGCCAGCAAGAAAAATTAAAATCCTGTCAAGGCCATATATTGTATTAAGCAATGCGAAAAACAAAAAGGACATAAATAAAACCAACAAGTAAAAACGCATTTCTGGCAACGCGGCCAAAAAAGCAACGACAAATCTTTTTTCTAATTTTTTTATTTTTGTTTTTTCCTTTTTGGCAATAGGCGACGCATTGAATAGTAAGCAAAATGCCAGCGGGTCGCGTGGCCGGAAAAGCCGGCTACTCCAATCACTATTACAACGGTACGTATATTATACTATTTTAATACCATGTGTAGATTATGTTATTAACTCATTAACATTTAACGTATTTGGATTGGACCTAATTACTACATTCAGAAAAAAATTGCATTCAAATGCACTAAATTGACCAAAAATGAAAAATAAAAAGATTTTCTATTTCTTTGAAATAAATTTAAGGATGCAATCGCTACTTTTTAGAAAGGCCAAACCTAAATTTGAGAAATTTGCTTTTTGGATTATAGGGTGACTAAGCATTTTCGCCAAAAATATGGTGATTAACATCAATTTAAGGCGAGCTTTTTGCCAGTTACAAATTATTAAATGACTCCTTGTTGTATTGTTTTCCCAATTATTTGTAGTTTTCATTTGTATTTTGGCAAATAATGTGCTTTAAATTGATAATTGATGATTGATAATTACTTCGGTTTCCATAGGACGCTCATACGTTGGCATCAATGAGGAAATCATGTGGGTCAGCATTGGCATGGGTGTAACCATCGCCCTGCTCATAACGATTGCGCTGTGCTACATTGCGAGGGAGAAGTGCCAGAAGCGTCAGCGGGAATATTACGTGACCGCATAGTTAATGTATGTTGCCTGCCACACACACCGAGCGGGGGGCGCTGACGAAGGCAGAACGCACTGCATCCTCCAAATGGATGTGGGTGTAGAAAAAATGAACAAACTGGATGCCCTCTCAATCACAGCGGCTCTGGCAGTGGCGCCCCAAGCAGCAGTAGCAGTCAACTCTGATCCCTGGCAAGGACTAAGACTAGGACTAAGACAAGGAGCAGGACAACAACCAGAAGCAAATGCAGAACCAGAACCACAAGCGGAATCAGCCGTCACTATCATGAATTGGACTGTTGTTGACGTTAGCGGTGCTCGCAGTTGGGGCTAACCGAAAGAAAGCATAACCCACCCACCATCTGAAGAAAATACCCACAGCATACATACCCACACACATACACACACACACGCACACACAATGAATGCATGGCATTTCGACTTTTTTTTCTTGTTGATGTAATCAAAAGTTTGTTGTAAGCATGTAGAGCAGCCTTGCAGCTGTATTACTTTAAAGTGAAATTGTTACTTAAAGTTCCCATACATAGATGTATTTATATATTTAAATAAATGGCAAAAACTTTATTGATGGTTTATAATTTACCTTAAACTAATCTTGTTTGAAAAGTGCGCACATTTGTTATTTTGCAACACTGACCGCAATGTCTTGCGCACAGTAGTCGGCGTTGCCACTTGGTGGAGCGCCGCAGGAACTGCTTGCTGAAACTGCTTGCCGTCAGCTGTTTACCAATGCGTGGCAAGAAGAAGCAATAACCGCGCACGTTTTTCCATTTACAAATCGTGTTGCACAAATAAATGCCCCAAAATGGTTGACAACATAACATTAAACATCTGCACAAAACCGATGCCAAGAAAGGTGAGTAATGCGAAACATGCATCAAGTACAAATACATCCAATCATTCACATTTTGCTGCTGACAGGCGACGACGGCGGCTTCGACACAAAATGTGCTGAGTAAAAAACAAAAACGTTCAGCGCCAGCCGGATTTGATTTTCAATTCAATGTGGAAAAGACCAAGGTTAAGGCACTTGTGGTACGGCGTCGCGCTAAGACAACGACCCCGACCACGCCCACCCGCCCACCACCAGCGTCTGCATCCGCCAGCGATTTGATGTTCAATGCGAGCATGCCAAAGAACACAGAGCAGCAATTAAAAAAAACATCCGGCAAAGAGCCGCTCAGCGACTTTATGTTCAATGTCAGCGTGCCGCAGCATGAGGAGCCCAAGCCACAGCCAGCCGTGGCCACTGCCAGCGCCAGCAAGACAAAGAGCGGAAGAGAAAGAACGGGGATTATTAGTAAAGAGCAGTTGAAGGATGTAATCAAGAAGCAAGGACAAGGACAGAATCCCAACAAGCAGCCGCGAGCCGGTGATCTGTTCAAGGCGCAGCTGGACAAGGAGCACAGGCGTAAGCGCGAGGAGACATATGGTGCAGCAGTAGCAACTCCAGAAAAGGATGCGGCGACGGATGCGGAGACAAAGAAATCAGTTCAGCCAGTGAATAAATTTCGCAGCACGAAGAAGATTGGCCTGTTCGATCAGAGCGACGTGGTGGCACTGAAACAACTGGGCCAGCGTGCTGTCAAACCGGTCAAGGAGACAATATTCAGCGGCAGCAAGGTGGAGTCTCTGGGTCTGCATGCACATGCCGTCAAGAATCTAAGCGATCTACTGAGCATTAGACAATTGACGAGCGTGCAACAGAAGGCCATACCACAGGTACTCTCTGGCCGGGATGTGCTCGTCCGCTCCCAAACCGGTTCCGGCAAAACGCTGGCCTATGCCCTGCCAATGGTGGAACGCTTGCAGTCGCTCCAACCGCGAATTAAGCGCACTGATGGCGTGCTGGCGCTCATCATTGTGCCGACGCGTGAGCTGGCGCTGCAGACATACGAACTGTTCCAGAAGCTGGTCAAGCCCTACACATGGATTGTGCCGGGCGCCCTGCTGGGCGGCGAGAGTCGCAAGAGCGAGAAGGCTCGCCTGCGCAAGGGCATCAATGTGCTGCTGGGTACACCTGGTCGCCTCGTCGATCATCTGCTGCACACGGCCAGCTTTCGGCTATCCAAGCTGCACTTTCTCGTCCTCGACGAGGCCGATCGTCTGCTCGAACTGGGCTACGAGCGTGATGTCAAGCAGCTGGTCGAGGCCATTGACAAACAGCGGGCCGAGGATATCGAGAAACAAAAGAATGAAATCGAAACCAATTTACAGATAAATGCTCCCGCTGCCATGCAGCGTCTGTTGCTTAGCGCCACGCTGACCGCCCAGGTGCAGCAGCTGGCCGGACTGACGCTCAAGGATCCCATTTACATCGATAATAGTGATGAGGCGGCGGATGCGGCGCTCAAGGGCAACAATGGCTATCACAAGGACACCATTGAGGCGCAATCGAATGGTGACGACGGTCTCGGCGAGTACCTGGAGGATGTGACCGGTGTGCTGAGCATTCCAGAGAATCTCCAGCTCAGCTATGTGATTGTGCCGCCCAAATTGAGACTGGTCACCATTGCGGCGCTGCTTGCTAAGGAGCTGGCCGCCAATCCCAAGCAATTCAAGGCCATTGTGTTCATGAGCACCACGGAAATGGTCAACTTCCATCATGATGTACTCAACGAGGCCCTCACACGTCGCGTCCTCGACGAGGACGATGAGGACGACGACCAGCAACTGGAGAAGGTTCAGTCAAGGAATGATGAGCTTAACAATGAAACGCCCTTGCTGCAGGGTCTCCGCTTTTTCAAGTAAGCAAACCAATCGATTTTTACATTCATCCACCATTTCTGCTTCCGCTATAATTATTTATATTATTATTATAATTAACTTTAGTTTTAGGGATCGACAACACAATCTTATTAAGTCAATCGATAAAATCATATAACTCCTACAATTGGAAAGTTAACGTCACGAAATTTGTCAGGTATATAACTGGGAATTTCTTCTCAACCGCCAATATTCTCAGAATCCTTCCCAAAAATGGAAGGTTGATTACTAGTAACGTCCTCCTGACATCGAGAGAGCCTATATCTCCAGCAATTGTAGAGCGATAGTCACCAAACTCGGAACTTGGGGGATTACTATTAACATCCTCTTAAGATTGGTAAGAGTTCATGGCCAGCAAGCCAAAAGAGCTATCAATTTTATGGGGCACACTTCTTTTTTTCCTCTACATCCTTTCGCGAATTTGGAAACGGAAGCAAAGATTTTTGTCAAAATAACCTTCAAAAATATAGATTTATGCGTTTTATCCGAATGGCCTCAAGCTAGTTGCTTATTAGAGTTTCGGAGACTTTATTCAATTGCAAAATGAACATTATAAACGTTTAACCATGTTATCCATGTTGTTCTTCTTGGATCACATTCCCAACTTTAAGGATGTGTTCTTCATTATGTATGACGAAATCTGATATTATTCTCTGTTCGACTTTCACCCGACTCCCTGCATAAATCTTCCATTGACATATTGGTTGATGTATTTGGATTGTATTGGATTAGTGAATGCTGGCTCGATTTCTAGGTATCTTCTTCCTCAGGAAGACAGATTTGGAATAATTGTGGACTTGTGCACTTACCAACCACTTTTTTAACCTGAGCTTTCTTCTTGTTGCGACAGATTGAATGGCTCCATGACGCAAACGGAGCGACAGGGCGTATTTCGGGGATTCCGGGAGTGCGCCAACTGCGTCCTGCTGGCCACCGATGTTGTCGGCCGGGGCATCGATGTGCCCGATGTGAAGTTGGTGGTGCAATATACACCGCCGCAGACAACGGCGGACTTTGTGCATCGGGTGGGTCGAACGGCTCGAGCGGGACGCCGGGGACGCGCTGTGCTCTTCTTGGCGCCGAGCGAGGCGCAATATGTGCGTCATCTGGAGAACAAGCGAATACGCATACAGCAGGGCGATATGTACGGCTATTTGGAGGCGCTGCTGCCGCGGGATGCGGAGGCGCGAACCGTTCAGGAGGCGGCGTCCAATTTGCAGCACAAATTCCAGTCGCTGCTCGAGGACGATCGCGAACTGCACGACAAGTCCTGCAAGGGTAAGTTGGTATCTATGGCAATGCAACCCGCTCTCCCTCCCCACCCGTCAATCACCCCCTTTTCTAACTCCATCAGCCCCGACTACCTCAATCTAACTAGCAATTTAATCCTTTCACCAAAGGATATTAACTTTGTAATTACAACACAATATTCGCTGCTCTTCAATGAAAAACTACAACAACAAAAAACAACAACAAAAATATAAAAATAAGTTGAAATACCAGCAGGATATACAAAAACACATAGACACTCGCTGCTATTTTCCAATTATAAGTTGGACGTTCGCGCCACGCCCTCAGCCCTCTTCTGCGCCACTTGTACGCTGGCAACTGGCTGGCGCTAAAAACACGAAAAATTATTTCATATTTGAAGTTAATTTCGATTGCGTGCCGTATCGCCAGCCCCGCCCCCTTTCAACCCGCCCACCCCTTCTCATTCGGTGTGTGTGTGTGTGTGTGTGAAGTGACCAGCTCCTGCCTGTCGTCATACCGTTATCCTGGTCCGCATACCCCTGCAGCCATAGGCCACGACGGCTCCCTGGCAAGGTCCACAGCCATTGATTGCCCGTAATGCGCGCGGGCAAGGGTATTGTCGCTGGCGGTGTCATTCCTGCTCAATATGTTGCCTTTTTGACGTCGTTAATGTCCTGTTGAAATTGTAATTGCAGCGCGACAGACAAAAAGTTAATTAGATGTTACCAAGGCTGCAGCGACGCCTCCACATCCAAAGAAGGGGAAAAAAACGGGTTAAGGCTCTTGAGATGGGGGATCGCATAGGGGTTGGTAAAAGGTTTTACAGGTAAGAGGAGGGGGTGGGGGGGTGGGGTGGTGGCAGTTTTGATTGAAGCATACAAAATATAACGCACTTTCTCGCCCCTTAAATAAATTGAATTCGAAATGAATCACGAGCTCAAAACAATATATATCTATATCTGAAAATGTGAAAGAGCAAACAGGAAACGGAAATTGTGCGAAATATTCAAAATGGCCAAAACAATGGGAAAAACGAAAAGCCAAAAGAAAATGAAAAAAAGAAAAGGACGATGATGATGATGATGGGGATTAAGATGATATTGTTTCTGATTGAAAAGAGGCAAACGAACAATAACAACAAGTTGCCCGAACAGTCAAAATGGCAATACTCAAATTGCACTTAAGCGTCGAGTCAGGCATCAAGCGGCAGGAAGCCGTTTGGCAAAACTTAAGAGTGCACCCAAAGGAATACAGTGCGACTGCAGCCAACCCAGCTGTGGGTTGGCCAAGGGTTGACCAGGGGAAGGGGTAGGGGTAGGGGTGGTTACAGCTACGGGCTGCAGTCTCTGTGCTGCGTCCAATCAAAAAGCCATTAAAAAGTATTTCGCTTGAGCAAAACTGTACAAAGCAGCAGATAAAAGCATTTAGAGGTACTACAAAAACAAACTAAGACAACGGCAAACTGAGGCAGACTACGAGAAAAGCAAGAAAGAGAGATACAGAGAGAGAGAGAGAGAGGGAGAAAGGGGAGATACACTCAGAAAAGAATTCGCTCTACTTTTGGCGCCTAGTGTAACTATTTAGAAAGTATATTTCTAAAAACCGAGGTATTTATTTTCTTAATTTTATGGCACATTTTTCGTTCATCTAAAGCTTTTTTCCAAATGTTTCATTAATCATAAATCACTGAAACATGATTTCATCAATCATAAATTTCATTTTTCGAATTTGTCTTTATTAGAAATTATTTTTAAAATCTAGAAAAACTTTCTTAGTTTTCATTGCGATTTTCTAAAATGTTATGCGATTTTTTTTCGCGTGTAGATAGATAGATGTGTAGCTGGATAAAGTTGAGCAGGCAAATGCATCCTTGGTGCTCGACAGCATAACGCCGGCAAACTCCTCCTGCACCGAGCGAGCTGCATGCGTCAGTAATTGAAACAATTTTCAAGTTGAAATTCACTTTCTCAAGTCGTTCAAGTTGGGCACACCGAGCACAGTCGAAGCAAAATCATTTGTTCAAGATCTGAGCGGAAGTCTTGGCTTTATCTTTTAGGGAGGTGAACAAAGATGAAGAAAATACAGCAGCTATGCTTTTGTGGAACTCATCTCCACTGGCAACTGGTCGAAGAAGTATTTTCCTGTTGGAGATATGATTTCATTTGTCTTGTATGTGGGGCAACTATTCCAAATTGGAGTATTCTAAATCGGATTTCAAATAGCTGTTACCATTTGTATCAGTTTTTAGAGCAGTTAAATATTATAGATTTGTTTTAAATGTAATTCTGTTAATTTTGTCAATTGTGGCAGTTGGCTTTCGCTGGCTTGCTACTATTATCGTATCATCCAAACATTAGCTAAATAAAAAAGTATTTCCCCGCCCCTTATTCGCCTTGCCACATGATTAACTACTTAGTAGCCAGAGTGGACAATGAGCGAAAAACCGCAGGCCACAAAGCCTTAAGCCGAAAACCGAGCCCAAACTCCGAACCCGAGCCGGCAGTCTGAGGGCCAAAGGCAGCAGCAGCAGCAGGGGGAAAAACAATCACAACAATTTGCCACGCCTACACAAGAAGCAGTGGAAGAAGAAGAGAAACCGCATGGACACGCGCGCTTTATAAAATATATCCGCTCGCATTTGCCGCTGAGCCGTCGACGGGCGCATTAGCCGAGCACCGCCCCCCTCCACCCTCCCCCAACTCACATCAGCCACCCCACTGGCCAAGCTAAACAATGGCAATCGGCCAGGGAAAGAATAGATTTTTTTTGGGAATGAAAATGGGGGGATGAGAATGTGGCATGAAAAGCCATTTTGTGCGGTTTGTGCTGCAGCTTGGGGTTGGGCTGGGATTGTGGAGTAAGGGATGAGGGCGGGGTGGCGGAGAGTCGCTGTGGCTTCTCTCGTGCGGCTTGCCACCCGAGGAGTTGACAGTGCTCGAATGACATTTATTTTATTCGCAACTTCCGGCTGGCAGACGTCTCCAAACATCCGGGCTCGTCATACTTTTGTTTGTTTAATGTCTGCCACTTGACTGTAATCGCATTTGCGGCAATTAAGCAGCCCCAAAGACAAGGGCTTGACTTTGAGACTCCCACAGGCCAGGGACTTACAAAAGAGACCCTCATCTCCCAGAGCGGGCGGACGGACGGATGGATGCTGGAACGTAACGAAACGGTTTCTGTTCCCAGTTAATTGCCTGGGCAGAGCAACATCTCTGACTTTATCTCACTCACTCTCTATCTTCCTCTCTCCCTCTCTCTCTCTCTCTCTCTCTCTCTCACTCTGTTTTTAACGATCCTAAAACCTGCTTGATCGACAAATAGGCGTAGATTTTGATTTAAGATTTTAGTGGCGCTAAGTTGTAGTTCTTGAAGTTAGGCAGAGTTATTTGTATCTTCAGATCTCTTAGACTAGCTTTTTAAATATTTGTGGACTGCTTAAAGAATTTTTATTAAATCGTAACTTTGCAAATATTTGAATAGCCCTACAGTTAAATTGCTGCAGAAACCATTCAAATGCTAGCAGTATATTATTAAGTGCCAATCAGCAATTGTTACAATTGTGATCAGTATCATTAACCGAGCCGATATAGCCATATCCTTATTAGTCAGTTTCTAAGTGAATTAATTCGTCAGTTTCAATGCTATCTTGCAGTATAAAATATCGAAATCACTAAGATAGATAGGAAAAATCGGCCGAAAAATTGATTCTTGTATGAAACACTTTTTCGCTTACCAAGATAATTGAATCAAAAAGGTTGAGACTAAAAATTATCAATATCGGATTACTTTATTTTATATCTTGTATAGGAATATTCGGTCAATTTTTATAGACTTAAAGTGACAATTTGACTCCGGTATACAAGGTCCTTTCTAGTATAATTTTAAGTGCAGTGCTAATTTATCGACCATGCTGAAAAAAATATTATTCAATTAGCTAATAATATAATATATATACATGTATATGGAGCTAACTATGCATGCTATATTCGAAATCTATGATATAGTATGTTAATGACTAGCTTGAAGTGCTATATGTATATGTATATCGCCTGCTAATTGTTGTTAACAATATTTCGATTGGGATCTGTTGAGTTGTGGTTAGGTAATTGGTTCGTTTTGGTTCGCCTGTTATTAGAATTGGTCCCATATGACCAGGTCGCACTCACTCACAAAGTGACTTATCCATTTTCATTTCTCAATCGTGGCACACACAACAGCTGCTGGTTCGTTTTTTGTTTTTTTTTTGTTGTTGTAAATTTTCATAGCATTTTTCATTTCACATCACATTTACATATCCCTGTCGCTTTATATATATGTGTGTGTGTGTGCGAGATGCTTATCACACTCGAGGACATGCTGGAAGGACAATTGCGGCTTTTGCATAGCGCACGTTGTGGTAATTTGATATCATTGTTGTATAATTTGGCATTGCCTGGCATAAGTGCTGCGTAATTAGCAAGGACATGCCCACAACAAAACCAACGCAACACACAAAAGAGACAGGACAACAACAACAGCAATAACAACAACAACAACAACGACGACGGCGACGACTTTGAACGAATATGCGTTGGGTGGTTGCGTATAGGAGATGGCAGCCAGAAATCCTTTGCTGACATTGCTCATTTGTCATTTTAACAAATTTATTTTGTAATGAATGCCTCACACACACACTCACACACACACGTTCACACACACATACATACAGGCAGGCACTTAAGCCAACACATCAATTAATTCTAAAAGCATTAACATGACTCCGACTCCAGCCCCAAAATCCAAACTAAGACTCTTTTTCTCTTTCTCTCTCTTACACACACTCACACTCACTGTTTTTGTTGTTGGTTGCAGCCTTTGTCTCCTGGATGAAGTTCTATTCGACGTTTCCCAAGGAGCTGAAGCCCATCTTCAATGTGCGCGCCACACACATGGGCCACTTTGCCAAGAGCTTTGCCCTCAAGGAGGCGCCCAGCAAGTTTGCCAGCAAGTATGCGGCACCGAAAGCAGCACCGCCCACCAATCGTCTGACCTACACGGAGCGGTAAGCAAACAGCTAAAATATATTGGATTTCTATTCAACTGCGCTCGTTATTCACAGCGATCCCGAAAAAGTGCAGCAGGCGAAGCGTGCCAAGCGGCGTCTCTACACAACAACGGTTAGTGGAGATGTGCGGCAATTGCAGCAGCACCAGCCGGCGGCCGGTGCGGATCGTAGAAAGAACGGACAGCACCATCTGCCGGAGGGCGCCGGCAAGAGCAACTTTATGAAAAGCCTTAACAAATCACGAGCCCTGACCATATCCGAGTTTGACAGCGGTCTGGAATCCGTTGGAGTGCCCAAGCGGCGCAAACAGGCATAGGAGCTTACGTGGGCGTTGAAGATGAAGCTGTAGTTGTACCTGTAGCTGTAGCCATTTATGCGGCCCATTTTAGTTGGGCGCTGTTCAAGCGTTTAATCGAAATGAAAATTGCTCGCCGACCACCGGAGGCCCTAATGAAAATGCTAAGAATAAGCTCAACTCATAAAAGTTTCATTTTTCTCAACTTTTAAGCCCGGACGTCCTACGGGAAAAGTTGAGCTGCGTACACTCACCCGCTCTCTCTCTCGTCCCGTCACGGCTGCAGCTAGCATATTTCAAGCTCATCTTTACAGTTTGTTTTTTTACACATTTTTTCATAGATATAGACATATATATATATATATATATATACATTTTTTTTTATTTTATGTAAAATGTTTAAGGCATATATTAGAAATCCATTTTCCGCTCACTGCAGATTCATTCAGTTTTGAAAATGTCGATCCCTGTGAACCGCACAGAGAGAAGATATGTGCGCGAGGGGGAGGTTAGAGGGGAGGCACGTGTTGGCCGCCTTTTTGTGCAACTGAAGCGCGTAATTTGTTGGACAAGCTATAAATAAATATGAAACATAAGCGCATAAAAAATCAAACGATTTGCTTTCGTTTTATTTTCTGTTGCTTTCCATTTTTTCTTGCTTTTTTTTTTGCTCCCATCGAGCGCCGGCCGGAAGTGTGCGCCAATGTTTGTGCAGGACACGTGCCAGGATAAGCTCGCTTTTGGCCATTAATAGCGGCCCAAATGCAGGCCAATTAAAAGGGGGCGAACGATTGATTTTTAATTAGCCGCCTTATTGACGGTTTGGCTATCGTGTCTGTCAGCCAGCCCACAGTCAAATTGGCTCGGGCAACCAATCAAGCGTACACCAAAGTCAAGGTAGACTCCATCCCCAAACTCCAACCCACAAACCATACCCATTCCCGATCCCGTCGTGGTCGTGGTCGTCGAGCCCTAATTACGTGCGAGTGTCAGCATATGAAATAATATTTTGATACCAATACCAGTACCTCAGGCACGCAGGTAAAAGGTACCTTTACCGTTAAAGAGTGTGCCGAGGGGTATTACGAAATTATCGAGCAGCATGTGATGAAGTTGTTGAGCCCCCTTCTCAAATGATCTGCTACTCGAATTTAGCATACGCATTTTAATCTATGTTTCAATTGCCAGCTACTTTGGCCGAGTGTTTAGGTCTTTATTTACAACCAACCAACTTATAATTAAAATTCTGGGCTAACTTGAATTACTGAGTAATGCCTAATATATATTTGGTATAGTTTTTATTTATTTATCTAACGATTTGCTATCGTTTTATTGTTGGGTCGCTTTCATATTTTTTGTGTAGGATTTCTTAGAAACCTTTCTTAATTTTGATATCCAGAGATACTATAGTTCAAATAAATTTTATTCTTACGAATTTTGTATAAAATTTCGCAAAATTGAAAAATATTTGATTTCTTGAACAATATTTTTTCAAAACTTAAATCAAATTTTGTATTTTTGAAAGCTAACTCTTTCATTACATTCATATCAAGCATCAGCAAAGTAATGATGATAACAAATATAATATACAACATTGCAGCAAGTTTACTCTGATAGTGAAGATAGATCTCAAGAAATGCTTTGCAGGGTATGCGCTCGGCAGTATAATATAGATGTAAATAAACATGTATGAATAGCTTTCGGCCTGGTTGTTGGTTGGTTGCTTGCCCAATATGTCATTGGCAAAGGGTTGTCGAGCGTTTCTAATGTGATTGCACTAATGGCTCGAATTATAGACGCATTAGGGTAAATTAAAATCGTCCTTCGCTCGGCTAAGGCCATTCGGGGGGTTGTCCGTGCGCCGTGTGCTGCCAATAAAAAGCCAACTCACTTAGAGCCAACAACGGCTTGACCCCAGTCCGCCATTGACAGCGGACCAGAGCACCCAGAGCAGATGGGGGTGTTGGCTTAAGGGGTGGATTTATTGCTTTACATGTGGGAGGAAGAAAAAGGGGGAGGGTAGGCGTTGTTGAGCTGTTGTAATGAAGTTGTAACGGCTGCATCAACAATGCCATTGCCGGACTATGTTCTTTTGTGGTCAGGTGCAAGTGTTACAGGTTTTTATTTTATTTTTTTTGCTTTCTCTTTTTTTTATATTTTCATTCAAATTGAAAAGAGGACACGGCAGAGGTAACAGTATAAAAAAAGAAAGGTAAGACCCCAACAGCTGTCAGCATTTCTTTTCAGTGGGAGTGGAAATGGGCTTTACTTTGATTATGACAATGCTCTGACCCGTGGCCACTTTGACAATCGGCTGGCACAATGGAAGTGGTGGCAGCTAACTGGCAAATGGACGAAGGCCGCGTTAAATTGGAACACCCTATTTCAGTTCCACTTGGCATAAAGCCCCATGATAATTCAATTGTCACATAGTACTCTGCTTATAAATAATCACACATCTATGCTCGAGTTTGATATATTTAACAGATACTGGAATGAATGTGTCTAACAAGTTGGTAGTTGAACTTTTATTATTATAAGGTATTGCATACGATCACACTTGATCGGAGCATAATAATTCTATATTTAATCAGATTTGAAAAAATACGTCGAGAGTGGAATCTTTAAATTCAAGCGACTATAGAATCTAGTGGAAAAGAAGGGGCAAAGAAAACTCACAGATCTCAATAATATAGAGACTTTGTTTTATAGATAATGGTCAGAACGGGGCTAAATTACTGGGTAGCCAGGCAGCCAGCCGTATATATCGTCCAGAAACTAGAGTATAAGGTAAACATGCCTATATAATTGCTTAAGCTGTTTTAGCAAAGATAAAATAGTATTTATTATACAAATGAAAAGGTATTTTTAAAGTTCCTAGTTAGCAAATGACCGGATCGGTTATGTGATAAGTTTGACTTTGGGGTGATATTTAATGTATCCAAGGGGGGAAAAGCAATTTTATTTCCGTAATTTATATAATTTCTATTTCTTTTAAATCCGTTCCGTTATGGGATCTTCAAAGTTATTGAAGGATACGCATCCTTAAAATCATACTTAAGAACATAGACTATTTATTGGAGCAATGAAAAATAAAAAGAGTTTCCTTATGGCCATAAAATATTATGCCAAAAAGATTTTGGTTGGCACACACATAAATTAAATTTGTATCGCTTATACAAGTTGGACAGTGGTCAAAAAACTTTTGTCTACTAGTGTATATAAGTATTTATTTTGGACAGCATCAATACTCTGTTTCTATACATATTAGTCGCTCGTTATTTAATTTATCCTAATGAAAATGTGCATATGTCAGACGTCTTGTCTTTGTTTGGGCAACTCCTTAGTTATGCGTCACATTTTGTCAAAAATAAATAAAATCAGTATCGAATTAATATATCATATTTGTCCCAATAACCGGTCTGCGTGCTTACAATAGTAGTTGTTGTTTGTCGTTCTTAGTTACTGCCAGAAATACTATTGACTTGAGAGCAAAAGGGCCTGTCAGTAGAGTTCATTAATATATAATAAGGAAAGCGACTTGACAGACATTAGAGGAACCTACAAACTCCATATTTTATTTATTAAAGTTAGAGCAGAGAATATGTTCGTAATTAAGCAATAACTACGTAAGTATTTGGCTTGAACTGCTTGTAAATTTCAGTGTATTTCGCAGGGTTCTGCTAGATATGCATGTAAATGCATACACAAATGTGGGCACTTTGGTGGAGATGGAGCCACCAAGTCCCCAACACAAGTTCAAGAGCAAGACCGGATCGATTCAATTCCACAAAGGTTTCGCATCCGCTATTCCTTTTTTTCCTTTTCGGTTTATATTTTTTTGTATTTTTTTCTCAGCCATTTCCAATTTCCAATTATAACGCAATGCGATTGCGTGCACAAAATGACAAGCTTTTATGAATTCGCGATGGTCTCGAAACGACTACAACGATGGGGTCAGACACATGGGGGACGTTGGACACACGGACACCCATTAAATTATGATTTCATTTGACGGCGCCGTTGGCAGAGATGAGTTGTAGGAGCCAAAAAGCTGTGGAAACACCCGCACAGCACCGAAAATGTCGGAAATCAGGATGAACTTAAATTATACATATTTCATTTGATACAATGTTACGTGTTACGTGTTTCTATTTCTGTATATCTTTCTCTTTCTGTTTCTGTTTCTGGTTCTGTTTCGTTTGTTGCATTTATTGCTCCTTTTTATTTTTTATTTTTATTTTTTTGTATCCAATTATGCTTATTAAATTGGCAGTTGAAATGTGCTGATGCCAAGGATGCGATTTAGTTAGAACTCTGGCGTGGAGGGGATATAATGGTGGTTGATATTTGTTGTGGACGCCGGGGCTTGTCAGAGGCTGCAGATAAACTACTTAATACTTATTTAATTTGTGCCTCTGATACGAATGCATTCGAGCAGAATGCGCCGCACAACTGTCATAAAAATCACGCAGCGGAAATTATTTTGTCACCATTTATAATTGCATTGTCACACCAACACTATTGACTGATGTTGTTGTTGCTGCTGCTGTTATTATTATTATGATTGGAGGGTGTTGAAAGTAACACCCCGCACATTAAATCAAGTGGCTGTAGATGTAGCTGTGCTTGTCGACAACATCATACATAAATTATTGAAAAATCATTCTGCAAATAAACTCAACGAGCAGGCAGGCAGACAGCCAGACGGACAGATATTCAAACAAACAGGACGAGAAGAGCCAGCAGCAGAGCCAAAGCCAGAGTCCAGGTTCAGGTTTGGCTTTTGGGTGAAGTAAATAAAATCCACCACCAGGACGTGGACTGACTGACAGAATGGCTGGTTGGTTGGCTGGCTGAGTGTGTTGATTGCTTTGACAAGACCGCAAATAAAGTGGTAAATAACTGAACTTGGCTCCAGGGATACATTGGGTTACATTGCGCATACGCCGCGTGGCTGGCAGTGGCGAGCAGTGCTTCAAATATTTGCAGTAAGGCACCGCCTATGTCTAATCAACTCTCGCTTTTGAATGCACTCTGCAAAAAATATATGTGCCTGCATTTACAAATTCAACTTAATATTGTATTTCATAGTAAAGAATTTATAGAAAAGAATCTTTAAAAAAATTAATACTTTTATTATAAACACTTGCAGTTTAGAAGAAACATATACAAAATAATCGAAAATGTAAAAACCATATTATTATTTTTAAATAACAAATATAAAACAATTTTTAAATGGACTGCGCAAATTAGATTTCTTAAATTCTGATATTTAGTCATTGTTTATACGACTATTATGTAAATGTAAATTCTGCTATTTAGAATGCTTTTCTCTGGAGAAGTCGCGGCAATAATTAAGATATGATAGAGCGGAAGTATGACGATTATGTAAATTCTGGGGCCTGATTCTTTTTCTTAGTGTGAGCTTGGGGCAGGGATGTGTGCGCGATTGTGGCTTGTGGGTTAGCAGCTTAACATCAACTGACAAACAGTAGCACCACGGGCACCACCAACATCGACAGCAGCCGGCAGCAACGTCGGCAAATCCAATTAATTTTATTGCGCCTAAAACTTTAAGCGCAAGCGTCGAAGCACAGCCAACACTTCCAGCCAACACCCCCCTTCCCCCTCCTATACCCAATTCGAACACCCTTTACGGCCATGGTGTCATCTAATGGAAAGCGAGTCCTGTGCGTCGTCCTTTTGCCCGTCTGTGCCGTCAGTTCCGTTTCCGTTCGGACGAATGCCCGTCTATTTATTTGCAAATGCAACTTGTCTATTTTGACAGTTGTCGCTTGTATATGTCATGCCTGAAGCGGAGCAGAAGCAAAGTCAGGGAGCAGGGAGCAGGGAGCAGGAGTAAGGGGTGTGGTAGGAGGACGACGTCGTCGACATCGTCATCATTCAGTGAAGTGTAAAGTGTGAAAGCCTCTAACGAGGCATATTGCGATATTGGATTTTGTGTAAATTTATTTATGCTAATTAGTTTCAATTTGATTTAATTTGTGCTCAACAGCTCCAGTGTGTATGTATATATATATATATCTATATATCTATATATGTGTGGGGTGTGTGGGGTGTGTGGTGGTGGGTGTTGTGCTGGCATATGTGGGGAACTACAAAGCAAAGCTGACAATTAAAAGCACGTTAAAAACGCATTTAGCAAACTTCGGCTGCTGCGGCGGTCACTTGGCTGGGATCCGTTTAAGCCGAAAACGCCTAATGACAGCTGCATCAATCCTGTGTGCTAACAAAGCGTTGAAGAAATCACTTTACCAGCGGCGACGGAGACGATGACGATGACGATGACGACGACGACGGCGGCAGCTATAAAAACGAGCTACTTTGAGCTCTGAGAGATGAGACTTGAGAAATGACAGCCCAAAGGAGACGCCGCCAAAATCAACGAAATGACAACGAGACATGCAAACAAATGAAAAAAAAAATGATACCTGCTCTGAGTCCGACTTTGAGTCAACTACAACTTCAGCTTCAACTCCAGCGATCACTTCGACGAAAAGTCTAATTTGTTGATAATTTGCGACCGCCGCCGCTGACCGCCAACGATGCCCCACGGCCCCATGGCGAGCATGGCTGGCAGCTGAAGAGATCGGTGGGACAAGCGATACTTCCGCTACTCCATAAATGGAAATGGAAATGCTTCAGCAGTGGGTAGCAGCTCATGGAGCTGCATTTGAATGGAGCTGGAGTTGGTGCCACTTGGATTTATGATGCGCTGCGCCAACTGGCAATTTAAAGTCAATTTGGCCAAGAGGCGCGACTTCAACTAAATTGCAAACAATTTCTGTGTGTGGGGGCTTCTTGGGGGTGAGCTGTGAGTAGACATCACCTGCCACTGACGCCCCTATTAGAGGTCAGTTGAATGATGATAGAGGCCTTACGCGGTTTCGAAACTGGAACCAAACTGCAACTGCAACTGCAACTGCAACTGCGACTGCGACCTGCGACTGGTACTGGCTAAAAGGTGCTAACTTGCACTGTACAAAAGCGTTGTTTAATTAATTGTCTTTTAACAGCGGCTGGCGCAGTGGAATACAAAAGCGTAACAGAAAAAGAAGCATAGTCGATGGATGGATACTAAAAAGAGAGCAGTGCAAATAGCTATAAAGGAGAGAGAGTAAAGCTCGATAAGAAATTCGAGATCGATATAGAAAAATACTTAGTGTGCCAAGCTAAGAATACATTTGGGCACTTTCGAAATTAATTAAATCAGCATTTATATTGCGTGATGCCCGTGTGACCCATAAGTGGCTCCTCATATGTTCATTATGAATTTGAATTCCTGATCGACTGTAAACCCCTTCGTTAGCGAGTTGAGTGTTTTCACAACGAGCAGAGGCATCTAAATCAGAAAGCAGTCAAGGGAACAAAATTTCATAGCTATTTTCTATGTTTTTTTTTTCTCGAAAAACCCCAGCTTATTAAGATATATTTTTTGAATAATATAAAAGAAGGCTCTTTTATTTTAAGAAAATTGGCATTCTAAATATCGAAAATCTTTCTAAAAACCAAAACAACTTTTATGTTTTTAGGGTGATTTTCCTTTTAAGACGATTATTCAAAGTTCAATTGGATTTTTTTTTGTGTGTAGCATCGTTGGTATCTCATTAAGTTTATAAACGGGAAGGTATCAATAAAATAACCCAGCTCCTGTTATAGAAAGGTAATTAAAGTCAGCCTGCTAAGCTCGACGGGCGATGGCAAAAATGCCTTTTTCGCTGACACTTGGAGGTTAAGGTACAGTCAAAATTCAAACGATTAATATCAACAAGTGAGTAAATAAACCGGGTCTCCTACAATCGTAATCCCTACTTTGAGAATTTTTCTGAAGCAATTATTTAATTATGCATACAAGTTTATAGTTTTGAAAAGGTAATTCAATTACCATTAATATTGCATAAAACGTGCACAGGATTCATACAAAAGACTATCAGAATTAATAGTAGTTTGCGTTGTCTACTCGAAAGTGCGGTGAGTTCGAGTGCAAAAGCGAGGCTGTGGATTATGAATGGTAATCAATTAGAATAGAAAAGAATATCCACTATCTACAACATGAGAACACATGCCATTGGGTGGTACACGGATGACTCCCTTTCACAACATTTACGCAACTTGAAAATTGTGGAAGATGCTAAGAAGACCAGGAGCTTAATGACTTTGATAGCATTGGACAAAGACCGATGTCTAATTTATAAATGGAAGGCAGATGGAAATTAACAAAGAGAGATAATGGAACACTGAAACTGCACTTCGAAATGCAACTGATGTCCAAGGCAAGGCATCAAGTTGTCCCCTCCTCCTCCTCCAACCGTTTCCAGCTTTAATTGCTGTCATCAAAAATTGTGTCCATTTGGCAGACGTTTCTTTGATTTATGTGCACTTCACGCTTTGTCGCAATGATGTCGCTATGATGGTGACTGCCACGCCCCACGCCCCCTCCCATTCACAAGCACAGTGGCTAGGCATTATCCTGGACACGTGTGCGCACAAATTGATCCTTTATGAGCATTTTGCGGTTAATAATACTTCAAATGTTTCCCCTTTTTGCCCGGGTCAGGGTCTCAACCTCAACTGGCCAGGCTCATGAATCGCTGGATGCGTCAGGCAGGCACGTGCCGCCGCCCTCACTGAGCCGTTAAGTGTAAATGATAAGCCGGGAGAACTATAGAAATATATATACATTTATATATATATAGAGAGAGAGAGGGAGAGAGGGAGATGCTTGGAAGGTAGAGGCTACCTCATAAATATTTGGGGTTAAATGCGCGACGTCGACGGTGCCAGTAGGCAGCGCATTTGTTTTGTTAGTTTGTTTTTCAAAAATGTAACCAAAAAAAAAAAAAGAAAAATAAAAAAAATTGATGAAGGCAAAAAATTACATTCGGAATATGTTGGGTATGCCTTTTGGGAGTCTCTGCCTTGACATGTGACACCTTTTGTTGCACGCCTTTTGTTTGTTGTTGTCCGTAAAGCGCTTAAGAGCAGCGATCCTTTGGCATCCTTGTCGACTTTATGCCTGCGTGTCTGTATTAGTCTCTACGTGCGTGTGTGTGTGTGTGTGTGTGTGTGTGTATGTGTGTGTGTAAATAAATCCCAAATGCCACTTCACACTTAATTTGCTCATAATGCCCAGCGTAATCCGTCTACAACGCAAGGACAACCCCTGTTAATATCCTGGCAATTACACTGCCAACAACAATATTTTTGAAAATTGCATTAGAAACAGTACAACCACCACCACCACCACTTGGAACAACAACAATAACAACAACAACAGTGGCAGCCACCCGCCCCAGTCCTTGTCCAGATTTTCTGCTGCATTGGTCTTGGCCCGTAATCGGCATTGGATCTTATCAGCTCCTTCACATATGCTTGCCCCGGTTAATGCTTCTAATGTGACAAATTCATCCATTCCGCCGAGTTGATTTGAGTTTAGTTGAGTTGTCCTCTGCCGGCTCGGCGTTGTCCTTTTCAAGCGACGCTCAAATTCACATCGCTGATAAGACATAAACCCCGAACCCGAACCCGAACCCAAACCGAACCGAAGCGAAAAAAAAACACAAAGTGGCAAATCCCAGTCCAATCCCCATTGCTTCTCTGTCCGCCGATTGCTTTCATAATTTGTTCGTGCGTTTTATTTATTATTTCCTATATAAGTAGTGGTATATCCATATATATATTTTTTCCGCATTTTAATCTCCCGCTCCTGTACAAATTGCTGAGATCTTTGGACTGCGATTGAAAATGGCAACAAATGTTTTAATTTTCAATACAAGGCGTTTGGATTAAATGCCGAACGGGGAATTCGAACTGTTTCGACTCGGTACTGTAACAGTTAACAAAAAAGAAAAACATCAAGATAACTTTTGAAATAATACTCAAATGTCATGTTTGAAATTTTTGTTGTATCTCTATTCGAAATCTTTTAATATTACTTAATTTAGGTTTCACGAGTAGTTTTAGCAGATGCATTCAAATAAAGTCAACCCAATTGTAATAATACTATTTATTAAATGGAAAGGGAAAATAAAAAAATAATACATTTTATTTAGACAACCCAATGTCAACAATGATAAATTACCTTACTAATTAATCTAACAATAATCATACATAAGACATTCAAGTAAAAACAGAGCAATAATATAATTTTTTTAATTAGTTAAAAACGTCAAAGCTGCGAGTGTCATTCCCTAGCCATATTAGATTAGAGATTTACACTGCATATGTGTACTAAATGATATTAATAAAAATAATTTTAAAATTAGATAAAGATGTGAAATCAATAATACTATCATAGATAATTAAGTTAGCGTGTGTTACTAAACATGTTGATGATCGATATTAACTGTGAAAAAAGAGACGATCTACTATATTGAAAATAACAATTTATTTAAATGCATTTCAGTTGTAAGTTGTTGTATTTAATTCTGACATATTTAATAAAACAGCTCCAATGGCAGACTGAAGAAATGATTAACTATCAAGTCCTGTGTCTTGTGCCTAGTGCCGTGTGCTATGCGAAACTATGCAAAGCCTGAGCAGATATCGGAGAGTGTAGTGTGCAGCTTTGGCGAATTTGCATAAATATAACGGGGGAACTGCATATAAATCTTTTATATGCTTTCTATTTAACTTTTACTAAAGACTTCCGACACATTTCAGAGCCGACGACTATGGCGAATACGGTGCTCAATTTACCCCCTGGTAGCTGAACCGTCCAAAAGGAATGTGCTCAAGGGGACCACACTGAGTAGAGAGGGGTAGGGGGTGGGCATAAGTTTGACGATGCACCTGCCTGCAGCTACTTTCAACACCTACACACCGTCACCCGGTTCACTTGCGTGGCATGGGGCTGAAGTCCAGTCCAGTCCAGTCCAGATTTGGGTTTGGGGAGGGTGCGATGGCGTGACTGGCGTCCATTTGGACGGCGCCTGAAGTGGCCAGCGTCTGCGGCATTGTCTGTGCTGTGCTGTTGCAGTTGCATTTGATGTGGCTGTTGCTGTTGCTATTGCCGTTCCCATTGCTGCCACGAGGCTTGTAACTTATCTAAATGCACACAATTATTGAATATAATCGCTGTAGAAAACAAACACATGAAATTTGCATGTGCCGCCCCTTAAGCGTTGCTGCGCTTCATTCACCACACACTCATGGTATGTATGTTTTGTATTTGAATGTGCCACAAGCTGCCCTCAAATGCGAAACTCAAATACTCTCACCATTATCAAACTAGTTTTTATTTACCTAGCTTAACGGGATTATGCCTTAACTAGATATTGCCAAAAAGTGGCAAAAGTGGGTTAACTAAGCTAAAGAATTGTAATTGTCAAATAAAACAATTTGAACAAATTAGTATTAGAAGGCAAACTTTGCGCTTCATGGCGGCAATTAAGCGCAATTTCCGCTTATTGCCAAATGTGTTCATTATGACAAATGCACAAAAAACGTTCAACTTATTAATATGTACAAATGTACATAGATAATATGTGCAATATGTGACAACTAATAAAGGGGAGGTGTGCGATTAAAACTCTCTTTCGCTCTCTCTCTCTCTTGCTCAGTTGCTGCTCTCTCTCTCTCTTTCTCTCTCTCTCTGTCTCTCGCCCATTTGTTACAAGATGCATCAGCTAGCGACACATTGAAAACTATCATTAATAATGCCGCCCATTTGACACGCCCAACACCTCTGCTGCCGCTACTCCCCTGATAAGTAGCATATGGCAAGTGTCAGCGGAAATGCAATCGAAACAGAAAAAAGGCGAGCAAAATTAAATGCGAATTAAAAATTTATTTGTTCCTACAATAAACTATTTAATAAATTGTTTTTTTCTTCTTCTTTTTTCCTGTTTTCTATATATATATCTTCTTTGGCTTTATATTGCTAGTATTATTTTTATTTATTTTTTGTTGATTGAACGGTTAATTTGACTGCATGTCGGGCAGAGTAAGAAGCAACACGGCATGGTCAGTGTGGAGTTTGTTCTTCCGTTTGCAATTTTGTGGCTCTCTGCTCGCAAGGATAGGAATCCCGAATCATGGGCGTTGTTCCGGTTCGCTCGTTCAACCCACAAAATTTGGCAACGTACTCGAATTCCCTGCATTTACCGGGTAAATGCTTTCCGATTAGAATGTAGAGCATGTGCCGCATAAGCAAAATTACGCTTGATTCCATAAAATAACAAGAGAGAACGTTGCAGTCTAACGGAACCGACTGCGAAATGCTTTGATACCAAAAGTAATACCAGCTGATAACAGGTAGCAAGGAACATGGTGGCTGCTGCCAAGAAATACTGTTCAAGTTTGCCTTTCAAATTGCGATAGATATAAGTTAGTAACATTCCTTTGAAGTTTGCTAACTGTAGCACTTAAATTACGGGAGATTTGAGATTTTGAAAAGGTTGGGTGGGCGTGAACGAAAAATTTAGAAGAGAAGGTTTCTGGTATTCTTCTTTGGGCGAGGTCGAAAAAAATGTCCGGACTTTTTAAGGGTGTTACTAGCAATATACCTTTCAAATTTGGTCACTCTATCTTTAAAATTGTGTGAGATATGTGGCCCTATTGATTTACATTAGCAGGTGTATCTGTTTAGGGAGGCAGAGTGGGCGTGGCCTTCCGATTTCTCATCGATCTCTTACCAGTAATATATTTTTAAAATTGAATGACTCTAGCTAACAAACTGCGGACGATATGCGCATTTCAGAATTCTAGTGCCGAAGTTCCTGGGGGTGGCGAAGGTGGGCGTGGCATATGCCGATCTTTGAAGGACATTGCCAACAACCTGCCAACCTAATTTGCTGACTTTAGCCTTTACTTTTACTTCATGTCTGACGCCGGCCCAGACCAGTGTATTTTCAAAGCTTCAAGTCTCTATCGCACATTGCATAAATGATACACTCGGCATCAAAGTATAAAAAGCAAATAGACACTTTGCTGATCGATTTAATGAAGGAAAAAAACTGTAAACTTTTCCAATAAATGATTGTTTGTATTCAACATTCAATTGTTTCATTGTTAAGACTTCAACACTTTAAGAAAACATGACTTTGTCAAAACTGAGTCGATTTGCAGTCGCGAGATTATGAAGATTAGCTGCATATCGAAATTGTTGACATGTTGGATTTCCCAGTGCATACACTTAAAAAAATATTGGCCTTTGACGATGTATATTTGAGTTGGGCACATTCTCATCATTCCCATTCTGTTTCTGTTTTGGTTTTAAGCGCCAGCCGTGTGTGTAGTAGGCAATTATATTGGGCCTTGGAGGCTGAGGGGCGGTGTGGGGAAGCGGTGCAGGTGGGTGGAGGTGGGTGTAGGGCTTAGGGTGGGTGTACAACAGCATCAGATACTTTGACAGACTGCGGTTTGTTTTTGCTGATTTCCATGCAAATTGATGTTACAGCACAGTAAGCAGCCAATACGAGCATTTCAGCTTCATTTCATAAATGCGCCAGGCGAATTCCCCAATCAGCGTCGCAATTCCCGGAGGGGCGGGGGTGCTGGGCGCCCATCTATCCATCAGATGACAAAGTTTGCATATCAAACGAACGCCACACATATATATGTGTGTATGTGTGTATCTGATATCGAAAACAAATACGCTGATAAGCTTCTCTCTCTCTCTCTCTCTCTGGCCCCACAATATCCGCAATATTCTCGTTTATTTTAGTTCGCACCTTTAATTTATGCATGAAATTTACCCAATTACGTAGCATTTGTTTTCCCCACATTTGGTCAGGACCAATACATTCTGATTACTCGAGTTACTTTGGACGATTCTGTTTATAATTGCTGCCGTAATCAAAAATATATTTTATAATTATGATTATATGCTCAGAGTGAAGACAACAGCAGAATACGTTTATTATATTTTATATTTTAAGGAATGGTAATCATCTTAACATTTTTAATAATAATATAATTATAATATTAGTAATAATAAGTAAATTATTATTACAACATGTTTAATCAATTCATATATTTGGAACTTTGGGACTTTGTGCCAGAATAAAGAAAATATCCAAGTTATTCTTTTGCCAACTACAAAAAATATCCCCTTATTAACAAAAGCTGTCATAATATTCTAAGAAAAGTCTTTATTTATTTCATTTTAGATTTGTTTTTAATTTGTTAATTTAGTTTAAATTATTCATTATATTTTAATTTTGTATTTAATCATTAATTCCCAATTTTATATCATATAATATGTTAATTGAGTCTAGATTATTTTTTCTATTTTAAATTCACATTTGATTATATCCATTCAAAACAGATACTAACAAATTAACTCAGCTAATAGAGCATGTGAATATTATAATACCTGACGCATCAGACCCACTTAAGATTAAAAATGATTAATAATTAATAAATTAACTGGTGGATAAATCAATAATAAGTATGTATGCGCAAATTTGTATCTTTGAAGCCATCGATTTTGTTTGGGTGACAAAGTAGACCGGATAGAGTTTTTATATATTTAATTGTGTGTGTTTTTCGAATGTGCTGTTGATCAACACTGGTTGCACTTAGCCAGCTCTTTGGACAGGCACTTTCGCCAATTGCTGGTACTATTGCAGTAATTAGCAACATTTGGCTACCGACAACGCTCATGTTTAATTGAGCATGCAGCGGCAGAGGGGAAGAGGGGAACAGAGAGGGCATATCCATGGTGCAGGTTTTGTGTCATTTGTCTTTAATGAACGGTTGCCCAACTCCCCCCTGCGGGCATTGTAGCATTGTTATTGCTATTATTGCTGCTGTTCTCGGCCGTTGCATTTATTGTCCTACCAAGCGTCGCTTTTGTTTTAAACCAACATTAACATTGCGGCCAATTTGTCGACGAAGGCGCAAAACAGAGAAACGCTCGAGTCTCCACCCTCTCCCCTCTCCCTCTCTCTCTCTCTCTCTCTCTCTCTCTTTCGCTCTCTCTCTTTCGCTCTCTCTCTCTCTCTCCTGTGTGTGTGCTACCAAGAAGCGTGCAGCAGAAAAGTTTTGGTTAGGGCAACAGCGCTGGCTCAGACGGCCATACCGACTGGCCTAATGCCCTGCTAAATACTCGCAAGGCCATGACTAAAATTTTTAATAAATCGGTTTGAATTACATTGCTTATAACATGCTTATTTTGTAGCACCATTTAGTAAATTTGTATTCAAAATAATATTTATATTTAATAATTAATTCTATGTGGCGTGCAACAACAAATTAATGCACCTCTTTTGGAATTTCAATTTAACAAAAAATGTCTCAAATTTCCCAATCTTGCATATTCGATTTAAATTGCATTTTTTATTTTTACATTTATTTATTTGGTATTCATTAATAATAAAACTGTAATTTGTGAACCATTATGTTTCGTTTTTTTTTTTTTTCTTTATTTTTTCTTTAAATTCAATATGCTCTTGTGGAGCATAAGCTGTTGAGCTTGTGAGCTTGTCAGGTGTCCTTAGCTAAACTGAAAGGCTTGCCTTGGCGTGGCCTGCAGCGCTGAGTTGCATGTTGGCACCGTTGCACGCAACGCAATGCAGCCTGGCCAAAAGCTGACTGGACATGGTCATAACTGTAGCAGTGGCAGTGGCAGTTGCAGCTAGTGCAGTTATAGCCAACTGGCCAACTGGCAAACTGGCAAACTGGCAAACTGGCCAACTAGTCGCTGGTGTTATTCAATATGCGAGACGTTCGCTTCTGCTTCTGCTTCTGGCCCAATAAATGCACTAATTGCGGTTAAATGCATTTTACATGCAATTTTTATCATTAGGGGTTGGCCCGCACATCGTCATCATTATCGTCCTTATTCTCGTCCTCGATCTTATTCTAGCCCTCTCCATTCTTTCTCCTTCTTTTCGGTTTCGAAAAAATTGTGTTTATATTTCTATCATATTTATTTAGACAAAAAAATGTTTGGATTGAATTACATTTATATTACAAATACAACGAGCACGTTTATTCTAATTAAAAAAAAAAAATAGTTTAAACAACAAAAAAAATGCAATTTCTACAAAAAAGTATTTTTTTGTTTCGTTTGCGATAATACATGTTGTGGTTAGCTTTACACTGTTGTTGTTCTCATTATTTAATTATATTTAATTGTTTGGCAGCTAAGTTTTACAACATTTAAATAAATATTAATACATCGTATATCTTAAAGCTAACCTCAAAAAAAAAATTGATTTATATATATATCTTTTGTTAGTTATTTTATTGAATAAATTACTAGAAGCAAAAAAATAAATAAAGACACACACACACACACTCGCACACACATGTATATACATTCCCCCCCTCCCCCCTCCCATACACACACACATACACGCTCGCCCAGCTTGCCATTTTGTGTTTTGGAAACAAATGCTTGAAAATGGCTTGATTTGTTTTTGCTTTTGCTTTGTTTTTATTTATTATTTAACTTTTTACACCTGCAGCTGATCCTCATCATCGGACTGCGCCTGAGAGCTGTCCACGGATCGGCCTGGTGGACTGCCCGGATTCAATGTCGGACTGGGCGTCGACGGCGGATGGCCCGGACTGGCTGCCGACGGACGAGCTGGTGAACCGGTCACCAGCGGCTGTGGCTTATGTATGATGCCCATGCCAGCAGTTGGCGCCGTTGACGGTGGCGGGCCTACTGCACCACCACCACCACCACCACCACCGCCAGCACCATTGGCTGCCGCTGCGGCCGCCGCTGCGCTCTGATAGTAGCTGCTTAGCGAGGATAGCGAACTGGAGGCGGATAGATGGGAAAAGGGCGCGGCGGCTGCGCCCATCGGACCAACGCTGACGCTCGGCACGCCCGCATAAAGATTGTAGGGTAATGGCTTCTGCATCGCGGCTGCCGCCGCCGCCTGCCGATAGTAGATATCGATGCTCGAGTGCGAAGGTCCGCCATGAGCAGCAGCAGCTGCTGCGACGCCAGCGCCAGCAGCAGCCGCATACGGCCATGCGCCCAAATACGGAGATCCACCGTACAGACGTTGAAACGCCGCAAAATTGCCCGCTTCGGCCAGCAGCTCGAGACCCACGGCAGTTTGTCGCTTCCACTTAGTTCTGCAGGAGAAAAATGCGAAAAGTTCGATTGTCAATAAGAAAATGTGCCAATTCTATTCTACACAATTGCTGGCAAATTCATTATTTCCATAACTTAAGCATAGTTCTGGCAATAAACAATAAGTAAAACCACAGCTGGAGTAAGCCAAATATCCCCATTACAGCAATGTCATATTTATTTATATATATACTTTTTCTAGTTTGCTTATGCCAATTTATTATAATCCTTCAACAACCCTTAGTATGTAAATAAATATTTATATTGTACCCACTCAACTGGTCTTTCTAGAAATTACTTATAATTGTAAGTGGATCTTTCGATTGGCATGTGATTATGATTGATTATGATTCTGACTCACCTTCGATTTTGATACCAGGTCTTCACCTGGCAATCGCTCAGTTCGAGCTTGTGCGCCAGTTCCTGTCGCTCCTGGACGCTGAGATACTTCTGCCGCTCGAAGGACTTCTCGAGTGTCTGCAGCTGGTGATCGGTGAAGGCGGTGCGCGCCTTGCGCTGCTTCTTGCTCAGCCCGCTCATGTCGTTGGTGGAGCCGCTCTTGATGCTGTTGCCGTCATCATCCTTGCCACCTACAAAAAAGGGAAAGAAATAAACAATCAAGAGCGTAAGTAAGCTGTGCTAAGGTAAATTGAATCAAATATTTTAATGCTATATTGTTATATGTTAAGCTGCAAACGATTCTAACTGTATCTGCGAAAGCTGCCACAATTTGCATAGCTAAATCAGTCGATCAACTCGGCAGCAGCTAAGAGATAACAGTTAACACATCACAGTTTAGGCCCGTTTCCGTTCTCAACGCATTCTCTTCTTGGCCATTCTCTGCTCAGCCTGCAACATGTCTAAACTTGGCTGCGTTGCTCATACCTTCTGGCCCTTTCGCATTAGCCATTTCCACCCCTGTCTGGTTTGTTGCCTACCCGTTTTCCATTTAGTTCATACAATTTATGTAAATTTGTCTGATTGCGGTTAGGTGATAAGCGTCTGGGCTCTGTCCAGGGCCAAGTCCAGGGCCACTTTTTGCCAAGCCAGAACACGAGCTCACTAGCGTTAAATTAGTTAAAAAGCGCGAATTTACCGCGTACGCGTTTAGGCCAAAGTAAACTTTAAATTGGATAAAAAAAACTTTGCAAAACTGTTTACTAAACGCGCCTCGCTCACCAGGCAACTAGAAAAATGTTAACTGCTGCCCTTAAGCTCGCAACTGAACAAAAGAAATAAGCGAGAAAAAAAACAAGATGCTGCTCGCAATTACCAAGTTTCATTTTTGAAAACAGAATTGCAGTGAAGTCACATTAACAGAAAAAAAATAAGAGGCAGATGCTTAAGAGAGCCGCAACTTTCGCTGCTGGCAGGCAAATCACATTGGACAGCAAGTTGCCTACACTTTATCTCTCTTCCTCTCTCTCTCTCTCCTCCCTCTCTCTCTTTCGCTGTCTGTCTCTCTTTGTGGTCGTCAGAGCTGGCTGGGCGTTGAGCCCAATGCCTCTGGGCCAACAAGACTCGACTACCGTTTATAAAATTGCAATTGCACACAGGAAATTGCTGTAATAAATGGTTGACGAGAGTTGAAGATTCATCTGGCACGCAAAAACGCACACACACACACATTGATCTGGGTTTTAATGCATTTTTTTTCAAACATTTACCAGCAGAGAGAAATAGAAGGAACAGCAGAAGATACAACCGTTTATTAGTTATGTGTGGCAAGCAGCAACAAAAACAAAAAAATAAAAAATAGAAATGACAAAAACCAAAAAAAAAACACCAAAATTATATGTGTAAGTTGCATTTGGACTTCACCCTACCGCCGCCAACCAACAAGCAGCCACGCCCCCAAACTGTGCCATTATTCTTTGCAGCTGTGGTTGTTGTTGTTGTTGTTGTTGTTGTTAACTGTTTAAACAATTTTGCTGGCAGACAAATGCACATTTAGGAAATGGAGAATGCACCAGCAAAGAGGCAAAAAGCACTGGCAAAAGCAAACAAAGCGTGAAAATGCAATTTTTCAGCTGTATCCAAAAGTCGCCCCCGCCTATATGCCCTCCCGGCGTCCCACAACACCTCCGACAATAACTAGAATATGGCATGCTCATGGCAATTTTTACAGTTTGTTTTGCAAAGCGGCTGCGTCCACACAAACAAAAGACTCTGGCAACGAACTTGGGACATTCACTCAGACAGCCAGACAGCTGCACGGATAGATAAAGAGAGGGAGAGAGAGAAGCAGACACATATACACATAGAAAGAGAGAGAGAGAGAGAGAGATATAGAGAGAGAGAGAGCGAGAGAGGGTGGTGATTTGAAATGCGATTGGTTATCGCTGTGCCGATATTATCATCCCGTATGTCATGGTAAATGCTTTCGCATTGAAATCAAGTACAAAATCAATTAATATTCATTTCATAAGCGCCTAGTTTATACAGTCGTTTAATACACATGTGTACAGATCTCATTAATGTTTGTATATATGCCCAAGCGGAAAAGACTTTAAAGTCGAAAGTGAACAAGTTCTTAGCGGTCAAAAAGCTTAAGTTGTTATTATACAACCTTTAATAAATTCCATAAATGCATGCATTCATCGTACCCTCAATTAAGTGCTCAGTATTCCCGATTACCATAATGTACATTTAAGCAATCGCATTAAAATTACTTGGCTTATTGAAAAGTTTAATTTATTGGCAACCGATTCGCAGTGGCTTTGACTGCCTTTTTGCTTATTAGACGTTAACTGAAGTTATTAATTGAGTTATATGTCAAAAGCTGTTATATTTTAACTGTTATGTCATAGTACATGCACAATATCAGTTAGTAACTAATGATCAGCGTTTACTTATAATATAAATCAATTTCTGTTCTTGCCGTTCACTAATTCGAAACGCATTTGTCGTCTCTTTGAATAGTGATCTAATCAGCTCTCGGGCATGACAAGACTTTCAGTTGCAATTACTTTGAAATGCCTCATTATATATAGATATATATGTAGATATAGATATAGATGGGGAAACAAACTCAATTATCAATTATCAATTATCACTAACTAACTTTAGCAGTCAATTGCCTTCAACTGCAACATCCTCAAAACGTTTTTTCCAATTTTCTCTCTCTCTCTCTCTCTCTGCATTTTTTGTTGTTGTTCTCTCAATGCTGATCTATCTGTGGATTTCTCTGGCACCCATTCCCCCCAAAATAATACAGAAGCTCACCTCACCATTACTACAAACGCTGTGATCATCCATGTGACCGCCTCCGCCTCCTCCACCTCCACCGCCACCACCACCTCCGCTGCCCGCCTCATCGCTGTCACAGTCCTCGTTCTCCTCGTGATAGTCGCTGCTATCATCAAGATCAGCCGACGGCGTCGGCGCTTCACCGGCTCCAGTTGCTGCTGCCACTGCCGCCGCTGCTGCCGCTGCGGCTGCTGCTGCTGCATTGTTTCGCGCCGCTGCTGCTGCGGCGGCTGCTGCATAATGCTGTTGCATTGCCGCTGCATAATGTGCCACGCTTAGGCCATTGGTGGCCAGCTGTGCGGTGCTTCCAAAATGGGTCAGTTTGGTGTGCGGAAGTGAATGCGTATGCTGATGTGGATGCGGATGCGGATGTGGATGCGGATGTGTATGTGACTGCTGGTGGTGGACATGGATCGCATGTGGGTGCGCCTGATGCGCCAACTGATGTGGTGGCGGCGGTGGTGCAAGTCCCAAAACTGAACTAGGCGGCGTTGTTGGCTCCGATTCCGTTTCCAAATGCTCGCCATTATTGTTGTTATTATTGTTATTATTATTGATATTATTATTATTGTTGTTGCTGTGGTTGTTATTAGTAGTAGTATTGTTGTTGTTGTTCTGATGTTGCTTGTAAAATGCCGCAGCGCTGGCGGCTGCCGCACTGCCCGCAAGAATATCATTGATCATGAAACGGGAACGATTTGGCTTCAGATTCGATGAGCTGGACATGGACATGTTGACCGGCGGCGGCTGCTGCTGCTGCTGCTGCTGCTGCAGCGGATACAGATGATGATGATGATGGTGGTGGTGCGAGTGGGGCGAATGATGATTATGATGTGGCGACGGCTCGCTGTTCGCTGTTGTTGTCGGCAGCGTTTGGGTTAAAATGCTCATTGAGTCTTTCATTGCCAGCAACGGCTGCAAAATGGTTTGTTTCGTTTTTTCGCTTTCTGTTTCTCAGTTTGAATTCACTCTCGCACTCGCGTCACTTCACAGATTCACACAGTTGCAACAAAGAAAAAAAGATGAGAATAAACCAAGTGTTTCACACTGTCTTCGTTCGTTGTCAGCTTTGAATTTGAAGTTCGACTTTTTGAAAGATCTGCAGAGCTTCAACGTTTTTTGCCTGCGCTGTGGACGTCGTCGCGCAGTGGCTGCCAAAACGAGACTAAACGCACCTGCAGCGCTCTTGCCGCACAAAACTCACACAGTCACTCGCAGTCGCAGCGGCGGCAGCAAATTTTTTGCCACTTTGTCATAGGTGGTGGTTTGTTGCTTGTTGTTGTTATTGTTGCTGCTGCTACCGCTGGTGGCGGTGGTGGTGGTGGTGGTGGTTTAGCGCGCAAGCGAGAACGCTGCGAATTGTACTCGACTCCGACTGCGCTGCCTCTCTCACAGCATCTCGCACTCACTCTCTCTGTCTCTCTCTCTCTCACACACATACACACACACCCTCTGTGGTGTTGCTGTTGTCCGCGTGCTGTCGCTGTTCCACTCTTGCTATCCCGCTCGTGCACAGCGCCATGTTGGTGGGCAACGCGAACTCAACATGCGCTCAGTTCATGTGTGTGGTGAGTTTCCCGTCCAGTTTTTATAGCAACTTTGTTAAGAGAGAGAGAGAGAGAGAGAGAGAGAGAGAGAGCGCTGAGAGAAAACTGCTCGCAGGCAGCAGTCAAGCGAATGTCGGTCAAAAACACAGGCACAGGCGAGGCAAAGGGCCAAGGAACGCGTCTCTTTCTCGCTTTTTGTTGTTCTTTTGTTGTCGTTTTTGTAATTCGCTTCTTGCAAGTGGGCAGCGCAGAGCACCGAGCAAGTTGGCAGCGCCTTGGGGCTCCACAAAATGGCGCTTATGATACTGCGGCAAAAGGATCAATTATCGGCAGTCCACAGATTTTGCATCTTGAGTGAAAAAAATAATTTACTAATATCTGGTGCCGATTACAAATTTAATTTGATTTTTCTCTCTTCTAATGCTCCAATTGAACTGCATTTTGCTCCAACTAAAATACATTTTCGTTATGGGCAATGTTTTATATCTGACTCTAAGTAATGACAAAAAACTACCTCACAAGAAAGGAAAGTAAAGTATGAAAATTAATTGAAGTACTACAATTTCTGCAATTTCTCATTTCAGACTTACTCACTTCTATGAAAATGTTTTAATATCAAAATATCAGAAAAGTATCCATTTCCTTATACAATTATAATTAAATTGTGGAGAGCCCATTAGGGACTCGTGGAGTAAATAGGTTTGTTAAAATTGAACAATAAAAATAAATTGGCATTAGCTACAAAAAAAGTGTGTATTTAAACCTATGTGTCGAATAAATGTTTATATAATTTTAATTTACGCAATTTTGCAATTTTCTTATCCAGATCTCTATACTGAATTTATGTTGTTTATTTGCTAATTGATTAAGTTTTGTGCATTTTGTTCATTATATACCATTAACATATAACATTGACAATTCAACGTGTGACTTTGGAGCGATAAATGATTACTAATTTGTTTGGTTTTCTTTTTAGATGTGTGTCACAAAAATTTCCAATTCAAAGTTTCCTTCAAGAAGAATAATAATTGTTTTTTCTCACTTAACATCATCTCTAAATATTAATGATCCTTAAAAAAAAACTGGTTACTTTTGTATATCAAATATTGCAAAAATTCAAAGATGCTGTGAATACTTAATTCGATTGTGATCTTGGCGCAATAGATGGAATACCTACAGTACGTAAATAAGTTCAAATGTTGGCTGACAAATAGCTACTTCTCCCTCGCACACACACACACACACACATACACTCTAGTTGACCAGTTGGCAGCTTCTGTTGTCTGCTTGTGGTTCAAGTGGCTGAGCATGGGCGCCAATTAAAATTTCACGCCAATAGCTCAGCCTCAGAGACGCACAAAACTGTGGCCACATGTTGCCCCCGGAGCAGCATTAGCCCAGTACACTAATTACTTCTCACAGCGGATGTGTACCAGTTCCGAGCTCAAGCCGAAAAACCCGAGAAAAAAAAAACAGAAAACAGAAAAAATGCAATTTGTCGAGCGGCAAACGTTTGATTGATATTGATTCGGACTGGGAAATTGGAATTGGAATTGTGCTCAGGTCAGGTCATTAGTCGTTTGTTAGTGCGGTTAGTGGCAAAAGGCGCAACGAAATTAGAGCAGCCAACTGACAGGAGGACAGGACGACAGTTCGACAGGATAGCACAGGATACTGGCAACTGGGAACTGGAACGCATGCGCGCACTTCAATTGCGGGATAGCGCATTTAAAATAATTAGTCTCAATGCACACAAAAATTACTTTGTGACTGACTGAATGACTGACTGATGGACTGACTGATGGACTGACTGGCTGCTCATTCATTCTGGTGCTCATCCCGGCTGATGACGGTTATTGCATTTAAATGCATATAATTGCCAGCGGCAGGCAAAATTATCCTGCGGTCGCCTCCTTCTGCCTGCTGCGGTCGAATTCCAATTGAATGCTTAAAATAATTGTACAAACATATATATAGTTTTGTATAAAAGTCACCAACCGCAATGCGCAATGCGCAGTTGCCAGTTGTCTGTTGTCTGTTTGTCTGTCTGTCTGTCTGTCTGGCTGGCTGTCATCCCCGCACCCTCCTCCTCACACCCGCTCCCCAGATCCTCACCCTGTTGCTATTGGTGTGCAAACTGGATACTTGCCAGTTTTTCTGGTCGTAATTTTGTGCATTCGCAAGCGCAGCCACAGGAAGGCTATGCCATCGTCTCTAACCGAGCAAACCCCCTGCTACCCTCCCCCTCATTGTCCACAGTCTTCTGCGAATTTTGTTGCTGCTGGCAGCCGTCTGACTTGGTAACTTGGCTATCTAACTATCTAATTAGCGTGTTTGTTTGCCAGTTAATGTTCACTAATTTATTGACTCTACTGCCTTATCAATGTGTTTGCTCTGCTGTTAACAACATCCGCAACACAGGCGGCCAACCAACCAACAAACCAACCAGCCAACCAACCAGCCAGTCAGTCAGTTAGTCAGCCAACCAGGCGAGTAGATGCCCCTCCCTCCTACCCAAAAATAAAGAAAAAGCCCACCAACTACCCAGATAAGACAGAGTCAAAGCGAGCAATATATATATATATATATACTCGTATATATGTATATATATATATATATATATATATATAGAGAGAGAGAGAGAGAAATAATCTGCGTTGCCGGCGGTCTTTCTGAATTGTGGCTTGTGCCTCAGAGACTCCTGTGGCGCCGATCTTCGAGCTCAAGGATTTCAGCATCAGTTTATTGACACCCTATGAATGAGCATGCAATATATTTTGTTTACAATTTATAGAACATTTATAAATAACAAATAAACTGGCTCGATGTTGAAATCCTGCGCCAAGCGATTCAGAGTATTCTATTTTGTATCCCAAAGCAGCTTCGGAAGACAAACACATAAAAAGAAAACACGACAAATAAGTGAAGTTCAGGGAGAAACATAAAAAGCTTTATTTTAAATATATAAATAATATTATATATACATTATTTTGATTGGGGACTGTATATATTGTGCTTCCTTCAGAGCCTATAGCTAATCGAGAAATCCTCTGGAAATCTATAAGTGATATGCTGCTATTTATGTGCAGGCTATAACCCAGAGGGTTATGTGCAGACTCATAAAATACTACTTATCAAGATGTAGATGTTTATGGGACAATCTTAAGTGTTGATTCACTCTTTAGTCGCAACTTTAAATGTGGAAGATTCAGTCAAATATTTGAGTTTCTTCTGATTTCATTACAATCGTCTAATGGTCATTTGGATGGCAAATAAATGCAGAGACTGCAAACTCGTTAGCTAATCTAAATTTGTAAAGCTCCACAGATCGCTAGAGATCTATATATAACTAGATGGATTTCCAACATGTTGTCCACATAAAGCATAAAGCATAGCAGCTGGGCAACTGAGTGATTTAACTACCAACTATCTACCCCTATTTCTCACCGTCCCTAGCCATCCCTTTACCTCTTTATTGCCTTGCTCGATATATCTGTCCTTATCGCTGTGGATGTGGCTGCATATCGCTCAGTTTCATTGAGAATCTTAATCGGCATCTTTGATATTATAATGTTCGTGTTACTGCGTGGACAAACGTAATAAAATAACTGATCTTTGTCGCTGATAAGTTAATTTACTTTTAATGTGTTGCCCTTCGAAGACGACAACGACAACGCCGACGACGACGACGACGACGGTCCATTGGGATGCGACGGTGTGACAGTCGCGACGTGGGGGTAAATGGGTTTTGTAGGTGACAACGGGTCTGCCGAATAAAACAGACTCCAAGAACGCCGAACTGGGCAGCGCGTGTGCCGTCGCGACGTCAACTGATTTGTCAACAACAATGGACAAGGGGCCAACAAAGGTGGCTCCAATTTATCGCTGCTCCAGATCAGCCAGCACGCCAACAACAACAACAACAACAAAATGAACTGAGATAAAGGACAGCTGAAGCCCAAAAAAAAAAAAAAAAAACTGCACGCTGAGAAACCAGCATAAAATTCCAGCTTAAAAAAATAATTATTAACTAAGGCATCAACTTAAAATCAGAAGAAATCAAGTTCTTAATTCTAAGCCAATCGAAATTAAATTCTTGAATTGAACATTGCGTCTTTGATAGTGTTTCCTTGTGTTTTTTTTAAAATTGTTTTTTGTTTTTTTTTTTAACTTAGCCGGTTTTCAATAGCAAGTAGAAGATTATCTATTTTTTCTCAGTGTACTATGGCAAACAAAAATGAAAAGCGATCTTCGGTGTGATCGGATATTTAATACCCTAGCAGGCATAGTTATTCAACGACTTATCAAATATGTTATTAAACATAAAGTGATTTAACTTTTTTAAGACATAATATATAATCTGCTGGCTGTGGTTCCTTTTAATCGTATCCTAGATCTTAGTTATACTGTATTATTAATGATATACGATCAGATCAGCTCTGATTTGTTTGTTAGCTGTTAGGCTTAGCACTCATCAGCTCAACATTATTTCTCCATCCTCCCGTCAAGAATATACATAATATCCTTCTCAAATCCGTTACATACGTCATTAAAATATCAGAATACCCATTGAAAGCGTATGCATATGAATAAATAAAGGATGCTCCATTGAACGGCGCTCGTTTAAATTGATGTCGTTTGATGCTTGGCTCTTAGGAGTGGTTGTTGTTGTTGTTGTTGTGTCTGTTGTTGGTATTGTTGTTGTTTGTGCTGGCCACTAAATGGCCGCAATTTAAATTTTTAGTGCCCGCGCCAGCCTATAAATTCTACGCATCTAGCTGAGGAACTGAACTGCCGGCTACGAAACTGATTTTGGCACCTGTGCAAACATTTTATGGTCACAAAGAGTTGCTGAGTTGCCAACTTGGCTGAGATGCTGAGAGGTTCACAAAAGGCCACAATGGACACCTTCTCGTGCTGCTGTTAACTTGGTCGGCAACCGGCACTGTTCATTTCACATGCAGCTTGTCACTTGTCCACTACCATTTGTGGTTGGTTAGCTTGGCCATGTTAGGGTGTTTGTCAAGTCGTTGCCAGCTGCATTTCTCGTAGTCTGTAGTCGTTAGTCATTAAGTTGCTGTGTTGCTGTGTTGCTGGGCTGCTCTTATCGGCCAGGTTGGGCAAATTTTTAGTCGCCCATAAAACATTTCAAATTTTGTCTTGTGCTCCTCCTCAGTGCCTGCCGTTGTTCCAGTTCCAGTTCCAGTTTTGATTTCAGTTACCACTTGCCATAAATTTAAAGTGATAATTGTGCCGCAGACTTATCAACGAATTCTTAATGTCAATATCTATCATCCGCCTATGCATACTCGATAATTAATCGCAATCGATAAATTATCAAACCAGAATTGTGTTCAGCCAGCTAATTTTAGATATAAATACAAATTAGTACCTGTTGTTTTAAATTGCTCAGTGATGTTAGTAATCGAAAAGTAATCAAACCATGCAGATACTAACACCTATCGAATATTTTGTATGCCTAAATGCTTCAGTTCTAAATGCCATGCACGGATCTCATACTGATTGTATAATAATAAATTTAAATGTAGAGTGAAACCGAACTGTCAATTTGAGCGATTCAATATCAAATTCATTCAGTATTCATTACATTCCATCTCGATCACCAAAAAATTTAATTTGATGAAAAATTAAAATGTTTTCATTGAAAATTGCTGGAGTATCTTTAAAAGTTGGGAAATTTGACATTGGAAAAAAACTTTCAGCTGAATAAAGGATTACCTTATGGTATTGATATTTTATATCATTCGTGGCAACAATTTCACACCCTTATTATTTATTTTAAAATGTTTGTCCAGCTCAAAGAGGATATAAATGTTTTTTTTGGCAGCTGTTGGCTTGAGTTAAAGAAGTTTGACTTTTATGCGTTTCTTATTGTGCTTAGGCGCACCTGATGCCTAATTAAGCACGCAGCCTCGCTAAACGTGACAACCTTGCCACCTTGCCCCTTGCCTTCTGGGACACATTTACATGTTCCCATTAAAATCAACTAAGCGCATTTCAAATGCATCGCTTAAGACCCGCTGGTCGCTATTCGCCAGTTGCACTTCAAGTTCGGGTTTCCAGTATTTTTTTTCTCTTTTATTTTTGTAGTCAGCGGAGGTGAAAATGCATTTTATGACTCAATTTGGTGCACATAAAAAATACTGTTGCCCGCCATTCAAAGTGCAACATTGTTGAACCCACGTTGCCTACCACAAAAGGTGTGATAACTATGAGGTTGCGGCTGTGGCTGCGTCTCTGGCTCAGGCTGTATTCTGCTGCTTCTGCTGCTGCAACTTTAGCTTAACAATAGTCAGGTGCTGCTTCTGCTGCTGCTTCTGCTGCTGCTGATTATTGTTAATTTTTATGTGCAATTAATCGGCTACGCGCATTTGGGCATTTATAAGCATTTCTCGCTTTGCTTCCACTCCCTGCCCGGTTCTTGGTTATCTCGTTACCTTTCTCGGCAGCAAGAATGGTCGCTGCGGGTTGCATTCGCCGGTCATCCAAAAAGAAATTAAGTCGTATTGAATTAAAGTGAAATGCAAAATGGGCCCAAGTTGCAGCCATAAAAAAAGAGCGCTCAGCAACATTGTGAGGTGTCCGCTTGGCCCCCCGCTCGACAAATTCCCCAATGCATCTCCACCGTCCACGTTTAATGACACCCCATAAAAGGTGTTTGTGGCTCTGGCTCTGGCTCTGGCTCAAGCTGAAGCTGCAACTGCAGCAGCTGCACAACGCTTATTGTCAGTGG
The DNA here is from genome assembly GCA_035042055.1 of Drosophila macrothrix. Classification (NCBI taxonomy): domain Eukaryota; kingdom Metazoa; phylum Arthropoda; class Insecta; order Diptera; family Drosophilidae; genus Drosophila; species Drosophila macrothrix. The sequence goes on along the minus strand of JAWNLX010000587.1, from coordinate 13,265,379 downwards.
CAAAAAAAAGAATAAAAAACAATAAAATAAAGGTTCAGATTGAGTATTGGACTTGGACTCGGACTCCAACATGGGTTGACTGAGTTGCGTCCCGCTGAGCAGTGCTTAGGCCGATAAACTGTTGGATCTGTCGACGACTTTGGAGCTGTGAGTGAAAACATTGGAAACGATGCCATTCGGTAATCTACCTTAATATATGTGCATATATAGGGGAAAATTTGTATTCATTGATATTAATTAAAAAACTATAGAAACGTTTCGATTTATCTTCAAATGAGCAATCGATAAATTTTAAATGGCTATACATTAAGTCGTAATTAGAATAAAATAAACTTTACACACACAAATGCTTATGAAATCAATAACTTATCGATTGTCGCTCAATTGATTGAATACTCAAACATTTATCGAATACACGCATGCTTTTCACGCAAATTATATGATAATTATATACATGCACTTTCGATAACAATTAATCGAACTCTTATGTACAAGTTTGTTTGCCTAGCTCTGCCCTTGGCCTACAGCTTAGTTTATTGGCCTCACATGCAGTGCTAGTTCTCCCTTCATTTTCCGAGCAGAAGGTCTGATCTGTATATACATTCATACACATATATACATGCATATATGCTCATGTTGCCCCTTTCCACCCCTCCCCACTTTCCACTGCTTAATTGCATAATTTCATATTCGGGTTTTGCATAGCCTTTTGGAGCAGCCGAATGCGGTGCGGGGGGATTTATTCTTGTTCATTTTGTATGTATGTGACTGTGGCTGTGTACACATGTATATATATATATATGTGTGTGTGTGTGCTTGCTGCCAGTTTGCTTAATTGCCACGACCAAAAGTGCCAAAGAAATGCAGCTCACTAATTACAACAACAAGAACAAACCGGGCGGACAAGCGAGCGTTTGCCCCGCCCCCCTTCCTCGACCCCACAGAAAAGAGCGTTCGCCTCAGTCAGGCATATCCTTGCGCATTGCATTGCACTTGTATGTGTGTCCTTCAAAAGCCAATTGAAGTGTGGCAACGTTGCATGTTTGCCATTTGCCATGCAAAGGCATGAAATATATGTAGAATTTTAAAAGTCATAAAATTGCGGAATGCCGCCAATTAAAATAGTTGCACTCGTCTCTTGGTGTGTGTGTGTGTGTTAGTGTTTGTGTTTGTGTTAGTATGTGTGTGTGTGTGTGTTGGTGTTGGCCATGCGTGTTCCACATGTGACGTGACATAAATGCATGTCATGTTCGTTGGTGGTTTCGTGCGTTTTTATTGCCCCAAACCCAAACCCAAACCCAAATCCATTGCGAGGATGGTGCCTGGGCACTACCGGGCAGCTTGTGGCATGCGGCATGCAGGCTCGCGCGCCAAAAACTATGCAACACAATGCGCGCAAATTGCGCAATCAAATTACCAACAGCAACAACATCCCCTCTCCAGCAACACCCATTGCCCCCCCTCGCCCCACCAAAATTGAGCTTAGGCAATCAATTACAATGTTAGCATGCAATCGTAACAATTGGTCAGCTTCAGCACCGCGCAGGGTTAGGGGCGGAGATGGGGTTGGGGTTGCTGAAGTTTGGGTTGGTTTTACAAAAGAGCCTTTTAGAGCCTTCGTTGTTGTTGCTGTTGTTGTTGCTCTAAGTGTGGGCAGACTTTTGGTGTCAAAGACGAAACGAGTCACGAAACTGCATTGAATGCAAGTCCAGCATTGGGATTAGCGGGGAGGTTGGGTGGTTGGGTGGTATTGAGCGGTTAAGGGCTGGTCGGCTGGCGACGTTGTTGCCTTTTAATTTTCAGCGTTTAACGTGAACGCGTGCAAATTTTAAGGGGGTAACCCCAACAACACTTTGTACTCTTTAGCGCTGTTTAGTTGCGCTTTGCATATGCAGCCAGCCAGCCAGCCAAGTGGGTGGATTGGGGCGGGAGTGGGGGCAGTGGTGGGTGTCGGTGCTGTGCTGTGCTGTGCTGTGCTGTGCTGTGCTGTGCTGTGGCAGCAACCCCTGAGTATGGCGTTTAACATCCATGGGACACTTTCGTTTCGCTTTCGTGACAAATGACCAAAACGCACTTAGCCAGTTTGTTGCGCAGTCAATCAATCAATCAATTGGACGGCAACACTTTTTGACCATTTCCCCCATTTTCATCATTTTCAATTGCCTTCTTTGCGTCACACACTGCGTATGATTAATGAAAGTAAAACAAAGTTAATGGCATTGTATAACTTGAGTTGTGCGAGCTTTTTGCTCGTTTTACCCGAAACAGCAGGCATACCTCTTATGTGTGGCAGTGTTTATTTAGCATTCGAAGAAATTGCTTGGTCCTTTCATTGTTATTTTTAGAACAAGATTGTTAACCAGTTCAATCAGTCCGAAACATTTGGGAATTGTAAATTGGGTTCGGTTCGGTTAACAGTTCAGTCCGTTGTATAAACCTGCTCCTAAAACAACATTTGGATTCCATGGCGTATATTTAAAACGCATAAAGCACCTTTATCTTAATTACTCAACACAATAAAATTCTTATAAAAATAAGCACAGCTTAGCAACATCAAAAACGATTAAAAATATATCCAAATAAGTAAATTGATTTTAAGTCAGTATTAATATTTAAAAAAAAAACACTTAAATTGAATACAAATATTTTTCAATGATTGTTTTCCCCGCACATGTCGCTAAAAATGTGTATATATATTTATACTATTTGTATATATATTTCAATAAATCTGACTGTATAATAATATAATAGTTTTGATTTTTTTCGAACGAACTAAAATGATTCTCGAACTATTGCTGTACTACTTTGTACCAAGCCGGAAGCTCATTCGGCTTGAAAAAAGAAAATAGGTGACTTTCGATAATTGTGTGGATGCATAGGAGGAAGTCCAAGTCCTACAATAATGAAAATGCATTTCTCGAAGCTGGTCGGTAACAACTAAATGTTTAATTGGCCTTTGTTGTTCATCGTTGGCTGTTTGCTGTTGTTTTGATTTGAATTTGGCGCCTGGCAGCAAGACAACAAGCCAACTGTTTTAATTATAGTGGCATCAACAACAACAATCCCTCCCTCAACTGAACTAGTTAAAGCTGCTTGTGACTTTAGTCTTAGCTTCAGCTTTAGCTTCAGCTTCAGCTGCAGCTTCGGCTTCGGCTTTGCTTTGCGGTATTTGTTTCCATCTCGTTCGCATTGCAAATTGTGTGAAAATTGCTCGCTGAGATTGTTGCGGTTTTTCACAGGCATTGCTGGCTCTGTTTTGGCAAATGTTTTCCGTCCCCGCCCCTCTGCCGCAGCTAGGCTGATATGCGATACTAAAGTTAGTTAGTAACTGGATCCCAAACCCGGGAAAAAGCGCGCACTCATAATTTGCGATTACTGCCAGTTGTTGTTGTTGCTGTTGTTGCTGTTGTTGTTGTTGTTAGTCGTAGGTTGTTGCTTGGGTTTTAATTAGTTAATTATTTGATGTTATTGCCGGTGCAGTTAGACGGGCCTGAACTAAGGCAAGGTGCCTCTCCTCCTATAGTCTATAGCAGCTACTTCTTAGCTTCGCTTCCCACCCACATATTTGTCTCCACACTCTACAAATTATATATACAGTGAAAGCTCCTATTAACGGGCAGTTCCCTTGCACGGACATTTCCTTTAGTCACACAATTATTTAATATGTACAATTTTTAATTTATGACTGAAAACGTCAATGAGATGTATTACCTGCTAACAGAGATTTTCTTGTTTAGGCTAATACAAAACTGTAACAATGGCTCCCCTCTCAAGGCAACTTTCGCTGTTTAAACTAATTTCAAAGTTATTTTTAAATGGTTTTGATTCACAAGCAGATCAAAGTCATTTCCCGAAAAGTAAGAATGAACACGGGAATAATAATTCAATATCACTCCAGCCCGATCCGAAACTTTTAACATTTGATTTCTGATTTTCGGTTCCCGATATTATTGGACCCACAAAATGATTTTCAACTAACCTAATTTTTACAACATTTTACAAGTGTAACACATGTTTCAATAATCCCCAAAGCAGTTCATAATCGACTAAAATACCCTTCAGCCTTTTATGCAAATCGGACAAAACTGTCTTTAAGTGTTCATCTTAAATCGATTCAGAATCTGATGCCATGACTTAGAGGGGGCTCTTGGGTCACTTAAAAGTCAAACAGTGACTTAACGCTTACCACTCTTAGACCAGTTTGACGGACACACACACATTCACAAGTAACTGTATTTTGGTGTGTGCCAGCGAATATGAAAATCGGTGGAAACGTTGGCATTAATCGCAACACAAATAAATTGCATAAAAACGTTTCCAAAACGAACTGGGAAATTCTTGACATTTCCCTCCCTCACTCGCTCTCTATTCTGCCCTCCTTTTATACATACATATATATATATATATATATATATATATATATATATATTTATATATATATATGTATTTGTATTTATATATTTATTTTTTTACTTTTTATTACACGTAGTCATGTTTTATGCAAAAAGGCAAGGGCAAAACGCGAACCCGCAACGAGCACGAAAATTAACTGTACTATAAAAGGTGGAAAATTGTGCAAACAACCTACAAAAAGAGCACCCCCTCCCCTCCCCCCATAATCACGAAAAAAAAGAAAAAAAAATGCATACCAAAGGCCCCGGCACAGTGGCAAGAAAATTTACATAATTATGATTAATACGGGAGAGCGCAAGTGTGTAAGATAAACGTGGAGGGAGCGGATAAGGGGGCGAGAGGTGGCAAGGGCAAGCATTGAGCTTGGGCGCAGCATAGAATTTTAAATGCATTCGGAAACTGTGCGGTCTCTGCTGGTGCCTCGCTCTCAGCTCAAGGCTTGGCTTATGCCAATTCCGTTTCCGCGTATGCGAACCCTATGAGGTTCCTGTTAACGAAAACTTTTACTACCGGCTCCCGACTCGCGTTTCCCTACAGCCTACAGACTACAGGCTACTCCCTACTCCCTACTCCCTACTCCCTACTCCCTACTCCATACGCCGACTCGGAGTTTGAAGCGTTTGGGGAATGGGCCGCGTGTTTTCCGGCATAAACGCTCGCAATCAAATTCACATAAAATAATTCACACACCAACAACAGCAAACTGTTTGTTGGTCATGCAAAAGAAAAGCACCCTCTCCATCCCACTCCAGCTAACACCACCTGCCCTGCGTTTGGTCGTTTGCATTACTTTGCTTTCACATTAGCGTAAAATTACAACAACAAAAGCAACAAGAAGAACAACAACGACAGCAACACCCAGGGCCAAAACCTCATTTGTTGTTAGCCAAACAAACCGTCGTTTAGCGGACGCTGACCAAGAGCCCTAACTAACAGACACAGACACAGGCACAGACACATAGATAAAGATAAGGAGCCCGGGGGGAGTGGGAGAATAGCAGAGAGAGTATAAGATTGGGGAGGAGGGGGGCATTTAATTTGTCCGATTAGCATTTTTAGTCACTTAAAATGCGCGCACGCATAAAACGCATTAAAAATGTTTCGTTGCGTTGTGTTTTTTTCTTCTCACAAATGCATAAAACGCTGGAATAATATCGAGATGATATATGCATGAAAATGTTGTATGTTTGTGTATATATATATCAGACAACACGAAGGACTAGAACAGGTCCTTGGGCGAACAGTTCCCAACTTGTTAATTGTTACATTGCCTGTGGCAAGGCATGCAAGTATTACAAAGAGGTGCGATAAACGCATTAAACAAATGTAAGAAGCAAATGAGAATAAGCCGACAGCTACACAGAAATGTTGCTAAATTATACTATAAATTATGCAATTCTTAAATATGAATGCATTATCACATGTACGTTTGGGCGACCCTAACTATTTATTTATATATTTATCTTTGCAGTCCTTTTTCATAACCGTCGGATGACAAAAACCGGAACCGCATCTTTAACGAATGCATTTCAGAATCGAAATCGGAATCTAGCTTGAAAGTAGCTGATATAGGAGAACTTAATAATTTATGTTTTTATCATTTAAAGTCGAGCAATAAAAGATTGAGTTAAATATATGTATAAGTTGGGTAATTTTTATTTGTTTCTGTATGCATTGCAATTGTATTCCTGTCGCTTTGAGAGAGTTGTTGCAGTTGTTTTATGTTTTGTGACAAATCATTGTGAGATCATCACTCAATTTGATGTAGAGGCGCGCCCAGTGCCGGGCCACAGTCTCATCCTCGCATCCTCACATCCTTGGCTGACAGCTGATGAAGCTGTGACCGCACTGTGGCCGTTGTTGTTTGACGTTTGTTGACACATTTCACTGTCATGATTGACGACTTCTCACCATCTCTCTCTCGCTCTCTCGCGCTCTTTCCCTCTCTCTCTGTCTCACTTTTTCTCTCTCTGTCTATCCGTTGCACCCTCTCTCGATTTTGGAATAATTCTCTCAGTGTTTCATCTTTATTACTCATGGCCAACTGTCAAGCACGCGAGGCTGTTGATTTATTTATTCCCTTCAGAGCAACCAGAAAGGAACTGAATTGCCTCACCCCTCCCCCCGCCATTCCAAACTCCCAATTCCCCACACCTCGACCCGAAAAAACATATTCAACCTACGACCTAATGAATTTCAAATGATGCGGCAATTTTTATTTTATTTTTTTCTGTATAGTTTTCTGAGTTATTCGCCATCATCTCTTCGTACATACATATTTTCCTGCTTGTTCGCCGAACGAACTTTTTTTTAATTGCCAAAACAATTTTCTGTTACACTTTGAGCGCCGTGTGTGGCTCAGCATGTGTGTGTGTGTGTGTGTGTGTGTGTGTCCATTGTCTTTGGGTGTGCGGAAATGCGCTTCGATATGATAGCAAGGCGGGGTATGTTTTGTGGGAAAGTACATGTAACAAGCACGCAACTTGGCCCAAACAAAAGCCAGCCACTTTACAACGTGGAAATGATGAACAACAAACAGTTGGCTTCCTTTGTCATGGGTCACTCGATGAGCAATTGAACGGCAATGCAAAAATAAGGCACTTAGCCATGACAGCCCTATGTTTTCTGTTGCAGCATTATTGTATCGCTAATAAAACAATTTGTGCTAGTGGCAAATCCATAGCTTGCTTGAGGTTTATTTTCATTTTGTATTTATTATGAGTGCAATTGAAATATTGCTCTGCTTTTGCTACTGCTGCGAAATTTAGCAGTTAGCAGTGAAATAGCAGAGCCAATCGCAGAAATTCTCTTTCGCTCTGCACTGCTCTGATTTCCCATTTGCAAGCACTGCAGGGTGTTCGATCTATTAAGCGCATAGCTCTTCCATTAACACTTATTCTCTGTCGGGTTTAGGGTTTCTATGTCCAGCTATGTCGACACAGTTTGCTATGATGCGCTCTTGAGGATGCCCACTCACTGTCGGAAAATCGCCACAGACTACACCTAGTTTAGTTATTTCTGACTTCTTGGTCTATAATGTCCCGTCAAGAGACCATTAAGTATTTTAAGTCTATTGTTCTCCATTACTTGCGGATATTTCCTTAAGTTGTGGTTGACTGAAGACGCCTGCGAGACATTTGATTTATGGCAGATCTGGTACCTCTACCCAGTAACTTTATATATTTTGAAATTCTAGAAATTCGCCTACTGTGAATCATAGCATTTCAATTATGAGTAGGTTATATTAAAGAAAGAGAAGAATTGAGTGCGTAAGACGATCTTAAAGTCAGAGTTTAAGTGGTACTCTTAAGTTTAGTGCAAAAGTATCATCAAGACAGGACTGACAAAGGACAATAAATTTCGTTTCTTTCTGTCACTTGACACTTAATCCGATTATCTGACTGATGACTGATTATAATATTGATAACTGCCTACATATTCTTATACGAGTTTGTCCTCAAGTCAAGTGTGATAGTTCCAAAAACGTCCTGTCGCGCCATCAAACTCACAAGCTTTGAGATTGTAGTTTTTGTATGTCATTGAAATGAACTCTTAAATTAAAATGAGTTTACAATTTTTCAGACATTAGGCTTGGGTCTGGCGAAGTGTTCGTGGATATTCAATCTGTAGTATAGATTATAATTTATTATCAGCTTGTCCGTTTTATTCAAACATTCCAACTCAGTTTGACAGACTTCTATTGTTATTAGCGTTGTGATGCATGTTTTCTTGCTCATATGTACCGCAATAACCACAATTTCAAGCTCATTAGGCCCAGACATTGGCCACAACTCCACCCAGCCAATTTAGCCAGCCTTCATTACAGTGCTCAGCCCACACAGACACACATATAGACACAAACACAAATATGAGTGCATAAATATACAAATACAAGCTAAACAAGTCGCTGGGTCGTTACAAATCTTTGGCAAAGTACTTCATAAATATCTTAAATGAGTTTCCTTTTGTTACACATTTTATAGGTTCTCCTCTAACCAAATAATATTTACGCCATTTTACCAGGCCAAACAATCTACAATCAACCCTCCAACCGACCACCCATCCACCGCCCTCTCGTACTCCATGAAGGAGCGCTTATAACGACAGTTGTGATTATTGTTTTTGTTTTGCACTGTTCTCGGCCTATGTATTTTGTGGGTGCCTTAAATCATTTTGTGGCACTATCGGCACAAGAATCAAATGCCTTCGTTTAAATGCGCGATAGCGAAGGCGAAACAGTTTCCCGGACTGCTCGACGAAATTCACGCAATTAGTTTGCCAGTTTTACTTCACGTTAATGTCGAAAAGGCGTCGGAATTTCGTTTGCCTGATTTTTGGTTTTGCGTTGAAGTCAACTCCGTGGGTGTTGCTGGTGGGGGTGGCTTGATGGCTGGATGGCTAGATGGCTAGATGGCTAGATGGCTCGATGGATGTGTGGTTGGGTGGCTAGTTTTCCGCCCGACTCATTAACAATAATTTCGCTTTAATAAATAAGGCTAAAACATGCGCTAAATAACATTTTAGGTGCCAGCCGACCAAAATTTGTTGCTGAACACGCAGGGGTGCAAGGGGTTGTGCGGTGGTGTGGCATTGCTGGCTAGCGTTGAAATTAATGTGCCGCCAGCAAAGGGCGACACTAATTTGCCTGTGAACATGTCAAATCAGCTCGAGAGTAAATTTTACGCTACCGTCGACCGCCAATCGACGCCGTCGTCGGCGTCGGCGCTGCGCACTTAATGAAAAGGTCCTTAAGTGCTTTCCAACGGTATTTTGTTTCCGTTTGTAGTTTTTCTGTTTTTTTTTTTTTTTTTTTTTTTTGCTGACGTCGCTTGCCGTTGATTTGTTATTGTTGCCACTGGCGAGCATAAATCATGCCTGCCGCCGTCGACTCACTCGTATTTGGGTCCGGGGACCTTAGTCCTGGCTAACGGGAGGGTTTAGCGGCACACGTGAGCCCACACCACGATGAATGGGTACGGGCCACTTGACTTGCGTGGTGGTTGTTGGCTTGTTGGTTCCATGGGAAGTGATTAAAGTCATTTAACCCACTCTGAGCACGCGGCCGGCGAAACTGCGCTAAAATTAATTTCTAATTGCGCACAAAAGTAGGCAACCACACACATGTTTACATATACATATATATGTATATAAGGGGTTATATATATAGTTATCTACCATAAGTACACAGTAAAAAAAAAACATCTTAAGTAACATAAATTGTGTAAATTAATTGTGTAAAAAGTATTTCATTTGTATTTTGCTTTCAGCAGTAAAATATAAATATAACAAATTGATAAAATGTAAAATATGTGTCATTGTTATTGAAATACTTTTCATTACTTCGATAAATCATCGCAAAAAAATACGAAACACTCGGATATAATTTTTTTAATTTAACAACATATTTAACGAATGTTGAAAGTACATTCTGGGAAGATAAACAGCCACCAACTCTATATTCATTAGATAAATGAAAGAAATGAGAGAAATTTGAGAAGGTAGCTGCTTAGGGATTCCACCCAAATATGTATATTCAAAAAATTTGTATCGACTTCGATTTGTGTTCGATGCTCAATCTGAATCAATTTCCAACGACTTTCATCACTTTTGTTTGGCCTAGCTATTGAGTTGGTAAGCAACGAACTCATAAAATTCGGCTTTAGACGCTATGTCTAGTATTTTATATTTATGAAAATATTTTGTTTTTTACTGTGAAAATAGATCGTAAATCAATTTCGACCATCAAGCTTCGTAGCTCGAATCAATTGAGTTATTCATGTTATTTACCCTATTTAATGTGGCGTTCAGTTTGAATTTGAATAAGAAAATGTCTCCATTTATATGTAGAAATGTTGAGGCAACATTTTTATTTTGATTAATTATCTGGCAGAATTTAGGACTCGACAACCCTTTCGGGGCGTACTGTACGCCAGTGGGGGCGGGCAACCCTCTTTGCATATGCTAATTGAGCTATAAAAATACTTTGTGCCTCGAAAAGCGATGCAAAGAAAAACACAGTCATAAAATGTGCCCCAGAGCACGCCCACCCAAAAAATAAAAAACAAAAACAAAAAAAAAACAGAAAAAAATCACAGATTTGTGGCGCAGATTTTCTTGAACAAAAGCAGTGCCGCAACACACAAGGCTAAGTCTGAAAAAGCTCCAATGGAATGGGAGGTGGGGTGAATTGTGGAGGGAGTGTGGGAGTGTGGGAAGGGGAAGTTCATGCGTGATGCTTTCACATAAAAATTATGGCATTCAGGGCAAATGGAGCTTAGTATGGGGATCTGGGGCAGGCCACCAGCAAAGACTCACATGCTGCGGCTTTTCTTGAGCTCAACGTGCACTGGCAACGGGAAGGGGAATGGAAATGGGCCAGGGGGTGGTGTGATGTGCGGCAGAGAGGCAGGTTGTGTGTGGCGTTAGAAACATGATTTTTATTTTACGCAACTTAAGTGCGAACAATAAAAACGATTTGAGGCAGATTATGGCAACCGGCGACGTCGTCCAACAACGTCCTTCGGCTGGATCATAATGCAAATTAGTCATGGCCAACGCATATGCAAAGGCAATCCACCCCGACCACCCTCCCCCCCTCCTCCACCATCTCAGCCTCAGCCAACCAGCGCCCTTGTCCTTGCCCTTATCCTTGTGGCGTTGTGCGCGTTTATTTGCCTTGCCATTTGTTTAGATTTATGAGTGTCAGCCGTATTATGACCAACCACTTGACTTCCTGGCACGTGTGTGGCGCTGTGTGTGACATTTAATGCCCCACACGTTCCCAAGTCCTTCTCCAAGTCCTCGCACTCGCGTTCGTCCTAGTCATCGTGGGCGTTGGTCGTCGGCCACACGGCGCATACGCAACATCCGTTTGACTTTCGCCCCTTTTACACCATACCCCCCTCCCCCCAAACCCGTTTTTTGCCTTTTGAATTTGGTTTATTTGCTTGGCTGTTGAATTGTTTGTTTGCGCTACTTTGACTGCCTACATGGCAATTAGCGTCAGCACAGCTTGTATTCCACTCCTATTCAAATTGATTCACAACACATTTAACCAACGATAGAGACAGCGACAGAGAGAGAGAGAGAGAGAGAAAAAGAGAAAAAGAGAAAAAGAAAGAGAGAGAATGTCGAGTGGAAATGTTCAAACATATAATCAAATTCGGCGGCCAATCGCAGTTGAAGGATAAGGTGTCAAGTGGTGTCAAAGCTGGCACTGTTTTTTTTTTCCATATTTTTGCGCACAATTCAGCTTATTAGTTTGTAGACTTGCATAACCTCTACCAACGCAAAGAAAGAAAGAAGATATATATATTATTGTTCCGATCGACAATAAAAAATCAAAACAATATATGGTGGTTTGCATAAATGCTGGCGATATTTGGTAGCTCATCGAACCAGACCGGGGCCCATTAAATCATACAAGAGGCTGAAGGAAATATATATTCTTGATCAGCATCATCTGCGGATTAATATAAATGACCTACGAGCTAGAGACCTGAGAATTTGAAATCCAAGCTTTCGTATTTCTTTTTTTTCCTTCAGTACTAATAGAAATGAGCACTCTTCCACACCTGCTTACATTTAAGTGTGCAAAGCTTTTTAAAGGGGAATTTTATTTTAAAAAAGAACTATAATAATTTGATTAACAGCAGGGTTCAGGGTATCTGCTGGTCAAACTCACTTCATAGCTACATAATTATTATTTACTTTTTTGCTGAAATTCTACAGATCTTGAAAGTTACAATCATCAAATTTAATACTAATGTTCAATGCATAGTTCATTCTAAAAGCAATACTAAAATAGTCATAAGAAGGAGTGAAGTACTTAATATAAGTGCGAAATTCTTTGAAATTTGTTGAGCTTAACTGCGAACTCGTATTAGAGCTGCATTTAGGATATCTTTCAGTCGATACACACTCTGTAAGACACTTTTGAAGAGAGCTTCCTTTCCATTTTTGCTTGTTTCATAATTCAATTTTCAGCTAACAAACTTATAAATGTGTGTGTGTGTGTGTGTGTGTGTGTGTGTGTTGATTTCGCCACTCAGTTTGTCTTTGTTCTTTATGACGCAAATTTGTCGCAGTCGCTGGCTTGGCAGCATTATCTTCTAGTTCAGTAAGTTTGCACACACACCCACACACACACACCCACACACAAACACACACATGCTCACCCCTTGCAAAATTTTTTATTTTCTGTTTCCTTAACCCCAAGCCAATTACAAGCGCCCGTCGGCCAAATTGACTACAAAGGCAAATGATATTAACATATAAATTGCACAAAGTGCCACTGATTTAGTTTTATTTGCTTGGCATGGCATACGCACACACACACACACACACACACACACACACACACTCTACACATACCCACATGCACAGACAAACACACACATATATTCCCATACATATAAATTTGCTTTTGGCAGTTTGTTTTTACGTCTTTCAGCAAACATTTACGTTTATTATGCCGATTTTCTAGCGCAGAAAAATAACGCTTATGTGCACACACACACACACACACTCACACACACACACACACGCGCACACACCGAGACACACACACACGCAGACACAAAGTTTGATAGAAAGTTTTCGGTTAGTTTGTTGCGCATGCATCTGACGTCAGAGCCCGCGGGGTTTGGGGGTGGGGGGGTTGGGTAGCTGGGGTACGGGCAGTCTCTGCCTCTAGCACCATGCTTCGATAGTCGCTCAATGGCGGCGGCATTCGTGTTTTACGCACGCACACACCCCAAGCAGCAGCAGCAGCAGCAGCCGTAGCCACCCACCCCTCCTCAGCCCCAGTAAAAACCACCCACAGATAAACCACCCCCAGCCCCCTCTTACGCTCTCCTCATGCCAGTCAAGTCCTGGCAATGACAGCGCCATCTCGCTTTTGCGCACACTTCCGGTCCCTGTCAACTGGCGTCTTTTGCCTAACGCTTATCTACCGCCTGCTACCCTCTCTCTTTCAATCTCTCTCTCCCTGCCTCTCTCTGTCTCTCTCTCTCTCTCTCTCTCTCTATCTCTCTTTTGGCAGCCTTGGCTTGTATAATGTGGCGCTTTTAGCTGCTTTCACATACAATTTACTGTCTTCTCAATGGCAACAATTTATGCTGCTCTTTTTTATGGGCAAAACGTCGCCAGCGGAAATTGATATTTGTGGAGGAAAAGTTTCTAAAAGACTTTGGCACACATACGGGATAGATACGAGACAGTCGAACCGAAAGAAAATTGTACAAGCCACACTTGCTACAGTCAACAAAATCAATACTGAAATCAAATCAATACTAAATTTATCATGGTTTTGATATTTTAACTGATCTTGGATGCAATTAAAAACATTTTCTTTATTATAAATTGAAAATCTATTCAAAATCTTTTAATAGATTTATTAAAATCTATTATTTTTCCACGAATTTCAATATTTGGAATTCTGACGAAAGAACGAACAATTTGAAATATTTGATAGGTATTTTGAGCTACTTTGAACTGAATTAAACTTTTTATAGACTTAAATGAGTTGGAAAATAATCGAATCTTATCTTGGGTGATAAATGCTTCAAACCTATTTCTGAACACTTGCTAGCTTTGTGTAATTGAAATGTGTACTTAAGGAAATATAGAATACATGACCAGAATCAGATTATGATGATGATGATTAAGTTGTATTATTGTAATAAATAATACTATGCGAGTTGAGCACAGCGATGTTCCACTGTACCATGCCGGCATTGTCACTGAATAATGCAATTTAAAGGGTTGGAAGAGCTTACTCCCCCACTAATTTGGGTCTGTGGTCCTTTGTGTGCTTTGTATTCCATTTTAAATGCACGGAAATTGTTAATATTATTGCCGACTATATCCGTCGGCCTAGCCGGCTAGATGGAGCTCGCTGCCCAAGGCTCTCTGCTCAGCCAGTTAGCCGTCTCGATTGCAACTGCAACTGCAGCTCAAGCTGTAGTTGCAAGTGCTGATGCAGCTGATGCAGCTGTTTGTTGCAGATGATGGCAGCATGATGGCAATTTCAAAATGGCCGCCGCGTGGACAACTGAGTCGACCGAGGACTGGCAACAGTTGGCAACTAAATGCACCAATCGCGTTTTAGCCGTCCAACGTTTTGGCCTCCTCAAATTGCCATTTGTCGTTTGGCAGTTGGCAATTGGCAGTTGGCAGTTGGCAATTGGCAATTGCAGTCGCTAGCAAGTTGCCTTGTGACTCCCCTCAACCCCAGCGCCCTGCTCTCTGCCCCCTCCCCACCTGACCCTCATCATGATGGCCGATTGATCGATCGATCGCTGCAACAGTGTATCATGGACTTTTTAAGTTCTCCCCCGGCGCAGTATGGGCCACGTTTTGCAGACATTTTGACAGACATTTTGTGCACTACTTAAAGCAGTAATTTTGTTGGCTCCGGTTACCTCAGGGTCTGCAGGTCTTCGAGTCAATTACAATTGTTTTCGCTGGATGCTTCACTGTCGTCGTCATCGTCGTCGTCTAAATAAAATGCATTTTCCTTGCACGTCCAATGGGGTCTGCTCCCTGTCTGTGTCCTGCGGGGGGCTTCAGCAGCATTTGCGGCTCTTTGTCTGCCATATAATTTGGCCAAATTGCAATTTAGAGAAATGAAGGAAAAGCACAAATGCTGCAAAACAGCAAAAGCGAACATCAACAAAATATCGCAAAAATTGAGTAAAATACAAAAATTATTTATTTGTTTCCTACACTACATCTTGTCGGCATTTTATTTCCTATAAGCCATTTGATATGATACAAAATTTACAATATTGATACACCTATATATATACATACCTATATACCTATCAAATATTATGTGTAGAAAATAAATATTATTTTCATTTAAATTATAAAAAATAACACATCTCAGCTCTATCTGAATGATATAATTATGATAATACTATAATATTGCTTTAGTTTTTTCTTGATAGTTTCCAGTTGAGTATTCAGCTATGTTACCCGTAATTTGTATTTCTCATTTCCAGGTTTTATGACACTGAAACATATCAAATAAAATTCAAGCTCGAAAACTTTTGAAAACTTTTTCAAGCTGTGACGCTTTAAAAAGAAAAAAGATTTACAAAGTGAATTGTTCAGCTGATCGAAAACAGATTTCAGATCAAATACTTTAAATATAAATAATAGCAGTATTTTGTTTGAGCTTGTCACTTAATCTGATTTAATGTTTGCACCTTCTTAAAACGATATAGAACCATTTGGCAGCCTGTCTAGCCGCATCGCCTTTGACAGCCCCTATGAAAGCTGACCTGCTATAAGCCAGATCATCATCATCATCATCATCATCGTCGTCATCGTCATCGTCATCTTCGTCGTCATCAGCTCTGTTGCAGACTGGGAAACATAGAAATCACGTTTTAGCCATCAACGACGCAAATGCAACAATTTTGAAATGTACATGTTGGCGGCTAGGGGTAGGGACAGGAGTGGAGTACGAGGATGGGGGGGCTGCAGAGCGAGGGTCGCCGGATTCGAATGCTGCAATATTTCTTCATTGTATTGATTATCGGTTGTAATGTTGCAAATTAAATGCCTGGTGCCTCATTTCGAGCTTCAGCATCGAAGCTGGCATTCAGGCAACCAGACAGTCAGCCAGTCAGCCAGCCAGCCAGCTAGCCGGCAATCAATCAAACAATCAAACGCAACTGGCCATCAATCCACAAGCTGGAACCGGCCAGATCGGCCATAGTTGTTTTTATTTGCGCAGCCTGTAATTTCGATTTTCGAGCATTTTTATGAGAAAACTTAGCAAAAATTAAATTGCTGGAACATGCTCGAGAGCCGGACTCAAATGTTAGGACTGACGATTACCGCGATACGACAAGGAATTTTATGTGAAAATTAAATGGCCAAAAATGATGAAGGGATGCATCTTCGAGACGTTGGCAAAATGAATGCGCTGATGATTGTTGACTGTTAGCGTTGCAAATGTTGATTCTATGGCTTTAGAGCTATAGCAACAATTGCGGCTGACATCGTTTCCAGCCAGCAAGAGCTATGCTCTCAGAGTAGAGTCTACGTCTAATCCCGGCCAGATCTGCGCTTGATAAAAATTAATTATGAATGGAGACGAGCTGCAAAGTGAATTGTGATTGAAAATGCAAACAACAACTGGAAAATCGGCCAACTGTCGGGGATGGGGCGAGGAGTTGGGCGTGGATGTGGTGGTGGTGGTGGTGGTGGAGAATGCCATACAGTGATTGTTAGGTGAAACTCGTTGCAGCAATTAGCAAACTCAGTTTCCAGTTGCAGAGTTGCAGAATTGCAGAGTTGCAGTTGCAGAGTTGCATTCGACTTTGCTAAGCAGCAAGCAATGGATAGATGCAATCCCCAAACGAGATTTACTTAGTGGAGCATCAAGAAATGCTCATAATGAAGCACTTAAATGAATTTAATTGTGTGAACAACAGCAACGCCCGATCCGAAAGGAAGGCGCCATTCAGTTTTGCAAACAATGCCCAGCAAAATGAGTGCAAGCGCAATGATTAGGCACTTGAATGGGTATGAGTAGCAGCTGTGAGTACATGCAAGTGTGAATACCTGAGTACTACTATTTGTATCTGTGTGTGTGAGTGTGTGAGTGTGTGAGTGTTGGCATAGTTAGAGTGTAACTGCTGAATTGTTAGCGGTTTGCCTCTGGTGCAATCAATGCCTGGGAGATTTGAGTTGATCATTCGGATCGGGAAGCGAAACTGAAACATGTAATTACACATTGTATTTACCCATATATTAATATATTGAACATTTTGTTATAGACGTGCACCTCTTCCTCTTCCTCTTCCTCATTTGTTCTTCAGCACTACTCTTCCGATGGATTTGTGCATATTATAACTCAACTCTGTCTACATAACATTACTAATTTATTTCAATTAACTAACCAGCGAAAATATATAAAATGGAAATATTTTGCTGTTTGTCGAAGAGTATTTCACAGGCAGAAGAAGCATCTCCGATACCAAAAAGTCTATAAATTGCTAAACAGCTGAGTCTATTTAGCCATGTCCGTGCTAACGGCATCATTTGGAAATTGGAATATAGCTTAAATAAAGTTGATTTTATTTCATCGATATAAAATATGCCCACATATGCTGTAAGAGCGGTCTGAACTATATTTTACTAGCCTAAAATAGAACAATAAGGGTATTCACTAGTTCTGTTAAACTGATAAGAGTTCAATTTTATTTGTTAATATTAAATATAATACACTTATATGCAAAACTATATTGCAAATAATAATAAGACTAGCCATTAGATATTCACCTTCAATTACATTTATGTGAACAACACTTTGTGATTTCACAAATCAATTGAAATAAATTGAAATAATGAAAAATGTATATTCTCTCTACTTTTTGTTGAATAAAGGCAGATCACAAATTATAAGAACTTTGCTTATTTTGAGCAGATGAAATATTTGTATATATTACTTATTAATACACTGTTTCCTTAATGGAAATCCAGCTGAAACCCTTTATACCTAAACAATTATACCTCCAATGAACAACATCAAGCTACAGATCGGCATCAAAGAATACGACAAAACAAAAAAAAAACGAAACGAAACGAAACGAAATCAATTGGCCCACTTGAAATGAGTTATGGGTATTTGCAAGCGATTCAATTAGAATAACTTAGCTGACAGGGTGGCTAACTAGCCCAACCCTGGGCTAGGGCCAGGAACCACCCCACACCCAAAACGAGAAGCGATGAAGATGCAAAACAAATGATAAGGCCGCAACCAAATGTAAATTACCACAAAAAGTGCAACGCCACATGGAATGGGAATATGAGTATGTGTATGGGAATATACAAACATATATATATATATATATATATATATATGTATGAACATGCATATGAATAGTACTCGATTACTGGGCTGGGTGGTGTTGGCAACTGCTGCCATTTGACAAACGACACCGCCGCTGGCGGGTTGCCGCAAGGGTTGAGAGACGACTCTGCCTGTATGCAACCAGAATGGGCAATTGTGATGCTTATCAATAACCATGCCGGCTGATTTGTTCTAGTGGCAGCCGCTCATAGTTGTGTACAGTACAGTTGAGCTCAGCTGGAGTTGGCCGGGTGGCCCAAAGAGTGGCCCAAAAGAAGCACAATCTCCAGCAGCGCTGATCGGCGATCTGCAACGCGTGCTGCTTGCGGACTGATTAGCGCAGAATGTTAATTTCACACTTTGATCGCATTTTCAACGATTCAGGCGTTAATTTAATTTCAATTTAATTTAGCGCTGCAATCGTGTGTCAGTCTGAACGACCGCAGTCCGCAGTCCGCCGCAGTCCGCCGCAGTCGGCCGCAGTCTTGGCCAAAGTGCGAGGCAGTTCATCAATCACCATCAGCTCGAGACTGAGTCGGATCCACGTCGGTTTCATTAACAGGCCAAACAGCTCGGCCAGCTCGTCAACTGTTTGGTTTATTGTTGCATTTTGTCCTATGGTGGCTGGAGGCGCGCTCGCTTCAAAGGCATTCCAGTTCTCTCTTTATCTGCATTCATCAGTCGCCAAACAAAACCAAGTCAACTGGCTTCATTTGTAATGGAGCTGCGATCCGAGTCGAGTCGAGTCGAGTCGAGTGGAGTGGAGTGGAGTGGAGTCGAATGTAGTCGAGTGGAGGCGGCCACGCAGTAGTCACACCAAAAGTCAAAGGCTCTGATTGCCTTACATTAATCATCCAACACCAGGCAGCCAGCCTGGCAGTGGTTCCACCTTTTTGCTAGGCGCGAGCGCGCTTCCAACTTCAACTTCAACATCAACATCAACTTCAACTTTAACTGCGTCTCCATTTCCGTCTCTGTCTCCGTCTTTACTGGCTTTGGCCAGCGCCTCGGCAGTTTAGGCCGCAAAATTGTTTCGGGCTACTTACAACAAGCAAACGGCTGCTGGACAGCTCTTATTGTTGTAATTGTTGTTGTGGCTTATTAATAATGCCGCGAGTCTGACTCGCAGTCAGACTCTGGGCCATATAATGATCGTTCGCTCTGTAAATCGATAGCAGCTCATTACTGTGGATACTCCAATGAACGGATGCTGTACGAGTGTACGAGTGTGTGCGTGTGTGTGTGTGGTTGTGTGTGTGTAAGAGTAAGGGCATTATCGTCATTGTTATTATTAGTTACGTCTCACTTGATGGTTAAAGCAACTTTTGTGGTCGACTCGCAGCAGCAGTGGCGACAAATTGCAATTTTATGTAATCAAGCGCCTAAACATTTATTATTAACAAACTTGCATTCATTTACACCATTTGCGGCAAGCATCGACAACAAAAACAACAACAACAGCAGCAACAGCAGCAACAGCAAATAATAGCACGGCCAGTCAGTAATCCGTAGTAACCGGAGCCGGATCGATTGGTGGGTGAGTGGGTGGCTGGGTTGGGTGGTTGGGTGCATTGAGCGCCTTTTGCGGCTGATGCCTCACAATTGAGCGCTTAAATGCCTTGAATGCGCCAGTTATTAAACTCGCGCTTTGCCATTGCCAATATATTGATTACAAAACGTTGCTGCAACAAAAAAAAATAATTACATTTTCAGAAATGCATTTCGATTATATACAGAACATGTGCCAAGAATGATACTGTCCAATTTATGCCATTTATGTACTCAAAATAAATTCATTTGTCAGCTTTTCTGTGAGCTGTTGAATATAAGTTTAAGCCGAAAAGTAGTTTTCAAAATTTGATACTGGAAAACTCTCAAGAGCAAGCGAAATAAACCAGATGACAACTTGGCTGATAGTCTAGCCATCGCTGAAACATATGTATCAAAATTCATATTTAGTTTTCGAATATATTTAAGAAAACTTACAATATTATTCCATACATTTTTAGGTACTTCAGCTTCAACTAGCAATAATAATATTGAAGCACGATCACCAGGTTTTAATTCAGTATAGAATACGTGAGGGAACATTTCACATTAGGGTTCAGATTCAGTTGCTGGCCGTTGGGGAGTTACGAAGTAGCTCTTGTACTTAAGTTATTAAGTTCAACTTAATACAATCATTAATAAAATGCAGGGAGTCTTCATCAATTAGGGGGCATTGCATACAGAGTCAGGCAAGCATTGTTACCATTAATTGTTATAATTTTCCCGCTGACAATTGTTGGCTGGCCACCCACATTCTCGACGCCCCAACTAATTGCATTTTTGGCTTAAATTGATCATAGAGCGAATGGTATTTCAGGGTGGTGCTGGTGGTTTCCTGTGTGCGCTCCAGCGTATTGAAGATGGCAACATTTTTAATGGTCGATGGGTGATGCTATCATGAAACCAGCAGTGGCAAAGAGCAACTGCGGCAACACAATAAACAGCAGTAGTCTCAGCGACTGCAACAAAGGCGGCAGAATTGGACGCACAGTAGCCACTTTTGGCTAAAAGATTTCGATAATAACCGGCACGAGAGTCGACCAGCCAGATGAAGATGGAAGATGGCATCGGCAGATGGAAACAGCACCAGCAACAACCACCAGCAGCAAAGGAAGCAATAGCTGCACCACCAGCACTCCACCACCACAGCCAGAACGAAAGTCAAGCGCATTCATTTATAACTTGCGCATTGATCATTAATTTTTCAACGGCAAGCCTTTTCATTAATCGTCCTTCAGGACAGAGCTATGTACATACATGGTACATGGCCAAGCAGCTCCAAAAACCCGGTAGCACCCGACGAACAAAACGCAATTGCAGTTGCAGCCACGAGCTGTGCTCGAATCGAAGTCCGCTAGTGCACTCAATTAGCCACGATAGCAGCCTACCCAAAAAAACAAAAAAAAAAACAACAAATCAATAGTGGATGAAAAAGGGCATAAAAAATATGCATACATATACAGCAGGAGGAGACGTCTCTGCGACCCTTCAACATGCAACATGCATGGTAACCAAATATAATCTTGATCAGCTTCATCAGACAACCGAACCGATATAAACAATCCATATGTCTGACCCCAACTGTGTGATAGCATTGATCTCAAAAGCGATACGATTTTGTGCCAGAGCCGAATCTTTTTAGGTGGCCTGATACCCTATTATGATGAGTATAGTAATAACTAGGCCACAGTGAAATCATTCTACATAATTTTCTTCAAAATCCTGCCTGAACTGCAGTCAAGTTGTAAATATTTAAATGGCGAAATGTGTGTGGCATATCTAATTTATTTAATGTATCGGCTCTTAAGAAAGGAGACATCTTCGACCTCAGAATGTATATACATACTTGATCACCAATATAAGGAGCGTGGATATAGCCCGGACTGTCTATCTATTTCTGTGCGAATTAGTTTCTCAGCTTAAAGGCTATCTTGATTCACCAAATCGTCTAGCTGCCCAAGGAATCATTTATAATCAACTTTTGCATTCACCAAGATATAGTTTATTCGATTATTGTGCTTATTATAGTCAAATGTAGACATTTATATACTCCTACGGATATATACAGAGGATAGATTTGACTGAATTTGCTGTGTATATGTGGGCATTCGTAGACCCATTGAACTTTAAAACCCAATTAATGGTTTGCTTTTGGGGTCGGATTTTTGATTGCATAAATGCATGAGTCTGCTGTATTTCCTGGCGCCTAGAAATTCCTTTATGCAAATGGACCGAGCACCGACTGTAACGGTGCTGAACATCCAAACTACCAGCCGTGAAAAATCTCGTGTTCAAATATTTTACAACATTTTTTGTGCCTGCCTAAACAGAAGCCTGTGGCCACCAGACTATCTGCCTCTCTGTCTCTCTCTCTCTCTCTCTCTCGCTCTCTCTCTCTCTCTCTCTCTCTGTCTCTCTATCTGTCTGTGTGTGTTCTTGTGGATGAGTGTGTATATTGTGTATCCTTTTAAGCAACAGGGCCCAGTCACAAGCCACTAAACTGCGCCCTGTGCCAGACGGCTCTTCAGCCCTCTTATGTCTGTCCCTGGATGCTGTTCCTGTTCCTGGTAAACCATTTGAAAATTTCGTTTAGCAGTCGCTCCAATAAAAATAAAAATGTAAAAAAAAACAAAAATGTTGAAAAATCAAAGCGAAATCGAAACAGGATAAATAAATGTGCACATTTCCGTTTGGCGCGCATATCCTGTCCGCGCTTCCTACCCAGCCAGCCAGCCAAACAGTCTGACCTCCCTCCATCCTCGTCCCTCTTCCCCGGCCGCTGTCCACGGCCCCCTCTTACTAGCCATGTGTCTCTATTTTATATAAAGTATATATTATTGATCTGCCGCGCATAAAAAGCCCATTTAAAAACGGCAAAAAAGGCAAAACAGACGAAGCGGCGCGAATTGAGCACAATCCCTCCATCCCCAATCCATCCCTTCCTTGGTGGACAACCACTGCCTTTGCCGAAACGAAAAACCAACAACAAAAAATAAAAAGAAGGACCAAAATTGTGTAGAAAAATTGTCACGCACAACAACAACGACAACATCAGACTTGAAATTGTAAAATTGGCCATTTTAGATTTTTGGTTACGCTGGGCACTTGGGTTGGGTACGTTGGGTTCGTTGGGTTCGTTGCCAGTTGTTGGGTGGCCAATGCTTTGGGACCGTTTGGCGGCAGGCTCTACGCTTGTAGTATAACAGAATTTGGCTGCATTGAAGCAGAACGCAGCCGCTGAGCGGCTGGAAAAAAATAAGTCATCGACAGTTGAACAGCTGAACGAGTCGAATTTTTCTATGTAAATATGCGCTACAATGAATAACTCGATGCTTAGAATATCCCTCGGATTTGGGGCATCTCACTTTTGCCAGACAAGTGGAACTGATGAGAAGAATGCAAGCAAAACATTTAACTGTTAGACTAACTGTTTTATAAATTGTCTTTGGTAAGAAGCCCTAACTGTTCTACATGCTGTTTTTTTATTGGCGTACACCAGTGCTAATCAAGATGTGGTACTAACTGTTATACTTTGATTAAAAATTATGAATGCTATGGAAGCTTTACGCAAGCGTTCACATTCTCTTCTGTAAATACTGTTCTTCAAAGTGCTTACCAATCGAATCTTTTGTTATCTATTTCAGCTGCAAGTATTGCTTCCAGTCGTATGATTGTTATATGTACACTTAACTGGTAAGGCCTATCCAAAACTGGGCCTGCTAATACCAATGTTCTCTACTGTAGGGCATCGTCTGATAGTTCACGACCCGCCGCACAGTCTTTAAAACCGTTTGCTCATTGCCATTTTAATTTTATTTCCACGTACGATTTTCCCTTTTTCCAACTGTTTGCCAGTTTACCAATTTTTTTAGCTTTTTCCTTGGTTTTTTTTTTTTTTCATTCCTTTTGCAGCGTTTTAGTCTCTTTTATTCATCGTCGATTTCCATTAAAATTCAATTGATGTTTCATAGATATGGATAGATATAAAGAGACTGGCCTGTGGCCCAGGACCCACTTTGGTGGATGCGCCAGCCAACTATCTGTCGCAAAATCTCCCTTTTCTCTCTCTCTCTCTCTAGCTCTCGCTGTCTCGCTCTCCCTCTCTCTTACTCCCTGCTTTTATTGGCAATGATTTATCGAACATTAGAGGAACATTCAAAATAAAATTTTCAGTTAAGTGCTTAGCAAAGCAGAGTATTTTATCAGCAATTCATGTGGGATTTGATACGCACATGGGAAAGAATAACGTACACACACACACACACACACAAATACAGACACACTCGCACACAGACACTCACATCATATCACACATGTCATGGTCGTTACAATGTAAATAGTTTCAGTTGGTAGCAAACGGAACCAAGTTGAGAAAATGAACAGCAACAATCGACGGACTTTATAATGCCATCAAAATGCAATTAACCCTTTTTCACTCGTCTCTATTTCCGATCTATGGTTATTACAAACATTTCAGATTTCCGCAGAGCGTAGCTACAGCGACGAAGAGGAAGAGAGGGAGGGAGACAGAGACGGACAGGGGTGATGGGATGGAGAGTGATGCGAGATGCTGAGTGTGAGAGTTGGTAAATTAAAACAAAAGTCGATGCCATAAACGGAAGTCATTTTCAGGCCGTATATAATGAAATAATTTTGGTATAACATGCCAACAAACTGAATTTGCTTTCAAAATCCAAACGATGACGCCGTTGCTTATTTATGTATCTATGTGTACACGATATTTAAATGTGAATCTAACCGATACTCGCTGCAAGTGCAACGGGAAGGGGAAGCATTTGCAGCATCTGCATCACAATGGGCACAACGGCAAAAGGTATTCAAGTGGCGAAAACTAATTAAAGCGGATAAAGTGGCGCATTACAACAATGGATGGCGGAGCCACCATTCAGGTGATTTGAGTGGGTGTTTGGGTGGTTGGGTGGTTGAGTGGTTGAGTGGTTGAGTGGTTGAGTGGTCGAGTGGTTGGGTGGTTGGGTGGGTGTGCATGCATAATTTGAATTGAGTTTGAGCGACGAACTCAATTAGATTCATGTGCGCAAAGTTTTACCTAAGTGATACCGATCTCAATATCCATCTCTCTCTCTCTCTCTCTCTTTCTGTTCTCTCTCTCTCTCTATCTCTCTCTCCCTCTCTCTGTGTTCTTTCTCTATCTCTCTCGTCTTTTGTTTAGCGCATTTTCACAAATTAATTGGCAAAGTTGCACAGCTGTAGATACAAATGTATCCATGTATATATATGTGTGTGTGTGTGTGTGTACATAAGTATCTGTTGCCGTATCTGACGCGTAATTATATTGTAGCGCACAATAGACATTTGTGAAATTGTCACTGTTTAGCATATTTGGTCACGAAATGCTTCAATTTACTTGACGTTACGGTTTTGTTGTTGTTGTTTTGTATTATTTTTAGAGCTGCTGCTGCTGCTGTTGCTGCGGCTGTTTGTTTTGTTATTTTGTATTTTTATGAGCCATAACAATTTATGCGTTCAGCTCTTTTTTGTGAAATGCGGCAGGAACTGATGCGTGCGCTTAACAGAAGCCGGCTGAATATGGAAATGGAAATGGAAATTGTAGTCAGAACAAGAACAAACAGGATGAAGTATGGCAAAAGTTTTGAAAACCAACAGTTGGTGTACAACTTTAAGCTAGATTTAACTGCACACAGCAAAAAAAAACTACTCTACACGTATTTAAAAAACAAAAACAAAAAAACAATACAAAATCGCAATCAAATTCAACAGTTTTTCAAAATAATAATTTTGATACTTATTTAACTTTCATACAAAAAATATATGTTTTAAAAATATAATTTTGAAGCATTCGTAAAAACTAACTTCTAAAAATAAGAAAAAACACATTTTTTCTGAGTGTCCAAAAATGTAACCAGCCCATTCTCGCGCTATCTCTTTCGCACACATATAGTATACATAACGTGTAAATTAGCAAATTAATTTGAAATTTCAACATATTTCCGCTTTTGTCCAACCATTTCAATGGCTACCAAAAAATGGCCGGCACCCAATAATAATACAGACAAGCAGCCAAAAAACCAGAAACTGTTTGTATTTGTATCTGTATCTGTATCTGGTAACTGGTATTGGCTTTGTATCTGTATCTTTTGCGTGTTGGCTTTGTGGCAGCGACAAAGCCGCAAATGCTGTGCATAATTATGCGCCGCATACGCATCGTATACGTAATTATAAATTATGCGAACATTTGCGCCACAAATGTTATCCAAATCGAATCAGTTTTGAGCCCGTGCTGCCAACTGAGATCTGTGCCACTTAACTGACCCAGATCTCAGGCTCAGGGCATATTCCATTGCAATTAAATGTCGCATGCGATGGCCTTAACTATGCACATAATAACCCAATTTGAGACATTGCCACCAAAGCCAAAACCAAAGCCAAAACGAAAACCAAAGCCAAAGCTGATGCTGATGCTGACTTTCGCTGGACCGGTGGCCGGGGGTGGTGGCAGGGTGGGGCAAGCGTTCCATGGGAAAATCTGTTGCAATTAGCTGCTCGCTTTATTTAAAAAAAAATAATAATAAAAAAAAACTAAACACGCAGCGAAAACAATTTCTAAACGCGCTCAAAACGACTTAATTATGAGTGAGAAATATGCGCGGCAACGTCGCAAATCTCAACTGTATTTAACTGTCAGTACATGTGGGTAGCTGCCAGCAACCCCACCCCACCACCACTTGTCCCGCTCGCTGCCCCCCCCCCCCCTCCGCCCACCCCTTACCAACCCAGCGTCGCCTGCTTGCCTGCTTAATTGCGCCCACTCAATCAAAGCGGGCCAACTTCATTAGACATTTGCGGTAAAAAAATCTACGTACAGCTACAAACCTACAAACCGAGTTCACACGAACCTCGCAAATAATTAGCAGATACAAAGATACAGATACCAGCAACAGGGAGACGAATATACATGGATACACTCAAAAAAAAAAGAAGAAATAATAGAAAATGTGTACCCTAGAATTTGGGCATTTTCTGTGAGCAGTTTAGTTCTTATTGTAAAAATCACGCTTTTGAACTCTAAGTAATTTAAAGATTTGATTTTGGAAATTGAGATATTATTATTTATAAAAGGAAAAGCAAACTTTAACTTGAGTGCTGGCTGTTTTCTCGAGTGTATATCTGAATATATATGTGGGCCCACGAAATTATGGATCACGATTTAAGTGGTATAGTAGTGCTAAGTCATCTGATCGCTCAGTGCAATTTCTTGAACTGGGGTCATCACTAGCTTCATTAGCATTCAATATGGAGTCGAGGCAGTGCTTTGGTTACATTCTCAGTCTTCTAATTTGTGCAACTTTCACGCTGCGCTGCGCTTTTTTGGCCGCCCTATTGAATTTCATATTTGAATTCAAAAATCTCACTTTTTTGTTGTAGCTTTTACAGTTTTTTATTTTTTTGGTTTTGGTTTTGTTTTTGTTGCTTTTTTTTTTTTTGGCTCCGCAGCGAAACCTTAGAAATTTTCATCGTATGAGGCACTTGAGCGGTACTCTTGGCCCAACGAAATTAGCAAATAATGTAAATAACAGTTAGTAGCTACTTAAGTGCCAGGCACCCCCCCTCGAACAGTTCCACTCCATCGAACAGTTCCAGTTCCAGTTCCAATGCCAGTGCCAGTTCGAGTCGCACTTACAGTCTCTGCCCTGGCTCTAACCACAGGCATGCCCCATCCCCATCCTCATCCCCACCCTAGTCGTATGCTTCGGCTTCGTCTCTGGTTCTGGTTCTGTTTCTCTTGCTGGCTGGCACACACTTCATTGCTTGCGGTCAATGCGGCTGCCCCTGTCTACCCCCCGATCTGCGTCCCTCACACCGTCCCATTGGTCAAGTGACCGCCCGCTTGTCAACGCGACAACGTCTTGGACTTTGTTAAACCTTAAAATTAGTTTAGGTATTTAGTTACCAGTTTAGTATCGTGGCTAGCGGGAGGGGCAACATTCAATTGACAAGTGAAATGAAGACGAAGAGAGCAAGCAGCTTGATTGCGAATTGAACTCAAACTCAAGCTGCGACTGAAACTGCGAGTGTGTTGATGTATGCGGTTTGCGGTGACCAAAAGGGTGAACTAAAAAATATATAGGTATATATATATATATATATATATAGAGTGTTTGACATTTTGTCAACGGTAAAAGGTATCTAGATGCTGGTTTTCACTAACAAGGGAAAGGAATCAGAGTGAAGGCTTTGATTGACAGCGATTGTGAGTGATTGAAAGTGATTGAAATCATGCGCAAATTGCGTAATATAAATGAAATTGAAGATTGCAGATTGCTTGGAGCATAGTTTACTCTGTACATCTCCAAATATGATTAAAAATTGAATGAATTGATCGATTGATCCCATGAATAAAATATCGTTCGATAAATATTTCCTATTAGCAAGCCACCATCCACTGGACTAACGTCTGATTGTCTTCTGACCCCAAGCAAGCTGCTCAATCTTGGCTAATACGCTCATGTGCTAAGTACACAGACACATCCGCCCCCAAGCCCCTCCCCTCCCTCAGCAGATGCGTACATCAATAGATCATCGTCCACCGGTTGGACGCGTCGTTCGAAATGTAGCTGCCAGCTACAATAACTTGTATATGGTTAGTTAAGTTTCATATGAGTTT
Source organism: Drosophila macrothrix (assembly GCA_035042055.1). Lineage (NCBI taxonomy): Eukaryota > Metazoa > Arthropoda > Insecta > Diptera > Drosophilidae > Drosophila > Drosophila macrothrix. The sequence continues at coordinate 13,236,883 of JAWNLX010000587.1, read as the reverse complement.
TTGTTTAGTTTTTTTTTTTTTTTTGTTTTGTTTTTTTCGGTATTCGATATTAAATTGTGCGGTTTTTGCGGTGGTGATGGACTTAAGTACCACACATTTCTACAACATTTTCCACTTGACAACGCGAAAGAAGAAGCCACAAAAGGCAGCCAGGCACAAGGCGAAAACGAAGCCGAAAGCGAATACGAAGTGGAGACTTTGACGATGTCATCGGAGCTGACTGAGCAATCATAGGGAGCGGTTATAAAACGGCAACAACTTGAACTATTATGGACAGTGGTCAAGCATTTAGAGTCTGTTAAAAGTAAAGGAGATTCCGTTTTGCAGAACTGTTCTGCTGCCGGCGAGAGAGTGCCAGTTAAAAATTCAAATCGCTGGAGCGCAGCTAAACGTGTTGAAAGCCGCACAATCCCGCACTCTTTGATTGATGATTGCAGCTCAGGGCTCCGACTGTGGCGGCACTTGGACATAAGCTTGGACTTGGACTTCGACTTCGACTTTGACTGGGACTGGGACTTGAACTTGGACTCTGTCACTGACTCTCACTCAAGATGCCTTTCAACTGTGCGTTGGTCAAAACGACAATAACAAAAAAGAATTCAGCAAAAAAACAACGAGCAAAATTAAATTGCTTTGAGTCGCAGGTGCAGTTAATGATGAGAGAGGGAGTGAGAGTGAGAGAGAGCGCGTCTCGGGAGCGGGTGGGGGATGAGATCATGGCCATGTGATTAAGCGCCAAATGTATTCAAAAGATTGTAATTAAGGCCACAAAAGCTGCAGATCTGCAACGGCTGATAGTCGCTTGTTAACGGACTGCGGCCAACAAAAAAAAAGAAAACACCAACTGACTGCATTCTCATTCCCCTTGCCGCATACCCCATACCTCATGCTCCTTACCCCTTGCCCCATTCAACATTCTCAATCTCCACTCCACTCCACTCCACCTCCCGCATCTGCTGACTCATGCTGACGCACAATTGACTCTTGAAATGCCCGCTTTGAATGCTTTTGTCGCATGCAAAACGCTACAAAAATTAGTAACGCAACCAAATCGAAGCTGTGTCTGTATCTGTAACTGTATCTGTATCTATTCACGCCAGCCTGGGTGGCATCCATGAGGCATAAGCTGCTGACTTTCCTCCAGATTTGCCTTTGGCCAAAGCCGCACCTGCATTCGATATGCAAAGCATTTTCTAACCATAAGCATAAAATATATATATATATATATAAAGTCCAGTTATATAGCAGTAAATAAATATATATATATATAAATAAATAATATTCCCTATTCGTCGCACAGGCGGCAGAGCATCTGAGTTTCGGCTTCATTTTCTTATTCAGCTTTTTCGTTTGTTTCCTGAATTTGTTTTTTATGTTTTCATTTGGCGGCGTTTTGGCTTTTGTAGTCCAAAAGTTAACGTTTCTGTTTTGTGGCTCATAATTTATGCAAAATCATTGGCCGATCGATCAATGGCCGTCGCCTCATGCCACTTGCCCGCAGCCCTCTTTCCGCGTTCCCGTTCCGCGTCCGCTTGCCAAAAGCCAAAAGCCAAAAGCCAAACACCAAACACCAAAACCTAAACCAAAGACCAAAACCAAAACCAAAACCAAAACCAAAGCCAAACAAAAAATGATACGAGACGAGAGATGCCGCACAGGTGCGAGCAGGAAACGAACCGCAACTGCTGCTATGCATTTAATTGGATTATGAGCCAAATCCTGTCACAGCACACAACTATGACGCACCCACGACATGACACGAGACGAGCAGAGAGCGGCGGTGAGACGGAGACGGAGAAAGGGAGACGGAGAGAGAAACGGAGAGAGAGAGAGAGAGCCTTTTCCCGGCCTGCAACTAATTGCAATCGAATTAGTCAAGGAGCTCAGCAACTTTTCCCGGCTCACTGAGAATAGAAATTGAAATGGAAATGCTTGTGGAAAAGCAAGTCAAGTCAACTCAACCACAAGACCTTACTCCATCTCCATCTCCGTCTCCGTCTCCGTCTCCGTCTCCGCTTCTGTCTTCTGGCTCTGAGTTTACCCATTTCCGGCTGGCGTCAGGGTGGCGCCTGCGCACGGCATTTAAAAATGTGGGCGTGCCTGATGACTTAAAAGGTTTTTAAATGGGCGCTGCAGTCGGCGCTGATGCTGACGCTGACGCCGACGTCTTCGCTACTGGCCTGCGTTTTGTTTGGCTTTGCTCTCGCCGACAGCGACGCCCCAAGCACCTCAGACTCAAACTCAAACTGGGACTCTGACTTGAAATTGGAATCGAGCTGAGGTTCATTGATCCATTTGCTCTTGATGCGGCTGGCAACCTTTTGTTGCTGCAGCAATTATGCACTGACTTGGCCGCATGTGCTAAACGCTCTCAAGACCATCCAATTAAAGTGTTCAACTGCAATATCCCAAATTGCAATTTTACACTTTTCAAGTATAGGGTACACCTATACCAAATAACATTTCTGAATACACATTTTGATTGCCACAAAATTACGATTAGAATAGCAATAGGTGAGCAGATCCGATGCTCGATAAACCATTCGTTCTTAAAAATTACATTTTTTTTTACTAAAATTTAGGGTAAAATTAATTTTAAAATTTGTCCAGCATTTGTGGCACGAATAGGGGGAAATCCGAAAAATTCCGATCAGACGAAAAATTAAAATGACAAAAGCTAAAATGAATTAGTTAAGATGGCAAGCGTAAAACCAGATGCTTAAAATTGCGTTTTTGATTATTGAAATAGAGCACTCTGAAATTGTATCATGCTAAAGGCTATTGTAGTTGTTTGTTGATTCCAATCTGACTTGGTGGATATTGAGAAGATCATCATCACAGCCATGTGTAACTGTGTTCTAAAAGAAATCGTCCCCTTCCCAAGTCCATATCAAAGTCTACCTTCACATACTCAACAAGCAATATTCAGTTGTCTTAAACGGGAAACAGACTGCCAATTGGGATATTTTAGATACATATTTCCAACTAATTCTGGACGCCGACTCCCTTCAGCTTGTACCGATAAATAATTCCGACTGGGGCTATTTTTTTCACTTTGACCTCTTTTCGGCGATCATTTTGATTTCTATAATAATGATAATCTCTGATGCCATGTGCTCTTTTGCGGATAGTCGTCGCTCATTATCTGTTGTTTTCTATCTTTTCTTTCTGGCGTCGCATTTGGGCCTGAAATATTTAAATGAGCTTTTAAAAAATTGTTAGCTACTGTTTGACGCACTCGAGAAACCAAAAAAAGGCAACCACCATAGCCGCCGACTGGGCCTGTCCCGTTGCCGCGGGTCTAAACTGAGACTTGGGTTTTCTATACAAAATTAAAAAAAATTGCTATTATTAATGATTATAAACGTTTTTTGTACACTTTACTGGAAATTGACAAGCGCTTATTAACGATCTTATAATAGCGACTGATCGGCCGATCAACTGATCGAGCTGGCTCCATTGTCCTCCCCCAGAGTCTCTCTCTCTCTCTCTCATTTACTCTCTCACTCTCTCCATCTCCATCTCCATCTGGCCTGTTGTATCTGTGTCTCTGGTGAAAACGTGACGTGACTGTCGGCAAAAATCGATTGCTATACCAATGTTTGTATGCCATATCAAAATTCAGGCCTCGACGTCGCGAAGCTGACTTTGAAATGCCAGCAGCCAAAAGCACAGACAAAGAAACTTTGGCCAGACAATAGAGAAGCTGAAATATTTGCTCAAGACAGGAAGCCCCTTTACATAATTAATCAGTTTATAAATACTCAAAGAGTAAAGTATTTTTGAAAAGTCATTCGGGCAATTATACATGCAACACAATGACGAAAAAAATAAAAATATTAATTTTACTAATAGTAATAGTAATAATAATAATAATAATAAAAATAATATTAATAATAATAATAACAATAATTATAAATATTATTATAATATTAACTATAATACAATATTAACTATTAACTATAATAAAATCGTTTCTTCTTTCTCTTAAATCAAAATAAGAAAAGTTTTTAATAGTTGAGCATTTGGAACCGTGTTAAAATTCAACTTTTTTGGGACAGAGACTTAGCATCATTTAACAAACTTCGAACAGAGATAGAGACTTCAACAAGTCTATTCGCTCTGGCTCAATAACATTTTTAAAAGTTTCTACAAATATAGCAAAAAAAATGTGTACTAATTTAATATATTAGCTCTCTCATTCTAAAATTATAGATGCTGAATCATTTTGCCGCAACTCAGGCAACTAATTGCTGGGCTGATTGCAAAGTGTCATAAAAGTGGCACAGTATCTGCCCAGATGGTTAGACGCATTAATCTATGGACGCACTGACGCATTGCGGGCCTTGAGTGCTTATTTAGCACAAAAAAAATTGCGTCTGCTGAGTTGAGGGGAGTAGAGTTTCGAGATTGTGTTTGGAGAGTCGCCTATAAGCAGGACCCTAAACTGTGTACTTTGGGCGTCAGAATTGAGCATTGCGTGCACTAAATGCCCACGAACGTCAAACAAATAAGTGCGTAACTAAACGCATAATGCCAATGTACCGTCCATCCGGCCAGACCTCGCAAATATCGCTCGGGAAGATCGGGGTGCGTGAGGCCGGCCGCTGTTTATAGGCATGTATTATTTTGTACACATAGACATTTGTACTTTTTTTTTTTTTTTGCAAATTGCCTGTTTCCGTTTGTAAAAGCTCTCGACTCGGTAAATGGGGGAGAAAATAATTTTTGCGAGGCAGCCGCATACGACAAAAACTTCATTAGACAAAACCACACACATCGCGAAAGAGAGTGCAATATAGAGTGGAAGCCGAAGGTGAAACGGAACAATTCGCTGGAATAATGTTTAAAACTATTTTTTTGTTTTGCCATTTCTTAAATAAATGGGCAATTTCTGAGCACAGTGATGCGTAAAGGCCCACCTAGACCAGCAGAGAACTCAAAGTCAAAGCGCAAGTTAGGCTAACAGTCAGTTACTCAAATCGGAGTCAAAGTTGAACTTGAACAGTAGTTTACGTGTAAAGTCAGTATCGAACATCCAGCCTTGAACATTTATATAGCCAATAACATTACATTAACATAAAAAACTGTTTCAAAATTTACTTTTATCTGCTAGATGTGAGAAAAGAGTAGAACTCCCATGCTTGTCACTGTAGCTCTTGCTGTCACTATTTTCTGTGGATTAGCTTAAAGAATTTAATTGGTATACCTTGATCCCAATAAAAGCAAAATAAAATGCTTAATTAAGTTGTGCAAAAGTATGTCACAAGCAGAAGAAAACATTTCTTGTCCTCGCCTTATAATAGCAATGAAAGAAGCAATTGTAAAGTTAAAGCTTTTCATATATATGGATTTTGTATATCCTAAAATTATCAACTGTAAAATTTTCAGTAAGTTCGAGCAAGAAATGAAGATTTATTTGACAAAAATGTATTCGCTTTACAACTGGCAGGCAGGTGCTTTTGGTAGTTTATTTATTTTATTAGATTTGTTTCATGAATTGAATACGCTCATTTTGTTGTGTTCTCTTTCTGTCTCACTCTATTGCACTCCCCCCCCCCCCCCCCTCCCTCTATCTCTCTCTATTGAAATTAAAAATACATTTTTTGTGATTTCAAATTGTTTCCCAAGGCTGAAGTAACTTTTGTTGTGGATGTTGAATTTATGCATTATTTGAGCAAGGGGATTCACAAATACTTTCCACTACTTTCCACTACTTTGCTTAACAACCGTTCAGATAGATTATAGCCCGCCCATTTTACGCATTGCTATGCTTTTTAACAATATAGTTTAAGCTAACCAAACAATCGTAAAATTATAATGAAATACAATTAGAGCCGAGCAATGTATTATCTGCCTGAATGTGATCGATAAGTGATCTATTAGCACAAGTAGTTTCACACATTCCAGCTACCATTTAGGCTAATGAACCAACTGCCTGCCAGCTGGCTGGCAAATCTTGTGGCTGCACATCAACGTTCTCTGATGATGATGGTCATGCGGCATATGAAGAGTGCTGGATCTGCTCTTGGTCTCCATGGCATCATCAATCCGTCAGCTCATTGCACATGTGCTGTTGAGCGCATATTTCATAGCCAAAGCGAACCGATTGGCTATTGTCCGCTTGACAGCCCATCTTGGCCAGGTCTATCTATGGCTATGCCACGTCATCATCATAATCATCATCATCATCATCATAAGCATCACAAACAGCAGCAGCAGCAGCAGCAGAAGCAACAAACGCCCTCGTCATTGTCGGTAGCAACTACCGGCTGACGCTTTGAGTCTGATGTTGGAGTTGAAGTTGGAGTCGGAGTCCGAGATGAGGTCGTCGCCAGGCGGGTTAGGCGCACAATTTTCGCGCCCCGATCAAAAGGCTGCGAGATCGGATCAACATCTCTGGATCAGGAGGAGGAGGAGGAGGAGCAGTGGGAGAAGGAGGCGAAGGTGGTCAGCGTTTGTGTCGATTATGAACAAAAATAAACAAAATCACTCGGCGCAGATCAAAGCGTTGGTCAAGCTCAACTTGAAATTGTTTATAGAGGGCTGTGCGAGGGCGAGGGCGAGGGGGAAGAGGTAGGGGTAGGGGAAGGGGGCGTGTCATGACGAGATAAATGCACAGTTTGCCGCATTTTAATTTCCGTGGCTTTCTTTCGATATATCCATGTGTGTCTGTCTGTGTGTGTGTGTGTTGGACGCTGTTTGTTTTCAATCGATAAAACAAAATTAAACATATACATTCGAGTTTCAGATATATATATATATATATATATATATATATATATGTACATACACACATGCATACAAACACATAATATTCAGAGAGCCCGAGCTCAAACTCACGCGGAAGCAAACGAAATCTCTTCAGCAAAGATGAAGTATCTGAAGTGGGCCGAAACCACTTAACACAAATTACGCAGCAAAATGTCGAAACGAATTGAAACGTTGAAAACGATCAATGAAAAGCCCAGCGAGAGTGGCCCATACACAATATATGTGTGTGAATACATACATATATGCAGAGATACATACACATATTCCCATTCTCGAAGCCACTTCGAATGGTTTTCAGATTTGGTGGCCCATTCATGGATCGCGGCGCATTCGTTCATTGAGAGGCTGGAAAAGTCTACGACAGCATCAATGAAATGGCAAAATGACGCGAGTATCTAACAGATACACGAGTAATAAAGTCAACAACAACAAAACCAATCGAATCGATATCCAACGTGAAATTCGAACAATATATTCTAATGACAAGCGCCTCAGCATTTTGGGAGCCCTTAGACAAGATTAACGCTTCACGATCGATATGGACACGTTTATGTGTCTCTTTATAATTATAACACCTCGTTAGTTATTCTTTGTTGAAGCATTTAGGCACACACACACACACACCATACATAGATACTCGCACACACTCTGACAGTGAGACACTTTTGCCTGGGATAGATCATTAATTGATTGCATCGGATCGTTTGCGAATTGTGATTTGTGAATTCTGGTTCAGAGTTAGCTTTGCGGTTTACTTTTGACTCTTCTTTGGATTCAAAATTAAATAGAATCGAAAGTCGAGACTAATAAATAATAAATAAATAAATATATATTGCCAAAATAAAGATAGACATAAAGCTAGAGACAAGGGAATAACAATAGTAATAATTGTGATTTGATAATCGTCTTAGTAACATATATATATATTTAACATATAGATTTAATTCCTAACTAACTTGAAGTAAATATGTGACTGCTAGCTATCTATATCCGTAGCAACATAGTAAGTGGTTGTTATGATAATGATTTTGTTCGATTCTTTTTAACAAAATTTGCCATTTACGTGAAAGTTGAGGTCGAAGAGAAACTGAAGATAAATATGCTAACTAGTTTTTGAAAGATCTCAGTTAAGATATTTACTGTTTGTGAAGGAGATGAAATTATCTATCATTTATTGAGTATTGTGATCGATCGTTTGCTTATGCATATGCAGATGATGGGAGAAATTATTGGAATGCCTTGGGATCTTTTGCTTAACCTCTTCAGATCCATGACAAAGCAATTAGTATTAGCCCTCGCGACGGTTGACTCTGTTGAAACTTATTTTCGATAAAACCAGTAGCTAAACTTTTAACTAAGCGAAATGGCTCTTCTGAGGCGTTCCCTTATTTAATTGAGCAAAAGATAGAAAATGTGCCAGCGGCATATGCAAAAGACAAGAGGCAAATGGCAAAAGGCAAAAATACATAAAATACATAAGGCATAAGGGTAGGCATAAGGTAAGAGGCACGAGATGACTGAGAGTCGGAGCTGAGGGCTCACTTACAGTAGCAACCATTTTTCAACAATTTTGCATAAATTTTTGAAAAAGACGTTTTCACAACCAATAATCAAGGGACTGAGCCACGTTGATTGCCAACCAGTCAGCCAGTCAGTCAGTCCAGCGGACGAAACGAGTTGAAAAGCGATTTCGAGAAAAAAGATTTAATGAAGTTTAGCACGATCATTCTCCAAAGAGATCCCAAAGATGCCAAAGAAGCCAAAGAAGCCAAACAGCCAAAGAAGCAAGATGAACGTAGAGCTCTCTAATTGGATGCATTGAACGCAGATCCTTTGTATAGGTGTTGGGCGCAGGGGACTAAGAGAGTTGAGTGCGGGCGCTCAGCCCCCACAGATAAATACTCGAAATCTGTGGAATAATGAGATAAACGCGAAAAATTAGCGATCGAAATGGCAGCTCGGCGTCCTTGTTTATTTGTATTTTTATTTTTTTTTTGTTTGAGATTTGGGTTCGGTTCTTGTGTTGGGTTTAATCCAATCACGCAGTTGCATTTATCAGCAACAGCAACAACCACAGTTGTTAGCCCAATTATATGCCGATCGTCGTCGCTGTTGTTGTTGCTGTTATTTTGCATATTTTGCAATTGTTATTGTAATTGGCCACCATGGCTGCCTCAGAAGCGAATGTGTATTGTGTATGCAGATGTATGTGTTGTGTGTAATTGTGTATGTTTGAGCTGTAATGAAGGCCCTGTACACGTCCATTTTGACCAACTCCTCTGGTAAACGAAAACGTTTTAAGGCTTTTCATAAGCACTTTTTGCCGATTTTGCCGTTTTGCTACTACGGCCTTTTAATGATGTTACCAACAATCCAATTTTCGCAACGCGTCCCGTCGCTATAAAAAAAACAAAATGCTTTCCGACAAAGCTTAGCGCTGAACGTTCGGTCAATGACAATTTGGAAACCCTACAATGAGGTCCGACGGAGGCTTTACCATTTCCGGCTTAAATGGAGTCGCTGCTATCCGTGTTGTAATTACTGTGTGCGAAACTCAAGAGTATGATTGCTGATCGGGGATCGTGAATCGGCGATCAGGAATCAATTTGCTGGAGGGTTGAGCATCAGGTGGTGAAGTTTACGTATAGTGTAAAAATTGTTTGTTTTTCTTTAATGTTTAAGTGTAATTAAAAACAAGAAAGAACAGTTTTCTCTGACAAACAAAAATGAAAGTGATAGTTTTGCACAAATATTTTTATTATGATTGAGCTCTGGCTTTGAATTAATTATTTGTAATTTGCTTAAAACTATTGCTTCAGAAAAGTATGTCTCAAGATGTAATTTAAAAATCATATTTGATCTTTGATATCATCTCTGATGTAAACAATTTCTTCATATCTTCTCCACAAAAATAGTTTCCATTTTTTGCAGAGCCTTTACAAATAATTAAAACAAATTTAGTGCAACATTTATTTGTATAATTTAGGAAAGGTTATACAAAATGTGTGTCAACCCAAAGACTGTATACGAGTATATTCTTGATCGTTCCTTATTGCGGGATGATTATCTCTCTCTCCCATATATGCTTATTAGATTCTAAGTATAGTTGTTATCTTGCTGTGAATGCATAAATCAAATAAATTTGTTAAATTACTCAATTTATTTGCATTTGAATTTCAAATTTGAATATATGCAGTGGTTGTTAGCACAATTTGTGCACTGTACTATTGTTGTTGTTTTTATTATTATTTTGTATTTTTTTTGATACGTGATACGTACAGACATATTTTTATATTTTTTGTATGCATATTTTTTTCTCAACTTGAGCACACTTAAAAATGAATTTAAATAAATTTCACGCTTGGTTAAGCCAAACAGACAGCGACAGGCGAAAGCGAGAGAGACACACGCACACATACACACTCACACTCACACACACACACACACACTCACACAATCACACATATGCAAAGAGACAATTATAATAATAATCATTTACATTTGACATTGGCTGACTGCGTGGCGGCGACAGCAGCAGCGACGTCGACAGCGACGTCAACTGAGTGATAATTTATCATTAGATTTTTCATTCGTAACTCGTTCGTGAGAACAATTAGAGAGCTACGCTTATTGCTTATTGCGATAATGATGCCCGGCACACGGACGCTGGCTGATGTCCTTTTTGTATCGGTGCCGTAGATTTGCATAAAAAACGAATAAAGTGCAGCCGCAATTCGGCAAAACGACAAAGCAACAATGCGACAATGCGACAACTGCAATTGGACTTGGCTAATTGAGCACTCAAGTAGAAAAGTGCGGCGAATACCGAAAATACCGTTTCCCCTTTCCCCATCACGAAATTCACTTAAGAGAGTTTGCAGTCCCACTGTTTTTTTTTTTTTTGGAATATGTTTCACATTTAATTGTGTTTGGAATTCTTGTTAATAAATTTGTGTCATAAGATTTTAGATTTAAGATTTTAATTTTAGAAATTCGCCCCGAGTATTTCTTGTTTTTTTTTCGATGACATATCGAATTTCGAATCGATGTTTGCAAAAGGCTGGCAAAATCAATATCGCAAACAACAGATATTTAAAGAAAGGATTTCTTTGATTTTTTTTTGGATTACTTGGCCTGTTTTATATGTTAATTAATTGTTTTATCATCCATTTCGCAAGGAAAAATTAAATTAAGATAATCACCTGTTTTATTTAATGGAGAGTCATAATGGAATCGTGAAATGTTAAGAATGTGAATGTACGAAATGTTGGGCACAGTAGAATCTGGCTAAAGGGCAACTCTTAACATGATCGGCCATAGAATTTGTTTTATATTTTTGATCAGTGTGCTGACTGGTTCTTTATTAAGTTTATTTGATTTTCTGTCAGATTTTTAGATTCCACACGCAGGCCATTTGTTAGCAATTAATTGAAATAATAACAACAACAAATATAACACAATGAACACATTCGACAATTGTTGCATTAGCGTTCATTTACATATATATACATATATATATATATATATATATATATATATATATATATATATATATATATTTATAAATGTGTGCGGCCGATAGTTGTCTCCATCTATCTCTATTCCTAACTCCATCACACTCTCTCTCTCACTCTGCCTCTATCTAAATAATTGCGTCGCGGGTGTCTCATTAAAAACATTTTTTTGTTGTTGCTGTTGTGTTTGGCTTGTTATGAACATCGTTGCGGTGTTGTTTTTGTTGTTGTGGTTGTTGTTGTGGTGTCTATTATTGCGTCAAAACTTTTATCGCTGTTTGGCATCTCCGCCTCCAACTGAAACCCAACCAACGAGCGAGCTAACGAACAGATGGAACAATGCGATGGCAACACAGAGTAGCATAATTATAATTATATCAAATTTTGCTACCATTTAAAACGCATTAAACGCGCCGTAACCAAAACTAAAACTCCAAAATACAAAAAAAAATATATATATATATAAAAAAACGAAAAAAAAAACCGAGAGCAAGTTGAAATCCAAAAATCTCAGGTCTCAAGGAGAAAAGAGACAAATAGCTGACCAAGAATAATTACGTGAAATTGTTACTGCTTTTGTTCAATTATTTAGAGGCTAGTTTATTAAAGAGGCCGAGAAATGAAAAGTGCCCGAAAATTTGTTGAGGGCCATTCATAAGAGCTCTTAATGGGCGTAAAGGAACCTTAAAATCAGACAGAGAGAAAGAATAAGATAAAAAGATTTATGTAATCACAAGATAAATTGTGGTTTTAAGGAACAAGTCTCATTAATATTCGACTTTAAATACTTCTCAGAGCTATTAATTAATGTATATAAATGTGCACAAATAGAGTCGATAATTTGATATAAATGTAATAAGAGTCGAGAATTTATATTTGTAAATAAATTTGTAATTGATATATAAGTTATAATATACAAGAGGCTGGCAGGAAACCATTAAGAACCTTGTGCGAATTTTTTAAAGTGATCTTAAACCATATTATATATTTATTTATTTAAGTTAAATTCGATCAATAATAATTTGTGTTACATAAGCTTAAAGGCTTATTCAGATAGGTTAACTCGACTTTTGATGCTGCTCACAAATAAATATTCCCGGGGTCGCTTATGCTTCCCTTTGCACAACTGCATTTAACCCTTTTTCAAATTATTAACTTTTAATTAATTATTACTTTTTTCGAAGTGCCTTGGGTTTTCCATTCTTTTTTTTTTCTTTGCTATTCGTTAGACCTTTGCTATGCGCATGAATCTGGTCTGGAATATTTCCTTTTGAATAAAGTTCAAAGCTTTGAGATATTTAGAGACTTGCAACTTGGAATAATGTGTTAAAATGGAGTTGATACGTCCACTAAAAAATCCAAAAAATATATATCAACGAAACCACAGTTTTAAGGCTAGAATCATTGGTTGATTGGTTGATTTCTAACAACGTCTATTAAAAATTTTGAGCTAGCTTGACCGAATTTGAAAGGTATATTCGCGCCCACTCCTGATTAATATAAAGCTAAGAATTCAAAATTTCTGTTGTGTGCTAAAATATTATTTCTAGAAACCAGAAAAACGTTTCTAATTATTAGGGCTATTTTCCAAATTTTGTAGCAAATTTTTTACCGAGTTTATAATTGTATGATTGTATATATACATGCATGTGTGTGTGTGTGTGTGTTTTGAGAGGTAATTGCGTCAAAAGTGCTGACAGACGCAACAGCACGACAACGAAAACAACAGTAACAACACTAACAACAACAACAACAACACTCACAACATCAAAAACAACAACATAAACTGTGACAGTGACAGGAAGAGGTGTACGTGAGCGGGAAGCGCTGTTGATGATGATTTCAACGATGATGATGATGACAGCACTTTGTTGACAAAACAGCCCAAAACAGTTAAATGCATTTTAGTTTATATTTTAACAGTTGGTTAAGTTTGGTTTAGTGATTTAAATAATTGCACGATGCCAGCGTCAATGTCAACATCAACAGCGACTCGAACTGCAACTGCAGTTGCAACGCCGAGTCGCTACTTGGCGCATGACACGCAAACTGAGTGCAAATGGAAAGGGTAATTTTAATTGGGAAGTTGGAAATGGGTAGGGGAAAGGGAAAAGTGGGAAGGGGGACTGGGAAGTGAACAGCTCAAGGAACCGCAATTTGCGCGACAGGAACAATTAAACAAGCGACGAAGCGCAACGTTTATGTAACTACTCTTCCCCTCTCTGTACCTACGTGTCAACCAACCTACTTCCCTACCTCCCTCGCTCCCTCACCAGCCCGCCTGTTCCTTTTAACCTTTGGCACTCTCTCCCAGCATTCGTTCTATATGCTAATGTAATGCCGTCGCAGTGGACTTGTCTCATTTATCAGGCGCGCAGGCGCAGTTTAAGAACATTTCTCGATCTCGCCAAACTGAATTTAAATATTTTAATCGCATTGTTTAACAGGGCAGCCACAACAACAATAATTACGGCCACAGGAACACAAAATAGTAAAATGAATTGTTTCAACACCAAATATGAAATGCCCTTGCTCAACGATGAATCTTATTGTCGGGAGTATTGATCTACAATTTCAGCTAAATCTGCTAAAACTTAGCTATATCATTACGATTTTAGATGGACAATTGTTTTTAGAATGTCCAAAATAATGTTTTAGAACTGTGCAATAGATAATTGGTACCTAGCTTAAATTTAATTCCACTTTCGTAGTACAAGTACATGGAGGGATAAAAGTTGGTCCAACTTGAGAAAATAATTGTTTAACGGAGACAAAGATACTCGTAGATACTCCTAGATGTAGAAAAACATTCGACTATAGAATAGTTAGAGATGCATTATTTAGTATAGATAACTTTGAGTTCAGCAAAAATGTCTGGTAGTTAAAATTTGCCATAAGAAAACGACCTGAATTTTAGAATATCGCTCTGAGAACTAGAAAGCTTATCTAGTTTTTCGAAATGATTTTTAAATAGAGTTCTTGAAATAAAAAATGGCTTGTCTTCTCTTTTACATAATTGTTTTACTTAATGATACAATATGTTTCCAAAAAGTAGAAATGCCAATTCTTATTATTAGAACAAACTTTGAAACACAGAAAATAGTAATGCAATTGGCTTTGTCGACTGGTAGAGTTTCTCTGCCAACTTTACGTAAGCTTTTACAAGTTAGATTGCATGAGTCTTAAAACTATATTAAATGCGTTTGTAAATGATTAATAATAATTAATTAATAATAATTGATTTTTAGAAATATCGACGATGGAATTAAAAAAGAAATTTTATGCCATTCCGAGCGATTTTCTTTTTCTGAGAGTAATATTTGAAAGCTGATCTTGTTGCTTTCTTGGCACTTGTATTTTTATAGGCCGATGGCAAAGCAAATATACCCTGGAATTCAAGTGTATTACTCGTACAACACTGACAAGTGAGTTACAGTCTTTTGGCAAATCCCCAAATGGTTTGCATTTTTGAATACACATACAACTTGGGACCTGTCCAGCCGCGGACTGAATTGAACGGGACGGGGCGGGACGGGACTGGACTGGACTGACCGATAAGCATCGCTTCCGGTTTCTTTGGCTGGCGTTGGTGTTGCCATTGTTGTTGTTGCTGTTGCTGTTGCTCTTGTTGCGGTTAGTGGTGTGTATCAAATGGGGTCTGTGGCACCTCGTGCGCCCCTGGGCATTGGCCATAAAAATGCGTCTATCTCTTTTGTTCTGTTCTCTGTGGCTGTTGCGAGATAGAAAAACGCGATACTAATTTTTGGTACCTACACTTAATTTCACTATTTTGTGTGTCGTTCCCTAACTATGTGTGTGCGTGTGAGTGTGTGTGTGTGTGTGCCTCCTGCATTTTAAATGGAAATCTGTAAATTTGTTTTTATTGTCATTATAATTTTGTTGGACGTGTTATTGCTGTTGCTGTTGATGTTAATGTTGCCGTTGCTGTTGCTGTTGCTGTTGCTGTAGTTATTGTGTTGTAGCTGGTTGTTCTACTTGGCTGATAGCGTTTAGCACCTGACATTTTTAGTGGCAATTATAACAGCGAGCAGCAAAAGAGTCAACGAACCTCGGCCCACAGCCAGACAGATGGAAAGAGGAAGAGCGCCACAGCCGCAAAAGATCGTCAGCCACTCAGTCAGTCAGTCAGTCAGTCTGTCTGTCTGTCTGCTAACGGTTGTTGTCTGTTTCATTAGAAGGCCATTAAATAAATGCAGAGTTTAAGCTATCGCATACTTAAGAAAAGCTTTAAGCCAAAAACAAAAACATAAACAATGCCAACAGCAACAAAATAGATTTACTTAGTCCGTCAGTTAGTTAGTTAGTCCGACTAGAGGCACAAAACGAAACGAAACGAAACATGACATCATGTTGCATGTTGTCATGAGTCATAAAGCAAAGTTGCATGTGCAGCTCTCAGGCCAGTCCACAACAACAGCAACACGGCAGCAAAGTTTTATTGAAAGTCGCAGCTTAAAATTAAATTAGAAAATAAAAATGCAAACAGTGCAAAAAACGAAACAACAACCAAATGCAAGAGAAGGAAGTGCAAATTTGTATTCGGATTAAAAGAGAGCGACAGACGAATACTCTACAAATCTCATACTCATTTTTGTGAAGCTCAAAGTTTGCTATCTCTCTTAGCCCTTAAGTGCCCAACAAAAGACAAATAAAATGTACTTAATTTTAATTCAATTTTGCCACATAAAAATCAAATTGATTCCTTAATTTGGCATAGCTTATTGAATCGGATAAATTATGGAAACATTGGCCAAGGACTAGATCAAAATTAAAACTGTGCCGAATTTAAATATGATATTAAATTTTTTTGTTGTTATATATATTTAATAGAATCATAAATTATTGCCATTTTCAAACGAATCGCAGATAACATTTACTTTTACAATTAAAAAATATAGAGAAAAAACATTTTTTTTTTTGTTTTTTTTTGAATAGTTAATGAGAACGAAAACTATCGCAAGTTTCGAACATCTGAAAATTATATGTTCAACAAATCGGAGGCGATTCCTTTCTATGTTAAAATATATATACAAATATTTTGTTCATATATCGATTCGATTATAAATGCTTCCCCACCCTGTCTCTCTTTTGCACCCTTTCTCTCTCTCTCTCTCTCTCTCTCTCTCTCTCTCTCTCTCTCTCTGTTGGCCTGTCTTCCGCTTTCTGCAAGCTTCTGTTAATGTGTGGATGGCTTGGCAAAAATGTAGCGTATACACACACACACACACACACACATGTATATGTGCATATAGTTCGGTTCCCCACGATGTGGCTGGCTTGGAGCTTAAGCGCGAGCTTCATTGTGCCGCACTTCCTTTTACTTGGTGATTCTCAGCTGTTCGGCTGCACTGCAGCACCGCGCACCTGCCCCAACCCGCCTGCTGATCAGGCATGGGTGCTTCTATTGCGTTTTGTGTAGCGTTTTTTTCTTCTGTTTATTTTGTTGTTGTTGTTGTTGTTGTTGGTGGTGGTGGTTTTTTTAACTACATACTATGATTACGTTTACGATTACATAAGAATATAATATCGCAATTAATCGCATTTAACACAAAAATGTTCGGACCGTTCAAGGCAGGCCCCGAACTTTGCGTGCTGTTGTTGTTTTTGTTATTATTATTGCTATGGCTGCATTTCGATGGTGTTTGTTGTAGTTGTTGTCGTTGTTGTTGTAGCAATCTCGACACGGCATACAGCAATTAAAAAGTTTTTTAATAATCGCGCCGTTTTTTTCTTTTCTTAACTTTAATTTGATGGCTTGTTGAGCTTAGCTATGTTCTTGTTGCCATTTTGAATTGGCATGCGATTGAGGTTAGCTGCCACTAGCTATGACTACTACAGTTCTTCAATCCAATCCAATCTCAAGTCTCAAATCTCGAATCTCGAATCTCAAATCTTTTCTAATGGAACACTTTGGAGAACGCATTGTTTAGATCGTATGTAGGTTTTTTAATCTTTCTTTCTCTCTCTCTCTCTCTCTCGCTCTCTTTCCCATTTATATACGCTTTTATTATAACGAAATTGTATCTTATTTGGTGTTTAGATTAAAAGATTTATGACTACAAATTATGGTACTTTATTGGGCGATAACATTTCCGTTCGTTCGCCCCGTTTACAAGCAACGAAAAAACCGAAACTACTTAAGCTCAACTTAATTTCTTGGCCAGCACCAAACGAAAATGAGACCAGCAATAAAAAATTAACAATTAATCTTGAATAAAACATCTAACGGCCACAAACCATAGCCATAGAAACGGACAGGGACCGTCTCACAGCTCTCTGGTCTCGTCGCCTCGAGTCTGGCTTATTTCTACTGCTCAGTTCTGCAGAGGTCTTAAAACCAATTGAGTGCCCATTATTAACGCCGAAGCGAGCGACTCATAAAACTGAGAAATTTATTCTCACACCCAATTTGAGCTCGCTGACTAGATAAGGGGCCGGCTTTTGATGAGCTACGTTTTCGACTGCCCCGTTACACTGGAAACTAAATATGCCTAAGTATGCAATAGAATTTAGAAAATCACCAAATCACTATTTGGTGCTGAAAATACTTTACAATTAGCATATAAATAAATACATTTTTAGAAGTTAAAATCTACATACCTTATATATATAAATATATATAGACAATGAAAAATTAACTTCCAAAATTCTCTCCACATTTCTATTCTTACTTATCGAAAATATGTTTCTAAAGTGTTTTAGTTAATAATAAATTATAAAGAATAAGATTAGAGATTTGACGAGATATATATATATATATATATATTTCTCAATTATTTCCTTAAACAAAATTGTTTTATGGCTGTAATGCGATTTTCTAAATTCGAGGTCATATTTTTTTATGAGTGCACTCATACTCATATACTCATATATATATACATATATATATACTTGCCACACCCCCGTCCAGCCGAAAATGGCTCATTAACGCGCCGCGGAGGCCGCTGCAAAACACACACCTTATTTTGTCATTAATTTGCATATTTGGCATAGCCGAAGACGCTGCTGATGCCGATGCCGATGCCGATGCCAATGACGATGACGATGCCGGGGGCAGCAACGGGATCCACCCCCACGCAGAGAAGCAGCCGCATCTCGCCCCCAAAAAGGAAAAAATTAAATAAAAAAAACCTAAACAATGTGTATAGTAGATTAGATTAAATGCAATGCTCGGCCAACTCTCTGCGTCTCAGTCCATCTCTCTCGGGGATGGTGTGAACATAACTCTTAAAGCAAATTACAATAAATCATTCACAGAAATTCCACTTTTCACCTACTGGCCACTGGGCAGCAGTTAATAGCCAGTGCCCTCAGATAACCAGGTAACCACTCAAATTTGAATAATGTGGTAATAATAGACGCGCTTCAGTTGATGTAATGAGCGCTAAGCAGCAAGTCTTGTGGCTCTTGGGGGTTTTTTTTGTTAGTCTTTGAGTCTTTGAGTTTTCGGTTTCTCGTTTATCTAACTGCCTGATTCGGTGAACACTTGTTCTTTGCTCTTGACCCTATAAATTAGTTTTTAGCAACAGCATTTAACGTGTAACGAACCGTTGTAGTTTCTTGGACGCATTTGAATTTTGAATTTTGTTATTTTTATGTAGCATTTTTCTCGCTGCTCATTTTTTCCGCCTCAGCGAACTTTTGTCCACATCTCCTCGCTAGACAATTAATCACATAGCCAAATTATCAAGACACACAAAAATGTTCAGCAATACACACATACACACATACACACACACACACACACACACGTGTGCATATTAACATTTGTGTTAAGATAAGCAACTAGTTAAATAGATGGTTCAACTTGTAATCAGAGATCGCTGTTCATAATTATGCACACTTTCCGTGAGATCCGACAGAATTTCGTATCTTGTCATAGTTATTGTACAATAATTGCTTATGCACTGCAATTAATTATAATCTTAACATAATATTATTGGTTGGTCAAATATGCGTTGTCTTTGAACAGAATTTATATTTTAATTTCAAGTATTCATCTACAGACCATAATGAATGGTAGAGCTAGTGGAAATTAGTTAAGTTGAAGAAGTTATAAAAAATATTAGTTTGTTCAATATGAAAATACGTTTTACTGCATCGATCTTGAGGTAATTTCTACAGTTCATTTAGTCAGGAAATATAATATAATAGTTGGTAAGCTTTTGCGGATTTTCGATTTCGATTTCCTTTGATAATCGCTGAACGGTGACAGTTATCGACAAAGTAAATAAACTTATTAAATAAACTTAAACCCTTCGCGTTTTGTATAAGAACTTAGATTAAAAAATCCAAACTTTCTACTTCTTATAGTCTCTTATATCGACTGTATTACACACAAAACCGTTGATGCTGAAGAAGAATACATTCCTTTTGGGTTTGGGATACTAAAACATTTTTCTCTTCTCGTTTTTAGGTTATGAAAATATAAGGAATATCATTAGACATCCATTAAATTGGTGCAATTCTGCAAACATAACGGAAAATTGAAAATTATAATTAAAATGTTGATAATAAGGTTAATAATAGTTAAGTAGCAAAATTGTTATTATGTATATACGCAGCAATTGGACCAAACAATCTCCGATTGCCAATATACACTAATGGATCGTTAAATAAGTCAAAAGTCTTGATTAAACGACTGATTTAATTGAGGCCAGAAATGAACTAAAGATCCAGAGTCAGTGGCTGACATGCAATATTTTGCACCTGATGTGACTGACAAAATTGGCAAGACGGAAAATGAAATGACGACGGGGAGCGGCAACTAACTCACTGAGCTGAAAGCGTACGCTTTTCCAATTGCCACAGCTGCTCTGCTGCTGCTGCTGCGCATGCGCAAAACGACAACTGCGGCGTCAGCAGCGATGCCAACGACGACGCTGGCAACTTCCGCTGGAGTCTGAAAATTTATGCAGTTTTAAGTAAATTTGTTAAATGCGCGCTTTAATGCTTCGTTAACGCTTCGTAAATTTTTCACAAAAACAAAAACAAAATAAGAAATAAGAAATGAAAAGCAACAAAACCGGGCAAAAAGAAAAACTGAGTCAAGACTTTAACAAGCCAACGCAACCAGACGCAAAGTGAGGCGTCGCTGGGGCGCAGTTCACTAGAAGCGAGCTGCTGGAGGCGAGAGGCGAGAGGCGAGAAGCGAGTGGCGAGAAGCAAGAAGCGAGAAGCGAACAGAGCATAAAAGTCAACCACCTGTAATGAACTGACGCCACCGCAATTTAATTCACTCTGCACCACACTGCACCACAGCACAGCACAGCACAACACTCGACTGCAGTCCACTTGACTCTACTCCAGTTTTGAGTTGATGCAAATCGGAGCTTAGCTTGGACCTGCAATCCCAACGCATGCCAAATGGTCAGAGCCGTTTCTAAAGTTTTGCCACTCAGCTCTCTGCTCTCAGTTGGCAGCGGTGCAAAACTGTGTGCTCCGCTAATGAGCAGAGCGAGAGCGGTTTCCCATATGGTTCTGGATGTGCATGTACATGTGGATGTGAATCCCAATGTGGTTGGGGTTGTCGACGCAAGCGTTCTTAATTAGTCATAGTCATATATATATAGTATATATATATATATGCAATGTATACAATGTATTTCGTAGAGTATAGAGAAGAGCACGGCCTTGCACTGCTGTCGTTGTTGTACTTGTTGTTGCTGCGGTTGTTAAATTCCTTTGAAATTTAATCTATTGTAACTAATTAAGCGGCATTCGTTGGGCCAAGGAAAACGCTTAATTTCCTGTTCATTTCTGTTGCAGCTTGCGGCTTTTTCCTACAATACAAAATGTAAATGATGTTGCTGTTTTTTTTTTAGTTGTTTCTTGTTTTTTTTTTTATTGTCCCCGCTTTTTGCGCAGTGCCCACAATTGTTTGTAAATTGTTTGCATAACAGTTTACACCAGTTTTACTAAAGCGCACGAGCGCATCTCTGAGATACTATTTGCCACAATTGCCGCACACACACACACACACACAAAATTCATAATCACCATTAAATTTGAGCTGAGACTCGCTTAACCCCATGACTCCTGTGCTTGTTTTTACTCTTGTTGCTAATGTGCTTGGCATAAATACATAGTTAAATAGAAGCAGTGCCTGCTGCTGACGCAATCCATCCAACAATTATCCACAAGTTTGTCAGATTGATTGCCACAAGTTGCCGTATGGAAAGAGGTACATTTATCGGCATATACATATATCCAAGATATTGTAGCTGGTATCCACTTACTCTCCTTAGACTCTAAGGAGACGCGTTCATGCGTATATATACAACATGTAGTAGCTCGTGTCCTCTCGCTTATTATCTCTTCTTCTTTGCCAACTCTAATGTATATTCACAATTATTCGCATTTATAAAACATGTTATTCTTAGTTCGAATGCACTTGTTCATTCTATCGTTATTTTCACATCCTTATTACATCCTTATTGCCAAATACTTAAGTGTGTTGTTATTTTTTTGATTAGAACTGGTAAAACAATCACATTATCAGTTATATTTTGCGATTACCATATACAATAAATATGCATAAGCGTTTTACTGCTGTGCAGAAATGTCAAATACTCTTTCCCCGCTTCCCGCAAAACCATTGCATACTTTGCGTCGCGGCTATCAAATCAGCCAATTTAAATGAACCAATCGATTTTATCGCTGGGTATAATTGAGCACTGGCATTAACACCGTAACACATTTTGCGCCTCAAGTCGCCAGCTTTGCGCCTCGCATCGCTCCGCCTCGCCTCGCCACGCCACGCCACGCCTCCGTCCCTCCGTCTCTCCGTCCCATTTCCAAGCTCTTAAGCTGCCTGATTGTAATTCGCTGCATGCATCCGCAATCGGAATCTGTATCTGTATCTGAATCTGTATCTGAATACGAATCGGTGTCTTGCGCTCTTCAAATGGCCACTTTTAGGCTGGCTGTCAATATTCGTTAAGCCATTTCATATGTCGTTTGTGTGCTAAAGTGTCAAGCCTGACAACAGTCCCGACTTTTGCTTAATGATCTTTCAGTCTCAGTCTCTCTCTCACTCTCTCTCTCTCTCTCTCTCTCTCTCTCTCTTCCTCTGTCACTATCTCTATTTCTTTCTATCCTTCTCTTTTTCTCTCTGGATATGCATTCACTTGGCAAAATGAATGAGCCCAAACCCAATTCACATAAACAGTTTTTCATTAAATTCCAAACTACATACAATTAAATCGATTGAACATAAAAATTGTATAATAAAAAAATAGAGAAATATGCTTACTGGTAGAAAGTCAATGGTAGGTGAAAAACACTAATTAAACAAGTATTTAGAAATCCAGTAAATGAACAATTATAATTAAGGAAATATCTAAGAAATTGGTAAGTGAACACTAATAGTTAAGCAAGTATTTAAGTAATTAGTTTGCAATAATAATTAAGTATTTAGAAAATTGGCAAATGAACAAAAATGCTTAAACGACTATTTGAGTAATTGGTGAGTTGGAAATAATAATTGAACAAGTAAACCAGAAATTGTTAGTTGACCAATAACAATTAAAAAAGTATCCAAGAAATATATCAAAAATTGGTAAATTGGCAATTTCCTTTTAAATCAAAATGTAAATTAGTAAAGTAATTAAATTTAAACATGAATTAATGAAAAATTAAGCTATTAATATGCTTATGGTTGGCATATCTAGCTTTAAGACTAGCTAGTCTGTTGTAAATCTTAGAAGAGAAGAGATTCATGTCTTCTCGTTTATTTAAATTATTGGACTGTTAGTTGGAATTCAATTGATTTCGCTCAGTGTAGTTCAGTGTACAAAATCAAGTTGACGCTTTTTCTCCTTTGCAATTATCAGCATTATGTTTTCGCTAAAGTTGCGCCTCGTTGCAGACCTCAATCCCAATCCACACTCCACTCCACCACACCCCACCCAATCCAGTGATCCTCGTTAACCCGCACTTCCCCCACAGCCGCGAGAAACGCATGTTACCCCTAGCGAAGCGTTTTAATAAACTTGTTGGCATCACAGCACCAGCAGCAACAACAACTGTTTGCTGTTCAAAAAAAGAGAGGCACAAAAAAGCGTATAGGAAAAAAGACCACAGCAGCCAAAGAAACAGAAATTATAAATCGTTTCTGACATTTCAATTGACAGACACCAATGAGCGAGTTAATTTTCCAGCCAAGACACAAACAGTTAAGCGTTAAGCACACAAAGTAGGCTTCATACGGCCAGTGAGTCAGTGGCTGCAAAAGAGCACTCGACGCTGAATTGATGTGTACTCTGTATACTCCGTATACTCTGTACTCCGTACACTGCCCGTTCTCTCCGGCTACTGTGTTAGCTGTCGCTCAAAGTGGCGATCAATGCCGTCCGAGGCGATGCGAGGCAGCAAATCCAAAATGTGATTAATTTCGTGCATATTAGAAATCATTTTTCAATTACCAACAACTGTTTTTTTTTTTTTTTCTTTTTTTTAATCGCAATCCGGAGACTGCTACTTACTTGCTGGCTTATTTACCGGCCTGTTATGATTTCTGACAACTTATCAAATCGAACGACAGAAAATCAAAAGTGATATCAATAAAGAGATCAACGAGCCGTCGTGTAAAACTGTTAAGAGAAAGCAAAAAGAAAACCCAAAAGCCAAAGACCAATACAGCCACACATTTCGAACTGATGAATGAACGTGTAAGAAATTGTCGAAAAGGTACCCAACAGACGAACTGACAAGCTGACTGACTGACTGACTGGCTGACTGACTGACTGACTGACTCATTGACTGACTGAGTAACTCACTAACTGACTGACTGAATGACTCTCTGACAAACTGACAAACGAGCATATGCCGACTCGATCGCTTCGCTTCGGTCAAGCAGACAGCCAGGCAGCAGTTTACCTTCAGTTGCCACTACCGCCACCCTCCCCTCGTCCTTCGGCATATACACTGAGAGAATCAAGAGAAATGTACATGTATGTATTAAGACCTATCAGAAGTAAGGCAAATTAGAACACTCTTAAGAACAGTACAAAGTAATTAATTTAGATACGTTTTCATTTTAAGCCTGGCATACATATATATATATACTATTTAGTATGTGTCAAGAGAGTCAATGATGTTCAGGAGCGAAATATGTAATATTTAGAATATACTTTTTAATGGAAATCATTTCATTTTCCCAGTGTATCATCTACCGTCACCGTCTTCAGTCTTCGGACTCTTCCTTCCAGCCACGTTTAAGACGCAACGCAGCGCAACGCATCGCGATCTTTAAGCTGCTTAGGGGATTAGTGTTTTGAGACATTTGACACGTTAACGTTGCACACACACACACACACACACATTTACACACACACAGACACACACACTCAAATAAATAAACAAGCGAGCGAGCGAGCGAGTGGCAACTGCCCCACTAAATACCAGAAAGGAAGTGCGTCGCGCCGCTTAAGAAATGTATCCAATGAATGCGAACAAAACTCAAGTAGCTTGCAGCAAAGAGCCCACGGTCCGAACCCTCTAAACAGGGTCACAGTAATTAGAAGGAGCGCCTCTTCCTCTCTCGCACTCACACTCTGCCTCTCCCTCTCTCTCTCTCTCTCTCTCTCTTTCTTTCTATATGTCTCGCCGTGTGTGCGTGTTTTTTTTATTAAATAAAAGCATCTGCTGCGTAGCTGGAGTAGCCACTAAAATGTGGCATTTTGTGGCAACTAATTGAAAACCGAATGCAATCTGAATGAGTGTTCGAATAATGAATATCCCAGTGCAGGACTCAAACTTAATGCAAGATGGTCAAGTTGGAAGAAAAGTGCAACTGAATCTGAAATCAAATATATTTTAGCTGCATTTACTACAAATACAATATGCAATATATATAAGTTACTAACAATTAAATAACTACATGAAAATCTTAGCTGTAGATGATCTTTAAACTTTCAGCAAAGAGAAATATATTGCAGCCCGTCGGCAACTGAAATATATCGAGAAAAATAAAATAATGCAATTTTTTTTGAATTGATAGCAACCTATTTAAAAGCACTTGGCGAGGAACCTGCAAATTAAATATTAAGATCATAGAAACACGAAATATATAGCAATAAAAATATATAAAATATGAAACTCAATATGCACAAACAGAAATTCTAAATTAGCTAATTAATATTAAGCTGTTAAATTAGTTGTGCATCTTTCGACTTGTGGTTCACAGGTGAACAGCATAAATTGAGTTGAACATCAAATTTGCAATTTTTGCTTTTCGATTTGGGTTTTTAGAATTTGAGAACAGGTTGTGGTAAATACTTCAATTTTGGGGCAAGCATAATTGCATAACACTTAATGCAATATAAATGAGTAAATATTTGCAACAGAGTGTAAGTGAATGACAGACTGCTTAACGCATTGATTCACTTGTCTTTGGCACGAATGCACTCACACTGAACACTGAACTCATTCACACACTCATTTACCGCATGAATTTTTCCCATCGATCTTTTCTAAACCGACCACAGAGCAACTTTTGCTGGCTCTGCCACTGGCACTGCAACTGCGTTCGCTTCTACCTGTGCCCCTGCCACTGTCCCCCTGTTTACCCTCTCGGTGGCTGTTGGAAAGAAACGTTTAAGACACCTTTTTGGTTACGCGCCAATGCGCAGCAATGCAGTTAAAAGTCCGCGACGCACTGCAGCCTCGGGATTGGGATCAACTGCGGCTACGGCTGCGGCTGCTGCTGCTGCTGCTGCTGTTGTGAGATGGAAACTGCAATTCCTTATCTTAATCTTGGCAAATTTAATTTAAACTCAATACGCAATTTACGCAGAAAGCATTTTAGATAAAGGACACAAAAGTGAGCAGCTCCGAACCGTAGAACCGGAGCCAGAAGCGGCTTAAGACAGTCGATGCCGCCACTGTTTCCAGTTAATGTTGTTGTTGTTTTTGTTGTAGCTGTTGTTGTTGTTGTTGTTGTTTTTGTTGGGCATGCGCAGCGCAGCGCATGAAAGTTGACAAATGCCAAAATGCAAGCGGATTGTGTGTGACACTTCTTTGAGTGGTGCCCAGAGGAAAAAAATAAATATTAAAAAAAAACAATTTGAGGACAAAAGTCTCGAGTCTTGAATGTTGAATGTTGAATGTTGACTGCGACTTAAGTCTGGGTACTCGTTTTGCGATCGTTTCTGCATGCGAGATGCATTCAATCGTTCAAAGCATTTTGCGCTAAAACTCACGTGACGAGTGCAATGAGAAAGAAGAGTGAAGAAGGAGAAGGAGAAGGAGAAGCAACAGGAGCAGCAGGAGTAGAAGCTGCAGAGAAGTGGCTGGAATGGTGCTCCCTTTTATTTTTTATTATTGTTTTTTATTTTTCTTAGTGTTTTTTATCAGATTTCTTAAGTGCAAAGCGAACTTGTTGGCTTTTTGTCATCTTTAATGTTTGAGCCACAAGTTAAATGTGACACTCGCTTTTGGCTTTCGACTCTTGATTGGATTGGCGAGCCGAGCGCGTTTCACATACATACGTGGGAAACGTTCGAAGCACGCAAACAGCAAACAGCAAACAGCAAATAACAAAAATACAAATGGCAAATTAATTAGCGTACTTAATTAGACAACTCAACCACATGTATACACATAGATACATATGTACGTAGATATAATAATAATAAAAATAATAAAATGGGCGCAGACAAAGATAGATGGGGTGTGAAAGAGCGGAATGAATAGAGCCATAAAAAGTCATGCTCGAAAATTGAAAAACCATGTTAAGCCAAAGATCAAAAAGGCGCGCAGCCAAAAACATTCATTTCTGATTGCTGATTGAGACAAATGAAACGTTCTATAAACTGGCAAAACAACCAACCCCAATGACAACACCAGCAACAACGACAAACACCAGCAACAACAACACCAGCAACAGCGACATCAGCGTTGGCCACACGCCGCTTCAGGCTGGAGCCCCAACCTTGTCAAAATGCATAAAAATTCAAATGAGAACCGCCGCCGCAGCGGGCAATAACAGCAACAACAGCAATAACAGCAACAACAGCAACAACAGCAGCAACAACAATAATAATAACAAGCCGAACATCAAAGCGCAACAAGCTGCGGCTCCAACTTCAACTCCATCCCCATTTCCAACTCCGTCTTCAACTTCAACTCCGATTCCGATTCGGAGTCGCCACTCCAGCTATGACTCGGTCAGCGTTTCCATGGCAATGGACCTCTGCTTGCCACTATAGGCAAAATGTACACATTTTCGGGCACAAATTTATAATAACTTTATGATACATTAATGCCACAATGATTTGGCCATAGTCTCATCTGAATATTGTGCCCCCTTTTTTGAAAATTGTAACAGTCAATAATGACTTGTTATTAAGTATCTTACATGTTGTATATATATATATATATATATATATATATACAATTTTCGGATATTTGTAAAAATATTTACAAATTATCCCTAAAAACAAGATACAACTTTATAGTTCTCAGTGTGATTTTTAAATTTCAATGCGATTTCTAGAATTTTGGGGTATGTAAAATTTAATTAAAGAGATCGGCACTTAAAATCGAACTTTCAAATCAATGTTTCATAACCTGATCAATATTCCAAATATAAACTCTATATAAATAGAAAATTAAGCGAACAGAAATTAAATTTTTTGAGAGAAATAATTCAATATTTGCCTACAGTTTACATTGGATACAATGGCATTTGGGGTAGGGTTGCTGGGATTTGTTTTCAGTTTCGGTTTTGCGTCTGAGATCTTAGAGGCATGGTCGGTGTTGGCCCAAAACTGTGAGATTTAATGCTTATTTGCGCAAAGTCAAAACAGATCTTGTTGTGTGTGTGCGTCTTTTTTTTTGCCGCA
Source organism: Drosophila macrothrix (assembly GCA_035042055.1). NCBI lineage: Eukaryota > Metazoa > Arthropoda > Insecta > Diptera > Drosophilidae > Drosophila > Drosophila macrothrix. The sequence continues at coordinate 13,208,727 of JAWNLX010000587.1, read as the reverse complement.
GCCGTTGGCAAAGAGTCGCGCTAATCATGACATAAAAAAGCGCAACAAAACCGATTTTCAATTCAAGGCAATTTAATTAAAGTTTTTCTTTTTTGTTTCTTCATAGCAGCCACTTAAAAGAGGGGGCATAACAACTTGGCCAAGCCGTTGAGTAGTCGTTATGCCATCAAAGAGCCCACTGATAGAGTATGCCGAGTTCGAGTTGTGTTTTTAATTTTCTGTTTATTTTGTTTGCTGATCTCAAGCCAAATGCATGCAAATCGCTGCGAGTCGTGAGCGGTGTGCTAAAAGTCATTAAATTGGACATGCGATTAACATTATTTCACTCTAAATGACATTAAATGCGGTTGCTGCGAAATGACTCAACGCAATAGATTAGCCTAAATGTGTGAGCTGTGACTTTAAATATGACTGCGACTGCAACTGCGACTGCGACTGCAACTGCAACTGCAACTGCAGCTGCAGCTGCGACAGTATGCGTGAGCTGAGCTTTCGCCTGAAGCATTTGGTGGCACAGGCAAAGCTTTGGCGTAGGTGAGTCGTGTGCGTGTGAAAGCTACTTAATCAGCTCTCTTAATACCAGAGCTGACGTTGCTCAACTATGAACAATAACTTAACTGCTCATCAAGCACCACAATTCAAAATTAGCCAAGTCTCTGCAAAAACAAGTGCGAGTGCTTTTTTTGGTGAGAGTGCCCGGCTGGGAGATAATCTGTCCACCCAGAAAGGAACGCTTTTCTAATGTGAACTCCTTCGGTTTGTAAACCGATATTGCTGCGTGCCTTTCTTAAAAACCTTGTGTATAATTTATAGAGAGAGCCAAATCATATTTCGACTGAATATTAGTGCCCTATTAGACAAATAGGTCTGGTTATCGATTACCAATTATTCTGGGAAGTTCGTCTGTAAGCCACCTTCAAGCTGATTACTCTTTGTCGGGTCTCAAAAGTGTTGAAGGCAAGCACACAGAGGATGTATTGGGATGATTGGGATGAGGTTGGGCCAGTCTGACCTTGGGGGGACACGTGGTTCCTCAGACAATTTGCAATTCGATTTGGTGATGTATATCACTTCACTCATCGTGCAATTTATGTATTGCATTCCGTTGAACAATGCCCAGCTTCCCAGTAAATAGACAATATATGTACATGGATGTGTGTCTGTGTGTGTCTGTGTGTGTGTGTGTGTGTGTGGGGCTGCAATTAAAACTGAAGAAGATGGCGGGGGAGTGGGCTTTGGGGGGGCGATTGTCTGAGAATGTTGTGGTGCACGTCGCAACGGGTAATTGGCAACGGGCAGCGCTAAACAAAAGGAAATGTTTAAACAAATTATTTTGAATTAAACCGCAGGTATTTATTAATGTTTTGCGCTCGGCCAAGCATAACGTTTGTAATGCGTTCAAGCTTTCAATTCAACTGAAGTTGTTTCAGTTTTGCCAATTCGCCAATTTTTGTTTTTGTTTTTTTTTTTGGTGCCGTACAAAGCGGCGTATGCGTAATGTTAATTTTGCTGTTAACGCTGCTGCTCTCGTGCCACACTGACTGCAAAAACGTTTCAATTTCGCTTATCGCTCATTCGCTACGCGGAAGTGCGCTTCAATTTTTTAATTTTTCTTCTTTTTTTTTTTTTTTTTTTTTTTTTTGGCCACAAAACACACATAAAAGTTTGCCACCATCCCCTCACCTATGTATCCTCACCCACCTGTATACACACCCACTCCACACGCAATCCATTCACCAGGCAGCCAATTCGTGCCACATGCAACATGCTTGCTGCAGCAATTAAAGCACTGCCGCAGCTTATGCAATGCCTTAATCACGGATTTACACAGATATACATAAATATGTATGTATTAATGCATTTATGTACATATACTCGATATATATAGGCGCAAATACTTAAGTATTCCGTTTAGTTGAGCGCTTCAAACCCACACACGAAAGATGACTTTGATGCACAAACTAAACTGCTTAAGTGCTTAATTACAGCTACTTTTAAGTTATTCCCTAATTATTAATTGGCAAATAATCAGAGACCATAATAATATTAAATGTTTAATGTTATTAACAAATTGTCTTTTGTTGAAGATGTTTCATCGAAATATTCCCAAAAAGCTGCAACCCATTTTACAAATGTGAGTCTCCCAGCATTATAATGACATATCTGTAGTTCCTGAGAAAGGAAACGGAGCCAAGTATTGATTGTGGCCAGCATTTAAATGCTTGTTACGCAATCAACGCAACAATTGGCAAGTCTACTCACTGACCCACTATTGAGGAGAGTAAGTAGCACCTTCAGCTCTGCTCCCAACCACAGCGACTCTCAACAACAATAATATCAGCAATTATTTAACACATTTTGTAATGCTGCAGCAGCAAATAATATTTAAAAAAAATAAATAATAAAAAAAAGCAGCAGCATCTGAAAGATGACAGCGAATGAATTGGGGAATGGGGAATGACAGATGAAGACCGGTCAAAGCAATAAGCGCAACTAAACAGTCGAGAAAAAAGCTTGTCTTTATAAATATATATATATAGGGGTCTGTGTAACTGTCATAATTAAAGTAATTTGGTAGAAAATTTTTAGCCAATTAACCAAAAAGACGCAGAAAATGCGAAGCGAGAGTCGAGAGCTGAGGAGAGAAAAAAACTGACAGGCCACAGACAAACAGAAAATTGGACAGACAACAAATGCTACTTAGTTTAATACTTTAAAAAGCCATAATAATATCTTGAGACGATGACGCCAGCAAAAAAATTCAAAATTAAGAGGCCCAATGATAGAGTCGAAGTGCTCGACCTAGACATACCCTGTTAACGCACACGTTCTCAATAATTGACATCAACTGATATACACAAAAAACAGAGCTGGACGCGATATAAACTATATAAACTAATATAAACTACAAATAATCACAAAAATATATTTTTAGTATTACTAGTTGAGTGATTCTTCGGTTTTCAGCCATCATTTAATACTTTCTTTTTAAATGGGCACAGGGTATATTGGAAAATAAACAATAACCAGCTCAAAGAGAAGTACCACAAAAATTAGTTTACAAAAATCCATAGCGTTGCGCATTTTTACGCATTTTATTAACGCCCATCGTTGAGGCGTATTTCATTTGCAGATGTTCAACATCAATTTATATATATATATATATTGCTTGAGGTTTTCGACACATTGCGGTGACTTGTGGCGGTTTTTGTTGTGTTTGTTTATTTTTTTTTCCCTGAAATCTTCTACTCCTTGATCAACATGGACATCGTCGTCTGCTTCTGCATCTACTTCTGCCTCGCCTCCATCCGTGGATCCGACCGCAAAGTTTTGACGCTCAATCAGTAGAAGTCAGCAAAGCGTTAATAATGCCACGCCTTTGTCTGGCGGTCAGTCAATTGCCATCAAAGTGTCACCGGAAATTAGTCAAAATGTGCAGATTGAAAGTGCAGCGAGAAATCGCCCAAATGGGTGAAAAGCTGTATGCTTTTTTGTGTGCTTACTTCACGTGTCATTTTATCTCTAATTAGCCATTAATAATCTAACATCTAAAACACCCTTTTCTTATGGGATTAATTGAAAACGCCATTCGGCATTCAAATCCAAAATAAGCATACAATTTCAACAGTTTTCAAGTATAATTTTTTATTCAATTACTTAAAGTATAAAGTATAAAGTATAAAGAAACTAATTGAGTAATATATGACCATATTACAAATATCTTGGTCCAATGATTACATCTATTTTACAATTTCATGGTTAGGTTTCCGAGCCTGTCTCCAATCATTTCAATACTTGCTCAACTTTGAAACCACATCTTCATTTTAACCAAGTTCTTGGTCGTACTTCAGTTATTATTAATTTAACGTATCCCATAAGAGTCTTACATTTAGAAAATTTGGGATAACCTCAACAATCTTGATAAAATTAATAAAAAATATGAAAGTGTTTTAAAGATTGTTGATATAAGCTCATAAGGTATACTTTAAGATAATAACAGCATTGAGTTTTATTTAAAACTTATTTGATTTTAGCTAATATAGTTGAATATTAAGCTGAGAAGCAGTATTGACAAAGTACACAGTATAAAAACAGCTTTATATTAACTAAGTTGTTGATCCTACTTTAATTTAACTTATCCCAAAACAATCTTTCGCTTTGAGACTTTGGGATTCATGGAAGAAACTCATTCTCAGGCCAGGGAATTTCGACCTTGACCGTACCCCGACATTAAATGGAATGATATTCTTTATTGGTGTCGATCACTTTTGAGACTTATGAGTAATCGAAACAGAAGGGAAAAACATTGATAGGTACATATATATGTGTGTGTGTGTGTGTGTGTGTGTGTATCTCTAGTTGGTTATTCATTCAGTCATGTGTTCATTCAATTTCATTCGATTCATTCATTCATTGATTCAGACAAACGAATTAAACACAAAGTGCGCTCTCATTGTTTTTGTTGACCCACAGTTTTGTCACACACAGCTGACCTACGAATGGATCTGGCCGATGGGTGCCCAAGGCAATGGGGCCCACTTGGCTACTGTTCCAACTACTCTACTACCACTAAGCCCCCCATCCCCCCTCCGCGCCCACGTACATGCCATAATCCAAACACCTTCCGGCACTTCTGTCGAACGCTTCGCACAAATTACAAATTATAATCACAGCCACAGCAGACAAAGGGCAAAGGAGAAAGAGATATGCCATAAAAATCAAGAGACAGAAACTCACCACAGTCACTCTCAATGCTTCTATGTGTGCGTATGTGTGTTGGGGAGGGGTGAGGAGAGGAGGAGGGTGAACTGCCGAAACAAACCAGTTGGCAGGCAAATCGAAAGACAAGAACAACAACAACAACACAGCAACTCTCTGCGCACGCATGTCACTTAACCCGAACTCTGCTGTTGTTTTTGTTGTTGTTCTTCTTGCTTTCGGATTGACATGGTGACGGAAGGGGTTGGCGGGAGGGGGGGCCGGGGTGCCGGGGTAGTGATGTGTGCCGCTGTGAGCGCAGCTCGCTGTGGTTGTCGCTGACGCGACGTCTTCTTTGTCTGCTAAGCTGGCTCGTTTAAACTCCGCCTTTTATTTTCTAATTGATTTAAAGTGTGTTGACTTCCGCTGTCGATAATTTTGGTCCAGCCAGCGTGAGAGCAGCGGCGGCGCTGCTGCCTTCGATATCTCGCTTGCACTCACTCACGCTGACGCTTGGCCATCGTTGCCGCATGACAGACGCGTCGTCTCGCTCTGCCGCACGCATCAATCGCTAGCTGAACTTTCGCACCAATAAGCAGCCGCGACGGCAGCAATGTTGACGACTGCCAAAAAGCAAAACAAAAAAGCAAAAAAAAACTCGCTTGGCTGCCTTTTTACAGCAAATTGTTAATTAATCTTTAAGGTGGCCACGGTACCCGGCACCCGCCACCCGCTTCACGCTCCCACTCGCCCACCGTCTTTGTCTCGCTCTCTCTCTCGCTCTCTCTCTCTCTCTCTCTGGCTCTGTGTCTGTATCTTGCTCTCTGAATAACGCTCTTTCTCTCTCTCTCTCTCTATCTCTGTTTCGCTCTGCGTGGGTGGATGGTGTTCAAAGGAATTCGTTCGCCTGCTCTCCTTAGTGGGTGGTTGGGCCGCTTGCTGCCTTGCCATTACAATTTTGACACCTCACGCGTCTGGCGCTGACGCTGACGTTGGCGTTGACGTTGACGTAGGCGTTGGCGTTGGCGTTGCTGTGCCTCAGCTTCTGCTTCTGCCCCTGCCTCTGCCTGTACAATTGCCTGCTAAGGCTAGCAGGATGTTAAGTAAAAAGCATTTTAAAAGTTATTTTATGGCATTTAATGCAGTTTTGGATACAGAAAAACTGTGCGTTTAGATACTTTGACTTGAAGTTTGTACAAACAGGAGAGAGGGAGACAGAGACAGAGGGAGAGAGAAAGAGAATGAGAGAAGGAGGGGAAGAGGGGAAGAGGAGATATAGATGGATACGTGTAGTCTGTCTCCTTCTGGCGAGGACTTAGCAGTTTCTCTCTGCTTTCTCTGTGAGTTGGCGTTGTTGTGTGTATGTGTGTGTGTTTGTGAGTGTGTGTGTGTGTGTGTGTGTTCGTGAGTGTGTGTGTGTGTGTGTGTGTGTGTGTGTGTGAAAATGGCGTACGTAACGGAAACGCTTTTATACAATTAGATGAGAGTACGTGGCAAGGATTAAGCATCAGTTGCTGGCAGCCTGAAGTTGTGACCGTAGCCTGACTAGCTCTTCTAGCCGATTAAGCGATTTAAAAGATATAGATATATATATATATATAGAACACTTCTCATCCGGTTGAATTGGCAAGCTTTACGGCTCAAGCATGGCATTAAATACGCATTACCAAACAGAATCTATTAGCTATAGCCGAGTGTCATATAAGGGAAAATATAAAAATATCTTTGATGAAAGGGGAAAGTAAAATGATTGATTGAGGCTCATCATATTCCCAAGAATTTATCAATCATAATTAGCAAAGACTAATTAGAAAATAATACGAACCATAAAGGTAGAATATCAAAAACGTAACTGGAGAGACGTCATTTCATTTCATATCAAAGACTGTTTTCTGTCACATCAAAGTGAAAATATTTAACAACAGTATTTTAAATGGCAGCAGAAATATCTTAAATTTAAATATACTTATTTTAGTACATAGTACATGGACTAGTTATAATTTCTTTTATATTTTATACATTTGTATATCCATATTAAGGATATTATAATTTTGTAGCGAAGTTTGAACGTCGCCGACCCCACAATATATATTCTTGATCAGCGTCACTAACACTTCTTACGTCACCGAGAGGAAGACTTAAATTCCTAGGATCTTACGTCCTAACAGACATATCGGAACTCTCCGATACCCAACCTAGGAAACTAGCCATATTCATATAACATAACCTAACCTATATGAGCTAAATTCCCTCACTTTTAAAGCTATCTAGTTGAGAATTCGCATATATTTGTCATATATCTAAGAACATGATTTTTCCTAGTATGAAAAAATAACCAGAGTAAATTCTCAAAATATGGGCCAAAAAGAAAATTCGTCATCGCGTCCGTATCCCATATTTCTGCCATGGGAACAAACGATATAAAAGTTGAGGCATCGAGTTCTCGATAGGCATACATTCTGATGCACTGTAATTAGACAAATGTGGCATGTCCAGTTCGCAGTCAATCGTAAGACAGAAAACTTATAAGCCAAATTTGTTTAAAATTTCGAATATTTTTAACATATTGGCAAATTGAATACGGTTTAGAAGAATATGTAATCCTCGGCAGGCTGAAGATTTTCTTGTTTATAAAATGTAACTAACTAAATTGGACTATTTTCAATCGAGCTCATAATTGAAATCATTCGGTAATTGGTCAAACTGGGTTGTTGGCAAACAAATGTTTCGTGCGGACGTTGTGAATAATAAAAAATCGATAACTAAAACACATTCTGGGGCCATAAAATTGCTTACAATATCAACAAACAAGCGATATCCATGCAATGGCCATGCAAAATGACCCATTACCATTAATTAGTTGCGTTTAAAACAGCAATGACAACACGAACAACAACAGCAACAGCAACAGCAACAGCAACAACAACAACATCAACTAATGAAATGGCCACAACCGATAAAACGATAAACAAAGAACAACCACAACGACAACACTAAAGTTGTTGCGGCAGTGACAATTTAAGTGCAATTAATTTTTTTATTTATATTTTACAATTTTGTTCTTATTTGTTTTGTTTGCAACCAGGCAGCAACATGCAACAATCTGGTTCGGCCCGACTGTGGGCGTTGCAGCCTTGACAATTGTTGATGTTGTTGTTCTTGCTTTTTGGTGTGTGTGTTGCCAAATTGTTTGTTGACTTTTCGCCCCAGTTGCAACTGCAGCAGCTCAACGAGCTAAATGGCAGGGGTAACTTTCAACCTAAGTCCCCTCCTCCTATCCCTTCCCCCCCCCTCCCCCCCCTCAACAAGCTCTTCGAATAAATATAATGGCACTATTATTAAATATAATTTGCTGTCACGCCATGCCGCACACGTAATGTTGATTATATTTTAATTAATTTCTATACTTTAATGCCTTAATAATTTCATTTTCATTTGCAAAAAAAAGAATTAAAAGCAATAAATAAAAACAACGCTGAACTGGCTCAGATAAACAGTTTCCTTAGCAAATACTTATTTCAATATTTGTGTTAATATCTTTGTATCTTTGTGGCAAAGAAACAAATGAAACTTCAATTTAATGAACACTTTTAACACAACAATGAGAAAAGGAAGTGCCATGAAATTAAGAAAATCGCCTAAACATGAAAATCACCCTGAAAACTAGAAAGTTGTTTGGTTATGAATTTCTAAATAGACGAAGAAATTTTCTTAGAATTCGATAAATTTGAAATAAAACACATTCTTTTAGAACAGGTACTTATTAAAATGCCGAAAGAAGCAATGAAATTAGGCCGATTAGCTCGGAGAGAAGTACCTCAAGTTGCCTACAAATTGTATGCTTTTTTAAATAAAACTTTATGAATTTGATAAACTTTCTAAAATGTTTATAAATGTCAAATCTTTAAACACTAATGTCCTATAATAAAATAAATTGCAAAGAAGCTAATGCTAGAGTTCTGTGTACATATATAAAACAACACGCTGGAAATTATACATATTTATTCTAAATTATGGACTTAAAAAAAATACTTTCTGAATAATAAGGTGAGTTACCCTTGAAGCCAAAAGTATGGCGATTTTCTAAAATGCCGATTGTACCCATTACCATTTTGTAGAATTATATCGTAGGTGGTAGAGGATTATGGACTTGGTACGGTTTCATGCCAATCAGTTGCAGCACATAACAGTTAGTTAAATACTGGAGTACATAATTGGATACGGAAATATGTTGATCAACACTTCACTTGGCCGCTTAAAGTGGCCTAGAAAAAAACCAAATTGAGTGCCGAAAATCGAAAAAAAAAAATAAAAAGAAAAACAATACCAAAAACGAAATGAAACCATATACCCAAAAAAGCAAACAAAGTGCTTAGGGGTCGATGGACGGACGGACGGCCGGACGGAGGGACGGAGGGACGTAATAACGTGTAACTGTAATTAAACGAGTCAGCGATACATGATTTTAACGCCTGTCGCGTAGCCTCAAAAGGACGATAGGAAAACGACAGGACTACGAGTGGACTACGAAACACCTGAGCCAAAAATAACAACAAAAACAAAATAAAATAAAATAAAAAGCAGGCAAGGTTCGCGTCGGTGACCGTTAACAGGTTTACATTACCCTGGAGCGCTCATTGCGCTAAGCGGCTTTTAAGGACTCGGCCTTAGACGCCAACATGGACAGGGACACGGACAGGGACAAGGCAAGGGACACGGACACGTTTGTGTTTACCTAGTCAGACTGCGGGCAAGTACAATGACGCCACAGAAAATACTTCGTGCACCACATGTGTGCAGCTCTATGACTGCTGCTGTTGCTGCTGCTGCTGCTGCTGCTGCTGTGTCCTGTTGTGTCATGTCCTGACCAGTTTTGTTTTCATTGTGGCAAACATAAGTGACCAATTTTATGTGTCATTAAAATTGGACGCAGCCAGGACAAACACTCTGCTGCTGCTGTGGCTGCTGCTGCTGCACATAATTAAATTACACCTGTCCCTGTCCTATTCGCTAGCACCTTGGCCCTTGCACCCGCAAACCCCTTGCTTCGTGGCAAGCGCAGCACAGTAGCAACGCTTAAAAGTTCATTAATGCTGCTGCGGCTGCGCAACTCAACAAACTCGGAGCGAGAGAGACAGAGAGAGATCTGAGAAAGAGAAAGAGAGAGAGAGAGAGAGAGAGAGTTGAGAGCGCTTACCGGAAATGATATTCCTAGTCACTGGTCTGGTCTCGGAAAGCCCTCTCACTCGATGTGTGTGTATATCCAGACAGGCATACATATGTAACTGCATATCTGATAATAATTAGCCCATGCTGCAACAGCAAACATTTACAGTAGTCGCGTTGCATGCCCCGAAGGCATACGCCGCACAGCGTCAGCGATTGCCATTGATAAAACATGAAAGCCGAGAACGACTACGGGATCGAGATCGAGAAGTAGAAGTAGATGTAGCAGTAGATGTAGAAGTAGATCGAACGGGTTAATGAGAACACTCACATGCAATAACTACTCCTACTCTGTCAGATTTCCAGAAGAGTAATTTCCAAAAAAATAATAACGTTTAAAATAATGCCAATTCTTCTTTAAATAATAATAATTTCTTTTTAATTTTGCAATTTTATTTAGGTAGTCCGTTTTGACTTAAAAAGAACTTGCACAAAGAACTTTAATTCAATAAACTATTTTTATATATTCTTTTTTGCCCACCTTTTGCTTGGCTATGATAAAAATAAAAAAAAGAAAGAGTTTTGTGGAGCGAACGGGAAATGTGCTACGCTTAAAATTGATATGACTTGATTCGATTCGATTCGATTCGATTTGATTTGATTTCGTTTTATGGTCGGACTCTGGCTGTGGCTCAGGCTTTCAATTTAAAACCAATCTTGAGGCCCAGACCTAAACGCCGATCATTAAAGGATCATTAGTGCTCATAATCTGATTATAATGCGCTCAGTTTGGCTCTGTTTTAGCTCGTTTTTTTTTCTCCATCATTCTGTTTATATTGACTCGTGGTTGTATGTGTGCTTTTTTTTATATTGTCCGTTTTATTTTGTTTTCATTTAGTTTAGTTTTCGTTTTATTAACAACTTTTACCTGACTTTGGTTTTCGGATGCTGGAAACAAAAGTCAAAGATACATATTTTTTATGACTTGGACGCCAATTAATGAAGCACATCCCGTTGGCTCTCGGATCGCGTGTCAGCGACAAATCTTCAAGCTATATCCGAAGGGGGGACAAGGGACAGGGGGCAGGGGAGAGGGGAGAAGGCGGCTGCTTGCAGTCACAGGCTGACCCCTGCGAATGGGCATGGGAATGCGTGGTTTCATTTTTGACTGTGGCTTTGGCTTTGGTCGGCGGGGTTGAGTTAATGTGCCGGAAATAGAATTATGAATACGTTGGCGTGCGTAATTTATGCCGTTCAAAATGGCTCGGTTCGACTTGAGACTTGAATCGAGTCGAGTCGAGTCGAGTCGAGTCGACTCTTGGCTCGGCTAATTGGTGGCGGTGATTGTCCGATCGCCAAGGCTTTTAGATTTATCTATGGCCTAGCACTAAATAAACTGCGCCTCTCCACGAATCCTGCATCCATATGTATGTGTGTGTGTGAGTGTGTGTGTGTGTACTGCGTACAGACACGGGGCGTTATAATTTACACTTGAGCTAAAATATTGATACTCGAAAAGCAATTTAGATAAGCCCGATCCGAAGGCTCCGGCGACGCACACTGGAAATTCCGCTTCACACCTACCAGCCAACCAACCGCAAGGTGTGAAAAGTTGTCCTTATGTGTATGTGTGTGTGTGTGTGTGTGTCCGAACTGTGCGTAATAGCCTCTAACTGTGTGTATGTGCCCGGCTAAGTGAGTGCACTCAGCAAAAAAGTGTATCATGTAGGCAGGAAAACATTTTTGATATTTGTGAAATAAACTTTTATAGATATATAATTATTAATTATTAAAAAGTCATGTGTATTAAACATTTTTACAGATATTTATAGTTTGAAGAATCTTATATGTTAAAATCAGGAAAATAGTTAAAGAAAATGTATAGAGATATTTCCGATATTTTAGTTCCCCTTAAAGTTAGAACAATCTTAAATTTTATGTTTATATATAAATAAATATATGTTCTTTTATTCAGTCATTTTATATCTATACAGATAATTCAGAAATATTTTACGCCTTAAGCGGTTAAGCGATTTATTAATGAGCATTTTTCGAATTCTATGTCATATTTTTCGCTGAGTGTGTCAGGACGCACAGAGCCTCTGACTCAGGCTGGTTGGCTGGCAGGCAGGCAGGCAGGCAAGCGGGCAGCTGTCACCTAGCCGAGTCTGCGCAAATAATAATGAAAAATAAAATAACAACAACAATGCCAACAACAACAAGCCGTGTTTCGTCTTGGCCTTGTTAGAGGAATTCAAGTGCTACCAGCTGTCAACAAATGGTAAGCTGGCGTCGCTGCCACGCCTCCACGCCTCGTTGCTGCACTCGTTGTGGCATTAATGAGTGCGATAACATCAAAAGGCTAGACATGATTTGTCAGACATATACGCGGCTAAGAGTTCAGCAACAGCAACAGCAGCGGCAGCGTCAGCGGCAGTGGCAGTGGCAGTGGCAGCAACTCATCAAGTGCAACAGCTCTCACACCCGAAAGGAAGTCGTTGCTGCCAAATTGTGAAGCGTATAATTAACGTTCATTTATTTTCAAATTAACATTCGATCAACGTGCAACACATTCCGAATCGGGAGCAACAAAAACAGCGGCAGGAGCAGGAGAGGGAGGGGCAGTTGTAGCAGGAACCGGAGGCGGAGGCGGAGACGGTAATCATTAGCAAGTGTTGCCTAGCTTCTAATTTTGCAGCCGTCTATTTTACGCCGTTTTCAGCTGATATTTTCTTTAACAATCGTTCAATTTCCCAATGCAGACTGTACTTCCTTATGTTGATGCCGATGATGATTACAGATTGTCGCAGCTCCACAAATCAAACAAGTGAAAATTGTTGAAAGTAGCCAAGAAATGCCTATGCATAACATACCCCGATAAATTACTGATCAACTTTCATTAAGATCGGAAAAGAATCGCAGATTTTGTTAGCCAAAACATATTTACATTTTCATTTTATTGAACTAACTTCTAGCAGCAGGCCTACTATATACTCGTATTTAGAAGATTCAGGATTCAGGGTATCTCTCAGTCGAGCTACGCCGCATTCTATCTTGTCATTTGTAGAAACCGAGTAACTTATTTATATATTATATATTTATATTTATATTTATACTTATCAATATGTAAGGCTAGCTAAGACTATCGGGTCGCGAAACAGTTTTGAGATAAGATATAGAAGGAAACACTTCCAAGTCAAAAGTGAACGAATTATTATTAGTCTAACTCTGGATGTCACTTTTTCTTATTGAAACCCTAATCCTAACCTAATCCATGAAAAGCTGAATTTTCTACAATCAGTAGAATATAAAATATTTCAGAAATCATTGAAGTCTTTGAGTGACTTGTGACTGAATTTTCCACACAACTAAATGCAGAATATCCCAATATCAGTAGAATATATCTGTTCATAAATCATAGGAAATCGTAGTGGTTTTCCCGAATTCTTCGCACATTTTCCAGCATTGTGGGAATTGCTTTTGGTAATTTAAATGTTTGTGGATATCAAGACTTCTGCACAATACTCAACTCATCCCCTGTTACATCCAACTATAGTCAGATGTAGCTTGGATACATCGATCAGACTTATATTTAAGTTCCAAAATGAGCTCCTCAGAAGCAGCATAGTCGACTTTAGCCGCAGCTTAACTAATGGTTAACTAGTTGATGGCAAATTGAGTGCCACTTCAGTTAACTTTTAAGAGGCACTCGCCCTACGCACTCCTGCTCAACCCCCGCGGTTGTTTAAACTGACAGCTGACTAATGACAAAGTTGTTGTGTGTCCTGTGAACAAAGCATGAAAAAAATTCAGTCGAGCACCCCGAAAACTTGACCGTGCTTAAAAACAAAGTTGCGACGGTTTCAGCCTCAGTTCTATACCCCTTACCCAAGCCAATGTAAGCGAGGCAATTACAGTAGAACAGGGGGCATGTAACACACTCAAAAAGCTGTACCATAGTCAAGAATATACATAGCGATCAGGCTTAGAAAAGCAGCGCTTGGCATATTATAAATACATTTTATGTGAATCATCTCTATTCTTTGCTGAAAATAAGAGAACGAATGCCGATCCCTTGGCATGCAGAGTATCTGTTAATCTGGCACTACCGACTGAACATTTTGTTGCTGTTGTTGTTTTTCGCTGTTGCCCAAGTGCATTTCACGGACGGCAAAAAAAAAAGTGGCGCTAAAGAAGGAAGGACAAAAAAAATGCAAAATGTTTTTAATGCGAACACTTTTAACACTAATGGTGCCGGAATATTTAATTTGGAAAAGCCAAACGCAAGTGCCGGGGTTTGCGGGTGCCGGTGCGGGTGTTGGCCAAAAAGTACCGTTGAAAAGCAACGGCCCGAAAGCACATTAAGAGCAACAGCAACAGCAACAGAAACTGACTGGCAGGTGGATGGGACAACAGCAACAACAACGAACCGGGCAAAAGTACACCGCAAAACATGTCAAATGTGAACACAACCAACGCACCCCCAAATCCTCATGCCCTCTTCTAACACATTCTCTCTCTCTCTCTCTCTTCCTCTCTCTCACACACACTCTCTCTCTCTCGCTCACTCACTCACTCTCATATCTTGTGGCACTTATCCGACACGCAGTCCACGCAGTTTGCCTGTTGGCAGCACTTTTGAGCCGGAGATGTTGGCGTAAATTTGTTAATTTGGCACCGATGACAACCAAAGCAAAAGCAGGAGAGCAACCAACCAACCAACCAACCAACCAACCACCCACCCACTCAGTAAGCACCACCCAACCAGGTTCCAGCAACAGGCAATAGTCGCACTTACATGCCTCCCCCACAGGAGTAGCAAGGAGTGAAGCGTGGTGTTGGTTTAAGGGGGAGTTAGAGGGCTGCAGGTTTGGGTTTATTTATTTTTTTTTTAGCTTGGTGTTGTTGTTGTTTTTGTTGTTGTTGTTGTTGTTGTTGTGCGCGTTGGTGTTGCGAGTTAAAATTGTTTTAATGCTGAGGCAAATTTATGCAAATTGCGCTCTTTTTGCATATTTAAAAAGCGAATACACGAGCACTTTGCCAAAGTAATTTGTTACATAATGGTGCTCCAGCTCCAGTTGCAGCATTGAGATGCTGTTGGCGAGCGGGAGACGGAGGTCAGAGCACTGGAGACAGCAGAGAGACAGGAAGCGAGCCGAGCGCCATGTTGGAAAAGTTTAATTTGCCATAAGTGCGAGCCATTTTGCAGCGTTTTCTGAACTTTTTAATGGAACCTACAAAAGCTGTCATCGCCAGCAAACCGAAAGAAAGAAAACCCCCCAAAATAGCCAGCGTTGTATGTATGTGTGTATTTGTGTGTGTGTGTGTGTGTGTTTGTGTGTGGGTGTGTGTGGTGCAGGCATGTCACAAAATTATGCAAATGCCGTTTGCCTGTTAAAATATGTTAATGCTCTCCGCTATCTCTTTCTCTCTGTCCCCCCCCCCTCTCTCTCTCTCTCCCCCGCTATGCTCACTTTTTATACAGTACTCAGTCAGTTTTCAGAATTTCGCTGCCTTTGATGCTTTCAGCATTTTAACAAATTAGAGCAGAGACACTGAACGAGCCACATGTGATTGAAACAAGGACTGAAGGCAGGAGTGCAGCACAAACAGCAATCAATTAATCAATTATTATTGTGTGCCCACGTTACTCTTTCCTCTTTAGCAAAAGGTACAAATGTTTCCGAAAGTAATAAATAGAAGATATTAACTTAGACACTCAATGATGATTAAATTATTGACTTTCCAAAAACTGCGGCCATTCATTTAATTTGCAATTGTAAAAATAGTGTAAATCTTGCGGAATGAATAAGCATTACTATTACAAATTTGTCTTAAGTCTTAACAAAACAATGACAATGAAACATTTGTGATGAAACTTTATAATTATTCACTGAAGTTTGCCAAAATACAAATTTGCAGGCATTGTTTAGTCGGCCGCTGATTATATTTCTCCAATTTTTGGCTGATATCAGTTTATGAATAAAATTTATTAAGTTCAGAAATAATACAATTGTATTAACAAATGTATTAAAACGAACATTACTATTTATATTTTCTGCTGACTTAAGACTGGATTGGCTTAAGCTACTTTGGTTCCAATTACTAACTAGCCCAAAGGAAACTTAAACATACAATTTTGCAGTTTTTCTTTAATTCCACAGCTTTCAGGAGATACCATTGACAATTATAATTTCAAACTTTTGGATTTTCAACTTTCCTAATCTTTGCCCAGCAAAGTGTACATAAAACAGATTTCTAAAGTCCATGAAAAATTACTTGAGGATGCTGATTTTGCATAACCACATAAAGAGATTTTCATTTTGATTAAATCACTACCCAAAAAAAAAGAAAAAAACTCAAATTAAGATAAATATAATATTATTTAACAAGACTTTTTCGCTGGCCAGTCAAAATGCAACTTTTTAAAACACCTACAGCGAGAAGGTGCAGAGATTTAGTAGATAGATAGATGGCTGAATGGATGGATGGATAGATGAATGGTTGGATGGTTGGATGGTTGGGCGGGGTGTTGGCTATGGGGACACAGCAATAAATTGCCACGCCCCAGAGACAAAAGCATAAACAAAGGCATCATGAAAAATAATAATGTGAGCAAGATAGAGAGACAGACAGAGAGACAGAGAGGGAGCTAGGCTTAAGAGAGGGGAAGGGGAACAAAAAGGGGGCCTAGACAAGCTCAATGCCAGCATTAAAAGCAACGGGCAACAAAACTTGTCAACCTCTAACGATAATTGAGTCATAAACTTTATCTAATGACAATTTATGCCATTGAAAACAAAACAGAGAAACGAGCTAAAAATGCACTCGACACCGGAAAGATCGAGATTTATGTATATATATTTATATGCATACATATATATATATATATATACATTCGTATGTACGAATACGAATAGGTATTTGTACATACATAAATTTTATTCTTGCGGTTTTAAATCATAATTTCAAAATGGATAACAATAAGAGTCATAAAAATGGTGTCTCATTAGCAATGCTGCCATTACTTACAACGAACCGAAACTGTTGCCGTTAGACTCGTAAGTCTCCCGACCTGGGGCTGGGCCTTTACGAGTGTTACGGCCTCCAGTCGTTATAATTTGTATGTGTCAATTAGAGAAACCGCAGCTTCAGACTTAAAACTCAACTCGGACTCGGTTTGCTTTGTGCCTCTCTCCAAGCGTAAATTTCTTTGGTCAACAGAGTGAGAGAGCGAGAGAGAAAGAGTCAGAGACAGAGACAGAAACAGCGAGAGAGAGAGAGAGAGAGAGAGATAGAGAGAGAGGGGGCAACCCACACTAATTAACTTAAATTTCAATTAAAATGTCTTTTGTTATGTGATTTTTATGTGGCCGGGTTGCCCATTAGTTCATAGCCGTGGCGAACCGGAAACTTTTGTCACCCAAAAAATGCTAATGAATGCGCACGTCCGCTCTGCCCCTCTCTGCCTCTCTGCCGCTGAGCCCCTGGGACCCTCTTTACCGAAATGTCACCTACCTGGAAATCTATCTATCCACGCAAACACAAACAATCAAATGGATAGTGGAGTGCTCGTTATATTCATTTGAATCCATTTCATTTGGGTGTCTCGTGTTTATTTGTTAATTTTTGGCCTTTTCTATTTTGTTTATTTTTTCTGTTTCTCTTTTTATTTTATGAAAATTTCTTCATTAGCACATAAATTAAGTTTAATTACATTTTAGTTGGCTTTATTAAAAATCATCTGGCTCAACGACAACTACAAACAAAAATGTTACAATGAAAATATAACAGTCGCAATTGAGTGCAAAATGGCGTCAGCAGCGGAAATGCGCCATGAAAAGTGGCGTTTTTCAAGTTATGGAAATTGTTCTGGAAATGGAAGGGGGTGCTATATATTTATTTTGTTCTTCAACTATGCACAGATATAGTTATGTAAATGAACAACTCATTAAATAGTTAAAATTATAAGCAAACTTATCTTCAACTATAACAAAATATGTTGTTTACTTACATAAAATGTAAATAATGCATAAGTATGCATTTTCAAGATCATAAGTTGATCTTTCTTAAACACGTCTATAATATTATTGGTAAGCGCAAATTAAAATATCAATTGAAGCTTGAAAGTCAATCGAATGAAAAATTTTCTACACTTTGTAGACCACTTTCCCCAGTTTGTGGGAAGATTTACCGAAATTCGAGACTGATAACATTTCTACCAATTCCTTATTGAGCTTAATAAATGAATGTAGACTTCAAAATAATATATTAACTCCAGTCTATCAACATTTTTATAATTTCTGTATATTACTAAATCATTAACATTTTTTTTGCCTGATTGAGTTTTTTATGGCTTTTGCCAATCCTTGCAATACATTTTGCAGCATTTTACATTTTAGTTACTCGGATATTTTATATTCCACATTTTGTTTTATGTGCTACATTTTTGATTTGAACTTCTTCTTAATTCTAAGGCAATTATTTTTAACTTTATTTTGAATTTTCTGAATATATTTTAAGAATTGTGGTCTGCATTTAGTCAATATTAAATAAATAAAAAAAATTGGCTGATAAATAAAAGTCCGTTTGGATAAAAGTTTTGTGGGCAAGCGCCATTGTTCAAGTTATGAGTCGGTGAAAATATGGCTTATTGTTCAGATATGACCAAAAGCTGCTCGAATAAAAAGTTAAACAGGTGATTTTTTTTTAGACGGGTACCTGTGAGAAAGACTCATAATAAAGATTGCCATTGGATTAGTATAGCGAACAGTTAGGTACGTATTTATTTACAAATATGTATAATGTAATGCCGCAGGCATTAAAAATGCATCTAGCTGCAATTACGCAGTAAGCACGTAAACACATTGACCATAACTCATTGTGCGCCTGGCAAGTGGCTATAAAATATGATAGCATTCCATTGTTATTGTTATACTTGAGCAGCAATCTCTTAGAGTCGGTTGTAAAGCTGTTAATGGAGCATAATTACGTTGTGGTCCCTTGATGTTCTCACATTTTTTTTTTTCATTTGCTCTGAACGAAGAACATTAACCGCTCACTTAAAGTTTGCTTTGCGCTGTAACAAGTCGCGAATTACATGTCATTATGCGCTATACCCCAGTGATACTCTATCCACGTATGTGACACTCATTGCGTAATGGGGAGCGCACCTGTGAACCCCTTTCTAATTATGCCCCATGACCGTTCTATCACTTCATTAATCACATACCATTAGCCTGGGTCGGGCCAATCGATTGTCAAATGCTCAGGCAAAAACCAAAAAAAAAAAAAAAATCCACGAGTAAGAAAAACAATTATATTTATTTATTTTTATCGTTGCGTATTTATCTTAATTACTTTTTCTCTATTGAGTGGCTGTCCTTACAACTGTCACAGCTCTTGCCCCTGCCCCTACCACAATCTCCTACCCCTTCTCCTGTGCTGTACAATTCAATTTGGTTCGTCGGACAGCTGGAAAACGACAGCAAATACACTAAAACAAAAACAAAGCCAGAGACGACAACGACAAAACAATTCAATCAACTGTGGCTTACTTGAAACGCTTGTTGTTGTTGCTGTTGCTGTTGCTGTTGCGGCTGTGTTATCACCTATTGATATCCTTTTTAATGATACGAGCTGACCAAACCTTTTTCAAGCAGCTCAACAATTAGAGAAGCCTTCGATCCAACCGATTCAACCGATTGACTGACGGTTAGCCTCATTGTCGCGTCATCGTCATCGTCGTCGTCGTCGTCGTCGAGTCGTATCAATTTACTCTGGGGCGGTGGCGGTAATAGAGACGGTAACAAGTCGGGGGCGTTGGCGCGGGTGGCGGTGGCGGGTAGGGCAGCACAAATATGTCATCAAAATGTGAACGAGATAAAGACAGAGAGATTGAGCGAGAGAGAGAAAGAGAGAGAAAAAGAATGGTGTAGTTTTGATTCACCGCAAAACAAAATAATTCATCAATCATGCACACTTGACCGGACCGGACTGTGTCCGTTCGACTAACCAAATGCACACTGTACAGTGGGTTACATCGGTATGCCAACAGACTGGGATGTAATGATGAATACTGCAATATATATATAGGTCTATCACTCATTCTAAAATCAGGCCAAAGTTTTATCCATATCGCATTTATTTAAAAGAATAGATTTTCAACAATTTCAATCGGCAGATTTTTATATTTAATTTAATCAATCAGTATATCAATTGACATAACAGAACAAAAATATATATTTACATATATATATTTCTTTATAGAACTTTTTTTCAAACAAAAAATCAATGAAATATTTTTCATCGATGTTCAAATTTCAAAGTAATCCATATGATAATTAACTAACGAATCCTGGATACATCGCATGATATTGTAAAAGAACCTTTAATCAACTCCATTGGCAATCTCTAATTTAAGTTGCTTACTGGCGTTTAGTTCCACAGTGCCACAATTGATTGTTCATCGATACTTAAGTTTAGTTAGGTATAGGTATCTATAACGTCCTATATATATATATATATATATATATATTTAGACTGTAGCTACTTCTCGTCCGACATTCAGGCTGTCATGAGGATAACATTAGAGAGCAGTCGCCGCATCCTTTGACCAATTTGATGGCTGGGCCGTGTGACAAATGATCATCAATCACATTGAGCGCAATGCGTGGGTCGAGTTTTAAGGTTTGTGTTTTGAGTTTTCAGGTATTGGTTGTTTGTTGTTGAGTGTTGATTGTTGAGTGTCCTCGAAAGTGCCACGCCCCACACTTAAATATGAGCTTGAATGGCTTTCGCACGCTTAACGACTGAGTAGTTTTAATCAATTTGAGACAGTGCCAAGTGCCAAGTGGCAAGTGACCAACTAGCCAAGTGGCCAAGTGAATGGCATGTTATGGAGTTTGGCTACACAGTGAGAAGCCGAGTGCTCTGCGTATTAATGCCAAATTGGCGAACGTTCAAAATGTAATCAATGCGGGAGATGCGTACAATGTAATTGAAACCGATCAACACTGTGATGTGTGTGTGTGTGTGTGTGTGTGTGTGTGTGGTGTGTGTGTGTGTGACGAGGAGAGGGGTTAACTGTGTGGAGTATGTGGAGCAGCAAAGGCACTGACAAGGCTTTTTGACCAAGTTAAGTGCTCATTAATGCGTAACACGGAGATTGGCTTCAAAAGCCATGCACCGAATGCCTTTAATTGTTATTAAATTACCACACCAGGCCCAAAGCCACTAAACTCAAAGCCCAAAGCCCGAGAGCCAAGTGCGTTCACATGAAGCAAATGTGAATGTGAATGCGAATGAATGTGAGTTGCAAAAAAAAAAGCATGAATAAAAAAAAACACCAAGAAACCCAAAATCAAAAAGTGCTTCAAAAGATTTAACACCCTTGCTTACATATACATATATGTATGATAACATGATAAATTTAGCTCCGTCAGACGCTTGTCAACGACATCAAGTTAAAGACACTTTATAATCAATAAGTTATTTTTAAGAGCTTAAAATTTAAATATAATAACGGCCAATCTATCTTACTCTAGAGGCGCACAGATATCTTCATTTTTTCCTTATTAATCCTATTATTAAGCTGCGAACGTTTAACAATTTTTTATTTTAGTTTTTCTGGGTTTCCATAATTCTTGCAATAAATGTTTACATTTGCTTCATATAAAACTCGATATTGGAACGTTGAATATATTTACTATAATTACAATAAACAGTGGTCAGATTCAACCGGGTCAAATTAATATACACATTTGAAGCAATTCTGTCTACCGATGAAAGCTCCGTAAACATTTAACATTTCGTATATTAAAAATTGCATATAAATTCTTTAAATTATTTTTGTTAATTTTTTGTGTATCAAATTACATATTTAGATTTCAGGCTTTACAGTTTTTGCATATATTAAATATGTCTAAGACGCATTTTACAACAAAATGCCAATAACTATCTTTGGTAGGGTATAAAAGAATATCGATCGAATTGAGGACTGGCTCGGACTGAGGCCTTTTAGACCACATGGGTGGCCTGAGAGCATTTTAATATATTTTGATATAAATATTATTTAGCGCTCTATTGTTGTTTGGCTTTCGCTTTAAAATGCGATGATGATTTTGCATATTTGCCAAGAGCACAGAGCCATTCAAAGAGTTTGCATAGCGAGAGGGCAGCCGTGAAGTTCATTCAACTGTTCAACTGTTCAACAGCTCAACTGTGGTCTGCCCCGGGGATAAGACGGGGTCGGTGTTGCTGCAGCACAGTAGCACAAATGGAACAGCGACGGATAGAAAATCGGAATCCAAATTATTGACACTTGAGGTGAGACAAACGAAGGGCCAGATTCATAGTCAGAGCCAGAGGGCAGGGCAGAGTATAGGGCAGAGAGGATGGCAATGCCTGAACACTCAGCTGCTTGTATTCAACTCATTTTCGTGCCCAAGCTACCGAAAATTGTTCATTAATGAAACATAATTGATTTCATTCATTAATCATTAAGCGTCGCCCGATAGACGAGCATCGCGTTGAGAGTTGAGAGTTGAGAGTTGGCTAACCGAACGAAGACTGCAAACCTCAAGAGCTGCAGACCCGGAGACCCTGAGAGTGCGTGTTAGATACTTCCGCTCTCAGCTCGCAAAAGGGTTAAGCGATGACGCAGCTTACATACTACAAATGTATATATATAAATTAATGTGTGGATTATCATACATACATTTGTTTGTATAGATTTGCCGTGCTATGAACTATGACTTTCACTTGACAGACACACACTGAGATACACGAGAAGCATCTGGTATGCTCAAATTACAGCCAGGCAGATCCAAGCATTCACATATATCATCTTCCTAAACAGTGCACATTATTTATGCCATAAGCTAACAAATATTTTATGTGAAAATTTCTGTTGTCGTTGCTGAAATACTCTTTAAACTATTAGTCCAACATAACGAAATAAATATCATAAAAAAATGAGAAAAATATAATTTGTAAATTATGGCAAAAGAAGAAGAAGAGAAATGCTTTCATTCAGTAAGATGATGTAACAAAAGAATGAAATAAAACTATACGAAATGTTGAGCAAAATTTAAGTTTAAGTTAATACCATTTTAAATGCATGTCAAACTTTATTGAATCAGAGAAAATCAAGAAAATCATATTCGAATTTATTATTTTCGTATATTTAATTTAAGGAACAATTGATGGACAATCCTTGTCTATATAGAAGACGGCAATCGAACTTACAAATCTACTATTCCGGTTATCTTTCATTTACTGAATTACTTCTATAAACTGCACAGTGAGTTAGAGATCAAATTGAAAATAATACAACAATAACATAAATGAAATATAAGCTTATTTATTTGTATTTTTATACATCTGATTTCATAGAGTTGGTCTCAAATTAAGTTTATTCTATAAAATAAAAATTAAATATCTATTGTATAAAAGCGCCTCTAGTCAATTTCTGAAAAAATAATTTTTAAATAAAATTATGTAATATGTAATATTGTTATATGATGTGGAAGTGCTTGTGTCACAAGGTCGATCAAGTAACTGGAATGCCCAACGCATGGCACATGCCCATAAGGAGGGAACTTATTAATTTTGATTTAAAATGTGCGCAGGCGCAGCTCAAAGCGAACCGCAGTCCAAAATGACTCCACATGGTATATGGGCAATGTGACAAATTTATGAGACGGCGATCCCCAAGAAATCACTTGGCCTGTGTTGTGACAATGAAAACTTTTTCGGGGCTACAAAGGTATGGGTCTATTGAATTACCCGCACGAACACTGCCAGCAGTGCAACGGAGACCGAGAGAGGGTGAGAGAGGGAGGGAGAGGGAAGCAGAAAGGGAGCAGCAGATGGGGAAGGAGACGTGGAGATGCGATAGCTTCAAGTTGAACTTCAGTTTCGGCTTTGGGGCCCTTTGTTGAAGTGTGTTTTGTGTTTTGGGTGTTAAATTTATGTTTGGCTTTTAGCTAAATTCAAATTCTATCGCTCAATTATGTTGAGATAAAAGGAAATTGCTGCGACATTAACACTTTCTTAATCTGATGTTCTGAATTTATATGCGGCCGAGGAATTTAAGGCGGCGTCTCCAACGCAACAACGCATCCCAAAGTCAAAGTCGTATTAATGCCACGCGCAGCCAGCGGGGCCGACAGATCTTAAAGGGTTCCAGAGCAGAACATAACCAACTTGAACTGAAACTGGCCTGAAATGAGCCCGAAAACCGAGCGCTGTTTATTTTAAAATTTATTACCAAAATTATCGACTAAACGATGCAAGCAAAAACAATCGATAAAAGTGAATTCTTTTAGCCGGCTCGACGCGACGCTCGGAGGATGCGCTGAACTGGGACTGGCCCGTTGCCAGTTTAAAAGCCATTGCATTAAACGTCAAGAAAAACCTTTTAATTTGCTTGTAACAAAAATTTGTTATCTCCTAAACTGTGCCATAAAAAACGAGAACGCAAACGAGCCAGCGGCGAAGCTGAGCTGGAACCCGAACCCGAACCCGGATCCATTTTAATATATCACAGGGAATGGGCATGAGAGACACACACACACTGTGTGTGTTTATATATATATATATATATATATATATATATATATTGGAAATAGGAATGGGAATTGGAATGAGTATGGAGTATCGAGGAGCAACAGTCGACATTCAGTCTGGGCACGTCTCAGGTCTCTCGATTCTCGACTCTCGAAACTCGACTCTCGGCTGGCTCTTAAAAGGTGTTGATGTTTAAGTTTAACATTGTTTCTCCTTATCGTTATAGTTTAGTGGCAGCAACAACAAAAGCGGTCCAAGCCCAAACGTTAAACCCAAAAAAACAAAAAAAAATAAATAAATAAAAATAAAAACAAACAAGAAACAAAACAAAAAAAAATTAACGAAAAGATCAACTTTAGCTTTGAGCCCGGCTAATTGATGCAACTTTTATGGCAGAGCCTAAAGAGCCGAGAGAAATTGTAGAGCTGGAGTGAGTATTTTTAGCTCACGTTTACAACTCGACGATAAGCATCGCAGCACTTGAGATAACACCACCAGCAACAACAACAACAACAACAACAGCAGCAACAAGAACAACAACTAGCTGAAGTGGCTTGTTGGCATCTTGTGGAGTATTTGGAGCACTCGCGTACAACTTTTACATTATGCACTTTGAATACATCTTGTGCGATAAGCTCGACTCTTGTTCCTGTTAGTCCAAACCTTTGGTCCCTCTTGCCCGCCCTACCCCCCCAACCGCGCCACTCCGTTGACGGTGTTGCTGGTTGTTGTCTCCGCTAAAATATATTCATCACAGCGCACAACTGATAGTCGCTGGCCGAGACGAGCAGCGCTTTAATGAATGACCAGTTCCAGTTCCAGTTCCAGTTAAAGTCTCTGTCCCAGTCTTGGTCCGAGTCCCGATCATCGACTGAAGGTAGGTGTGCTAATTGATGTGCCATCTCATGGCCAGGGCCTGACGCACGTTGCACGTTGCACATCGTCGTACATCGGACGTCGGACATCGGACATCAGACGCCGAACGACCGGACGACCGGACATTGGACGTTGGCGCGTGGGCTTATCGCGCCCAAAGTTGGGGCGTCATAAAGTTGCACGTTGTCAACGCGCCAGCCTCCAGCCCATGGTTTCAGCCAAAGCTCCAGCCTCAACCGTCCACACATACGCACAGACAGACAGTCGGACGGACACTCAACGCACACACAACACACACACACAGACGATTTCTGGGCTGGCTAATGCATCAATTTGTGCGGCAACTATTTGATTTATGTGCTGTAAAAAGCGCCTGTGGAATCAAATACGGAATGCGGACATTCAAAGCAGGAAACAGAGCCTTTTAGAGCCATACCATTGGCAAACATTGTTTACACATGTTTGTATTTCACAATTTGCTTGTATTTTAACTATTATTTAAATATTATTTTGAAATCGGTTTATTTCATTTCAATTGAAAATCAAATTATTTGCTTTTAACAACTTCCAAGCTAAAAAAAAAAAACTAATATTCATCTATGTTTTACATATATATTTAATTTACTTGAATTGAATACACGAATAAAATTTGTAAATCTTAAAACCTTAATTGTAATCTGTGGGATTTTTGTGGATTTTCTTAATCCATCCACGATATGTTGCACCAATTCTGCATTTAAATACCATCAGAAATCTTAAATATGTTTCTTTGTTTTAAATTTAGCTTTAAATATAACCTTTTATTTTTTAATTAAATTTTTTTCTTTTCATATTTGTCTGTGTCGACTGATGTTGGGCAACATTAAACAAGTAAATAAATAAAGTGTATTCGCTTATTTATGCGAATCATTTATACTTCAGCATAAAAATTAATTATACAATAATTAACTAAATCTTTGGTCTGTTACGGTTTGGGCTTTAAGTTAGAGAACAGTTGAGCAGGCCATGAACCTGTTTTTAACCGGAGAATCACACAGAAATATATTCAAATTGCATAGCAATTTTCAAAACCTGTACTGAGATCAACTTATGTAAGCAGTAGATGCATAAATATCTGATTAGATTATGCGAAATAATTAGTACTGATCATATAAATATAATATATATATATAATAACTTATTCACTATCACCCTAACCACTTTGTAATCCACAAGATGTTAAATTCCCCTGAAATTGTCATTAGTTAGAGGCCTTTAGAAATCAAAGCTACAAGATTACCATTAGCTCTAAGCTTACTTTGTTCTAGAATGTCTAATAAAAAATATAAATAAATAACTTAAGCTAATATTAATGCTTACCATAAAATGTAGGCAAAGCTTAAATGTGTGCACACAATGACTAAAAGACTCAATATGCTGTCATTATCAATGCCATTCATATCCTACACAATATTACTTCCATTTCCGTCTGTCTGTTCATTCAACTATTTATCTAAAAAGTATTTTTCTACATGTCAGTCTCGATTCGGTTGCCATACAAAAGACCACTTAAAATCGATGCCAATACGAATTTATATTAAAGGCACACTTATAAAATTATAGACAGAGATGGCGATGCCGATGGCGATGGCGACGGAGAGAGAGCAGAGAGCAGAGAGGGGGTCTCAAATGGAAAACTAGATAAATGTTGTACAAATTGTTAACTGCTTTTTTATGTTAATCGTCGCATATGTTTATACATACTATAACAAGAGAAGAAAAAAGTGACAAAATCAAAGCGCACGACAAACGCTGTTCAAAACGTTTGAAATTTGTTAAGTCCCAAACGTTGTCAAATAAACTAAAAAAAAAAGAAATAAAAATAAATGATATAAAACAAAAAAAAAAAACACAGATCGTCAGGTGAATTTGGATTTCAATTTTAATTTATTAAAATACAAAGCCATTTATCCGACTTTGGTTTGGTTCGATTTTATTTCGCTTTGCTGAATTAGACGAACAAAAAGCCTGAATTCGCACTCACCTACCTCTCTGCCGCTGGCTCCCTTCCTCAGTCTCAGCCTCTGCCGCTGCCACTGCCACTGCCACTGCCATTGCCACTGCCACTGCCACTGCCGGTGCCTCTGCCGCTGCCTGTGCGTTTGTGTTGGTATATCTGTGTTCAGGTCTGGCAAATGGCTTGCTAAGTGGTTTTAACACTTTTATAGCGTTAAGTTTTTAATTTTATTCGCTAATAAATAATTTAAGTCAATTTTCAACATATAAAAGATTGTGCGTTCATTAAATGTGGTGCCCTCCACGTTTTGTTTTCGACTCGAATTCTTTTTAATTCGATTTGATTTCATTTCACACAGATACACACACACAGACACACAAATAGATCTGCTCATTCTTAGCATGCCAAGTTGTAGTTGTTGTTTCACAATTCATTCACTAAAAAAAACCACTCACGAGTGGTAATGTGAATTGGCGTTAATGGCTCGCATTCGAACACAAGTTGTGGGGATCCAACAAATTTGACGACAGTCTTTGTTGTTTTGTTTAAAATGACATTTAAGTAATTATCTAATTAAGTTAACATTTTGCTTAAAGATAAGTGCTAAATTATTTATTTTCCAATTTCAATATATTTCTCGTCTCGAATATTTGTTTTTCCCGATACCTCTCCATCTACGTAAACTCTTTTTCGTGGCATTTTATTCGCCATGCTCTAACTCTGAGTATTACAAGCAGTTTTATGAAACTTGGCACAGGTGCTGGTTTTCAGCTTTTAGATTATGGTTGAAAACGAGTTTTTGCAGATCGACTATATTAGTCTTGACCCTTTAGGCGGATTGCTCCTGTACCTTAAAATAGTTTACCCAAGAGTATTTAATCTTCGGCATGCCGAGATTGATTTTATTTTCGTTTTCGGGTTTTTTTTTCAATGCATTTTTATGGAATTTGCTAAAACGCGACCTAAGATAAATATTGTTGCCGATTATCTTTTGTGCTGCTTTTATTTAAATTATGCTGTGATCCATAAGCTGTGTTGCCATAACTTTTGTTTCTGTGCTCGCTGTGGGTCGCATATTGATTTGCTAGGTGCTTTTGGGGAGCTCCAGTTTGACCGATCAGACAGAGCAAAACGAGTGCTCGACTGACAGATATCCTGTATTCAGGTGTCAAGTGGCGACACTAAAGCGCATAAAGCCATTATAATAATCTTATATTATCTGAAAAAGCCCCTTAAGCCATTTCCTTTGTATTGGTTAGTCGTACAGGTTGCCATCATTCTTTTGGCTCTACTCCTCCTCTTTTACTCTTTCACTCTCTTAATATTGCTTAATCTCTCTTTCGTTGCACCGAGCAAAAAAAGTATTTTAAAAAAATGAATTTTATCAAGGCCATGTAATCAAATCTCTATATGGATTCAA